>CM062396.1:24422678-24439932 GCA_031304145.1 Cardiospermum halicacabum
ATGTGAATTACGGTCACAGCCTGTAAATTACGTTCACAGTCTATGAATGGCCTAGGGAGGGAAAACCAAACTTTAATTTTGCAAACATTTCAAAAATGACCTATAATTGTATAGTAAATTTTTTATTGCCTATAAAAAAATTTTCCCTTTATTTTTTTTAGAAACTAAGAGATTAGAAGCTCCTCCGAAATTTATCTAAATACTATTAATAAGAGATTTCGAGAGCGAAAATATTTTAACTTTTACTCTTCCTGCTCAATTGGATAAACTGATTTTTTATTTTTATTTTTGAAAATTGTTGGAGATAATGTTTGGATAATTGAAAGAAGTACTTTTGCCCTTTCAAAATTTTTTAAAATAAAAATATTAACTTTTTAAAAATAACTTCTATTTTTCTGAATGTCTAAAACACTTTATATCCTTTATAAGTTAAGACACTTTATATCCCTTATATCTGCCAGGTAATCATATATGGATGTAAATCAAAATCTAATCATTATCATGGCTCCAAGTACTATATTTTGGACTCTAATTGGGCCTTGAGGCCCATGAAAATTTCAATAACGAGAGGAAGATTTCTGAGGGGTAATAGCCTGTCTTCTAATCGTATACTAGTAGTTCATGTAGATAGAGATGATGTACATAATTTGTGTGCAATAATTACAAGATGGTCCCAAAGTTCACAAATCCCCAAATCCCTTTTGACGGAATTAAGCAAAAGTTAACCCTAATTGGTGCGTAAACTGAGATTGCACACGTGCAATAGACCCACTTTGAATGAAGTCGATGGACCACATGCATTATTCAAATGGAGCGTCCACCATGAAAGCAACACTAAGCTAAAAACAATCATCAAGAGGTTTTTAATTCTTTCACTTGGATCCATTATTAAAATGATCAGGAACCAAATGCATTAGAGAATTAGAAGGGCATTTGCATGTGGTATATATGTTGATGAGTGTAACATATGCATGCATGTCATGATTAGATCGTTGAAGAGAATGATTGTGAACGCAGAAAGAGCTAGATTCCCGGATTTTTCAATGAGTACTACTGCATCTACATGTTTCAAAGAGTGTTATCAATGTATATTTTCAGAGTTTTCAAGTTTGTCATCATTCTTAAGGTGTTACATAAAGATGAAACCAACATCAATTACTCACACTTATATCAGGATGAAAACGAATTAAAATTATTTAAATTTTATTCATAGTCAATTTTATTTGGTGTGAAAAGTTTTTTCATAATTAATTTTGTTTGGTTAGAACAGTTTGAACCTTAATTTAAAAAATAATAATTAAGGTTATAAAATATTATTGAATATGAAAACGAAAAATTAATTAAGATTAGATTGAATATCAAAAGTTGAAAATTGTGAAATAAAGTAAAAATAATAATTTTTAAAATATTTTTAGTAAAATATTAAAATAATAAATAAAACAAATAAATTAATTTTGAACCTTTCATTTGTGATTTCAATTGAAAATGTTACTTTTGAAAATTGTTTGTCTCGTAATTTATTTTAAAAAATATTATAATAAATCTTAAATAGATAATAAATAAATAAATTAAAAATAATTTTTTTTATTATAATTGGGTCAATCTATATACTTATAGAATTTATTTGGTATAGTTAAAATAGTTAATTGCACTTATATTCCTAAATGGTATAAATTATATATAAATGAATATTTTGGTATTAATATATACTCACACTCCTTTATCTAATAATAAAATTTTGTATAATGTAAAATTTGTAATTGTGAATACATGTAAAATTTATTTAAAATTAATTTTACTTTATATTTTTATTAATTTTTATAAATAAAAAAATTAACTATATATTAATATTAAAATGTTCATATATATATATAATTTATTATCATTTAAAGGGTGAGGGCAATTAAGTCTACTCAAAATGAAGCCAAAACCTAAGTACATGTTACTTAAAATGTTTTTCTTCTGTATACAGTATCATATTCATAGAACACCTTTAATGATTAACTATGCTAAAGGCACTGTAGTTCTTGATGGGTTTCATGTGCATCACCAGGAGATAGATTGACCACTGTATATATTCACACAAATGATCACCTTTTCAAACAAATTCAATAGTATAATATACACCATTAGCCTAATAAGCCATGTCCTAATCTTAAGTGGACCCTTTTGCGCCCGACATTTATTGATCCAAAACAAAAAGAGTCCTCTCCTCTTCAACTATGAATATTAAAACCATTATTAAAGTTTTTAGGTTATAGTGGTTGATCTGGACCTCTCAAACCCTACAAAATTCAGATCAGAGATATGTGTATAATAGAGACCCCCAATTCAGGGAAATGGGTCGGCAAATCGTCATCCATACCTCATTCAATTAACATATAGTTTAATTAATGAATGGAAAACATAGTTTAATAAGCTAAAATGAAAAGTTGCACATTGATTAGTGTGAGTACAAAAGGAACCACTAAACCTAGTTTGGGTTGGTAATGCTCTTTACAGCAATAGTGGTATAAATCAACTTTTCAATGTTATCTATGATGGGTATCATCAATATGCAGCCCTTTTTGAAAAAAATTAATGGCTAAACTTCCTCCTAATCTTTAAGTGGTAGTTTGATCATCTATGCCAATGTATTGAATTACATTTCCATTATTTTAAGGTAATTTTTAAACTATTAAATTTTATTTTAAATTGAAGATTTATTTAAAAAATTTAAAATATATTTTAAACATTATAAAAAATAATTCGATGTAATTTTTATAAATAAAAATTATTACAAAGGTCTGTTACATACCTGTCATAAACTTCCGAATAGGTGATAGAATAAAAATTTCAGATTTAACATTGAAAAAAAATGAATTTTTTAAAAATTTATTTTTTAAATACAAAATTTACTTGAATTTTTAATTTATTAAAATGTTAGATGGATTGACAGTGAATTTTTTAATTTTAATATTATATAAATATTGAATATTTATTTATATATAAATTATTTAAAAAATGTTGATTTTTTAATTTTTATTTGGTTATATATTTTGAAATTTTCATTTGGATTCTAATTAAAATTAATTATAATACAGTAATATTTTAACTCATTTTTCACTAAATTATATTCAAATTTTTTATAATATATCATTTTTTTAAATACTTAAAAATTTTAACATCTACTTAAAAATTACACTAAAATCCATTTTATTTGTATTTATTTATTTATTTTGTTCGGTTTTATATCGTCACTGTAGGGATTTAATATATTCTGAAAATTAGTATTTAGGTAGAGCACCTGATAGAAAGGGTACTGAGCAGTGGATGACGGAAGGTTCCATAAATCGTTAAATAAACGAAATAGAAATATCTTATTGCATTATGACAGTTCAATAATCATGAGAATATCATGAGATAGGATAATGTCATAATTTAATAAAATAGTCCAACAGGTTTGATGTATTAAGTCGACAAATCTAATTGCTTACACGATCTTAAAATTTTAAAAATCTAGTGGACTTCCAACTACTTAAGCAGCCATATAAACAATAAGTACGTACAGATGGTGAAACTAAATTATATATGGAAGTTTCTATGCCATTTTCTCTTACAATTAGTGGATTAATTGTAATCAATCATTTTGCTTGCATCATATTCTATTGAGATAAACAAATGAATTAATTTAGAATTTCTTAAAATTATATTTTATTTCAATTCTTAAAAATATTATCATTTCATTCTTTTTTTTAAAATTTCATTAAAATTAGTTTTTAAAAAATTGACTTAAATTCTTTTCAAATGCACACTCAATTAAATATTGTTTTCAATTTATTTGAATTTTTCTTAAAAAATACTGATAAATTATTTTTAAAAATAAAAATAACTTAATTATGTTTGATTATGTTTCCATGATTGTGAACCACGTTGGTACTTCTCTGAAAAGATGAGATGTTCATACAAAATAACATGATCAAGTATATAAATATATTTAAAGAAATAAAATTTCAACTGCACTCTAATGCTTGTTTAGTTCAACTAGGTAGGTACTACTCGTTGGGTTCCCATTTCAAAGTTAATGTGCGACTTATAAATGTGCGCGATGCTATGTTATGAATATGTGAAGATGGAATGGATAAAAAACTTCACGGAGTTGTGAGAGTTTGATTGAAAAAACGGACACCTATAAATTCGTGTTTATTGCTCATTTAATAAATAGTATTTTAGTCTCTTTTAAACTCCTTCAATAGAAAGATCAAGATATTGTAATTTGCTATTGGTTTAATTCATACAACAAGAATGGTGTTACAACAATTAAGGAATAATGGTTGGGAGCAGTTACTTGAAGAAGTTAATTCTTTTGGTTCTAAACATTGTATTTTTATTCCTAACATTGAAGCTAATATGCCAATTCATGTTCGCTACAAATAATGTACATTTTACTATCACTCCCGTGTTGTAAATTTTTACTAGGTTCAAACTATTTAAACTTAATATTGATTTTAATTAATATGTATACCTTTCGTTTAGAGTAATAAGTATTAATTTTTTTTTTTAATAAGTTAGGACATTGATTGTATTGCTTCAAACAATCGTTTAAATGAGGAAAATAGCTAGTTATACTATGCAAATTTTATTTAGATCTCATAAACTCATTTTCCAATTTTGTTGGTGGATCAAAACTAGTACTTCGACTTACTGAGTTATATTTTTCTTCTACCCATAGAATAGAGCTTAAAAAGCAACTCAAAATGGATAGAATAGAGCTTAAAAAGCAACTCAAAATATATATTGTTGAAATGAAACGAAATGAGAAATTTTGTCTATTTTAATGATACGGGTGCTCTTGTAAAGAAAATGGTTCATTTTGATCTTCATTTGGTTCCAACTTGTTGAGTTGGCTTTACTTTTACCAATTGCAAATGGTAGTGTTGAAAGAGCTTTTTCAACTATAAAGAATATTAAGACGGATTTGCGAAACAAGACGAAAGATGAGTTTTATATTGAGAAAGACGTATATCTGAAAATTGAGAATGAAACTATTTTAACTCGTTTTCAGAATATGAAAAATCGTAGAAATTTATTACCATCTAAAAACTAATTGTATTATATATATATATATATATATATATATTTACAAGTCTATCAGTTACGTTTATTATATTGTATCCGGTTACCCGCCTTCTTTTAATGTTTGGGTTGAATCTATTCTTTATATATAAAATAAAATTTCTATAATTTTTGTTTATTATTTTAATTTCACCCCTTATTATTATTATTATTATTATTATTATTATTATTATTATTATTATTATTATTATTATTATTATTATTATTATTATTATTATTATTATTAAACGAGGGTGAAACCACAATATTTAAAAAAGTTATAGAATCATGGTATGTAGCCATGAGAATAATCAGAAGCCAGTAAAGAAAACTACTACACAAACTGTATGAAGCGTATATGTATATATACACAGACAATATCTACAACAAAAGAAAAAAGCCAAAGATAGAGTCCATAAAGAGACAGCAAGATAGAGATGGGGCGTGTGATACAGAGACTCTGTTATAAACCCTAGAAAATGGAGCATGCCGGTATCTGACAGAGACCACACACTGTATATTCCTTCCACAAATAAAGTAGTGTAAAGACACTCCACTTTTTCTTTTCCTTCCATTCATTTCTTCTTCTATATGTCTCTACTCTCCTCCACTATATAACATAATGGAGAATCCCAAGATCTCTCATCATTTAAATATACAGTCCAAACAAAACGGTCTTCAACATTATCATTATTATTGTTTTTTCCTTTTTATTTTTTACGTACATCCACATTTTTCATAATCATCATCATATTTTCAAATAAAATTTTGTACATTCTTCAAGTCGAATTGTGCATGCTTCTGCAACTATTTTTTTTCCAACTTACTCTGTCAAGTATTTAATCATTAGTAAAATTTTGACAAAATTCAATGAAAATAAATAGAAAAATATTCTTGGCCAAACTGCCGAAGGAGGATTGAATGGGTGAAGATTATTGGTGTTAATTATACTGCTAACATGACTAAAGATATTGTTATGCTTTTAGAAGACACTGAGTCTACATACTAGATGGCGCTAATCATGATAATTAGATACGGTAATTAAGATGTTTTAATTCATGCATTCAAGAAAATCATCTTTTCAGTGAAGGTGATAGTCAACCTGGTCAAATATTTGTTTCGAGTAGATATGATCTTATGACATGACATATAACACATCGAACTTGTTATGAGTTTAAAATACTTGAATGTGTCGTCATGCAAAGCAAAGATATGTACTAGCTTTTCAACGGTTATTGAAAATCGTTGTCGCTTTCTGAAGTGAGTCAAAAGAGCATTTTGGTAAAATCCCAACATAATCAGACGCTTTTCCAACATCTGTCCCTGTTTTCCCTTTCAGCTCTTTTGTGTTCAAACCAAGTCAAGTGGCATTTTTGTAAATAAATACCAACTCTATGCCCTTTTCCATATCCCCTCTAACTACCATCTATTTATACCATATCGTCTCAATAGTTCGAAACCAAACCATACCCATCTCTCATATCGTCTCTATTATAATATAACGGTTCTCTGACTATGTTTATTCAGGTATCTTATATCATTCTACATGTAATGTACTTGTTTATCTAGTTCACTTGATTTGACTTGATTTTTTCACTTTGATGCAGTGTCTGGGTTGATTGGTGAGTTCAATTCTTGTGTTGGGAATTAGATATGGCAAAGAGAGGACCAAAAACATGTTTAATTCTGTTCTTGTTCTTTTACTCTAGTTTGTTCATATCTCATGGTTCTGAACTTGACCTTCTTTTGTCTCTCAAATCTGCGATCACTGATCCATTTCACTTCACTTCCAACTGGGATTCCACTACCAGTTTCTGCAACTGGAATGGCATCACTTGCAACTCAACTCATGTTAAAGCAATCGACTTTTCTTCCAAAAACATGTCGGGCAAAATCCCATCTTCCATTTTTCACTTACCGTTTGTTGAATCCATCAATCTGTCAAACAACCAATTCCACTCCCAAATCCCTGCTGATTTATTTTCTTCGTCGTCTCTTCTTTATCTCAACCTCAGCAACAACAATTTCACTGGTTA
This sequence comes from Cardiospermum halicacabum, assembly GCA_031304145.1. Taxonomy (NCBI): domain Eukaryota; kingdom Viridiplantae; phylum Streptophyta; class Magnoliopsida; order Sapindales; family Sapindaceae; genus Cardiospermum; species Cardiospermum halicacabum. The sequence continues at coordinate 24,429,809 of CM062396.1, forward strand.
TATCCCAAACGGTTCAATTCCATATCTTGAAACATTGGACCTCTCCAACAACTTGCTATCCGGGAAAATCCCAGAACATATAGGTTCGTTTTCGAGCTTGAAAATTCTTGATCTTGGTGGAAACATGTTGACAGGTGAAATTCCAATTTCGATTTGGAACATCACTGGTTTAGAAATCTTGACCTTATCTTCCAACCAATTAGTCGGTCCAATTTCGCCTCAATTAGGCCGACTCAATAACCTGAAGTGGCTTTACCTGGGTTACAACAATCTCTCCGGTGAAATTCCTGATGAAATCGGTGAATTGACCAAGTTGAATCACCTTGATATTGTTTACAACAATCTTACCGGACAGATTCCATATTCTGTAGGTAAACTTGCCAATCTTGAGTATCTGTTTCTTTACAGAAATAGGCTTACAGGTACAGTACCCAAATCAATCTTTAGTCTCGAAAAGCTGATCTCTCTCGATCTAAGTGACAATCAATTATCAGGTGAAATTCCAGAACTCATCATCCAACTGCAAAACCTGGAGATTCTCCAGCTTTTCTCAAACAACTTTACTGGAAAAATCCCAAACTCTGTTTCTTCTCTGCCACGTCTTCAAGTCCTTCAGCTCTGGTCCAACAAATTCTCAGGCCAAATCCCGACAAACCTTGGAAAACAAAGCAACCTCACTGTTCTAGACCTTTCCACCAACTTCCTCACCGGAAAGCTCCCGAATACGTTATGCGATTCCGGGAGTCTTTACAAACTCATCCTGTTTTCAAACACCTTGGAAGGAGAGATCCCGAGAGGTTTGGCCAATTGCAAGAGCTTGCAACGTGTACGGATACAGAACAACAGTTTCTCAGGTGAATTACCGTTTGAATTTACCAATTTGCCACTGGTGTACTTCTTAGACATTTCGTCGAACAACTTGACGGGGGAAATCGGTGAACGAAATTGGGATATGCCTTCGCTTCAAATGCTTAACATTGCTGGAAACAGATTCTACGGCCACTTGCCCGACTCATTCGGTAGCGACAAAATTGAGAATCTAGATTTATCCGGAAACCAATTCTCCGGTCCGATTCCAACAACCTTTGGAAGTTTATCCGAGCTAATGCAACTGAAGCTTTACGAAAACGAAATCTCAGGCGAAATACCTGAAGAACTGTCATCTTGTAAGAAGCTAGTGAGTATAGACGTGAGTCATAACAACCTCGTCGGACATATTCCACCTTTTTTCTCCGAAATGCCAGTTCTCGGACAGCTTGACTTGTCGGAAAATCAACTATCCGGCAAAATTCCACCCAATTTAGGACAAGTGGAATCTCTTGTTCAAATCAACATCTCTCACAACCGTCTTCACGGTAGTTTACCATCAACCGGAGCTTTTCTTGCAATAAACGTCACCGCAATAAGAGGTAACGATCTCTGCAGTAGCGACGAGACACGTGGCTTGCCACCATGCAGAGTGAAAAAGAGTCCAGTCTGGTGGTTCATCACAGGTTCTCTGTTTCTCGCTTTTGTCTTCGTCGCTTGTCTCGCAATCTTCCTTATTCGAAGAAAGAAAATTCTAGAAACTAAAAGCGTGGAAAACGGAGACGGGTGTTGGGATATCAAATTCTTCGATCGAAAATTCGCGAAGATGTTGACAGTAGACGATATAACATCGTCCACGGTGGAAGAGAATCTCGTTTCGAGAAACGATAAGAAGATGATCACGACCTATCAAGGGAGGTCTTCGACGAATGATGACGTGTTATTTTTCGTGAAGAAAATCACGGACGTTAACAAGTCTGTTACTTTCTGGTCCAATGTCTCAGAATTTGCCAAATTGAACCACCCGAATGTCGTTAAATTAACGGCAATATGTCGGTCGGAGAAGTCGGCGTTGTTGGTTTACGAGTATGTTGATGGAAAATGTTTGACCGATGTTCTTCCAAGTTTGACTTGGGAGAAACGAAGGAAGATCGCTGTTGGAATCGCTAAAGCTCTTCGCTTTCTTCATTGCCAATGCTCGCCGTGTGTGGTTGTCGGCGATTTGTCGTCGGAGAAGCTCATCGTCGACTCTAAACACGAGGCTCGTCTGAAGTTGAGTATCCCGGGAATGGATTATCCGACGTGGACATCTTCTGTCTATGTTTCGCCAGGTAATTAATTTTATTAAATTACTATTCTACCCTTGTCAACTGTTCGATCATATCACATATTCTCTAGATAATTATGGAATTTCATCTCTTTTAATCATGACTGCATGGTATTGATATATAATTAACTCGAACTCGACATAATAAGCGTACCATATCACATGTGTTTTATAAATCAAACATATTACTACAAATTATCTGTCTAATTAGTATATAATTTTATTACAATAAATAAATAAATAAAAACTTTAAGTTGCCTGTCTTTAACAGAACAGTAGTGCAAACTGCACAACTGTAAGAAGAGAGATGTACGAAGCACACAAAGCACAACAAATAAACAAATAGTAGTAGAAAAAGAATAATGTTTTTTTATTTTTTACTTATTTATTTTTTTTATAGAGATGAGAGAGACAAAAGAGACAACAGAGAAAGGAGATATATACGGGTTGGGTCTGATACTGATACAACTGTTGACGGGAAAAAGTCCGGCAGATGCAGAGTTTGGCGTGCAGGAGAGCATGGTGGAGTGGGCCCGATATTGTTACTCAGACTGTCATCTAGATTCATGGGTTGATCCGATCATCAGAGGACACGTGTCCAATCATCAGAACGAGATTGTGGAGATGATGAATCTGGCTCTGCATTGCACCGCCGGTGACCCCACCGCCAGACCATCTGCGGATGAAATTACCAGGGCCCTTCGGTCTCGTTTCAGGATATGGAATTGGCTCAGATTTCCCTCCTGGGGTTTTTAGTCTTTTTAAATATTAAATAATTTTGTTGCATGTTTTAATAACTGTTTTTTTACCTATAGTTTTGGGTTTCTTGATTATTATATAATGTAACTCAGAGTCAAATGTTTTTGTTTGATGATATGTTGAGTACATAATGGTGAGTGTAAGAATGTAGATAAACTCAATTTCATGATATTCACTGTAGGGTTTTATGATGAGAATTTTTTTTTTTTTTTTCTTTTATCTTATATTTAGAGATGAGTTCAAATGCGTTAATAAAATAATAATGCTCTTGAACAAATTAAATTTGAAGTTCCACTTCCAATAATGAAATTCTAGACTGATATCTTACAAAGGCAAAGAGAAGAAACAAAAGTACGGGGCTTGTTCAATGTAACACAGTAGTGGGAATAGCTTTGAAAAAATAATTTTTTTTTTAAGAACCATATCAACATGATCTAACGAAATATTTCTTTTTTCTTTCTTTTTTTTTTTTAATATTTTTAACCATATATTTATTTAATAGAATTTTTATTTATTTATAACTATACTCAAAAAAATATTAAAACATGTTGTTTAATAAGTGAATCAGTAAAAGAATTACAACCACACCGTGTATAAGAAAATATTTCTATCGCCTAGTAGATTGGTCGGAAGAGAATCAAGAGATTATATTTTTCGAATCTATTTCAAAATTTATCATCATCTGTCGAATACCCCGTTTCTCTGAAGAATAGAGCACAATCAGACATAAAGCATATAATTTAGCTTCATAAGAGTTCATGAAATCCAATAGACAAGAGAACAAGCATAAAATTAAGCTCGAACTGAGACGTAATACTCACCTACATTTAAATAGCTGGAATTTGCTTTTGATGAAAGATTTGAGTTCTACTTTGACCAAAACCGGAGGAGAATGTAAGGAATCCAAAGTTTGTTTAAATAAATAGATAGAAAAAGAATGTTGAAATATATATTAAATATTTTTATTATATTATTTTAATAATTTAAAATATTAATCATACAATTATACTCCCTTTGTCCCACTAATAGTGTAACATTTGCTTTTTACACATTTGTCAATACATAATTTTAACGGTAAATATCTTTAATTATACGCGATTAAAAATTATAGTAATTTTATATTTAAAAAATAGACGTTAAAATGAATAAAATAAGATCTCACTTGACTATAATTTTTTTATTCATAAGTCACAACATGTAATACAAGATTAGTTGATGAATAGTATACAAAACCCTAATATCCCTACTAATATGGGACATAGGGAATAATAAAATCAATATTTCTTAACCAAAACGAATAGTATTTTCAAAATTTTATAACATAAAAATGTAATAAAATTGATAATATTCAACCAAGATAAATATAATTTGTTAATTTGATGTGATCATTCAAATAGTTATTTTAATTGTTATGTGGTAAAATTAGTATTGTATTATGATTTATTTATAAATTATTTTTTTAAAAGAGTTAATTGCACTAATACCTTTGAAAGATGACAAACTATACATATATGAACATTTTGGTAATATAATTACACTCATTCTCTTCCTAAAAAATAAGTAAAAAAATATAAAATAAAATTAACTTTAAATGAACATTACATCATATAAATGTATTCAGAATTATAAATTTCATTATTAATAAATTTATGAATTAAAGTGAAAATTCTTTTAAATGGATTTCTTAATTTTCAAAATACAATTATAAACTTGTTTTTAAAAATATACAAAAATAAGTTTTTAAAAGTTTGGTTTTCATTCCACAGGCCGAATTTTTCAAAATACCATTGAATTTTTACAATTCACAAATTCAGTGGATTATATTTATAGTCTATGAATTACGGGCACAGTCTGTGAATGGCTTATGGAGTGAAAACTAAAATTTAATTTTGTAAACTTTTCAAAATAGATTTATAATTGTATACTAAATTTTTTGTGGTTTAAAATTTTTTTAATTAAGTAAAATTTTATTATTAAATAGAGATTTTGAATGTACACACCAATCAAAATGTTGATTTATATATAATTTATTATCGTTTAAGAGATGAAAGTACAAAATCGGGGTAGGATATGGACAACTCATAAAATGAAAATCTTTTGTCTTAAAACGTGATGTGAAATGAAACATTTTAATTCTTGATTCTAAGAGAGTAGATAATCAATTTGTTTTGGTTTCCTTGGTACCTTCAAATAATCCAAACATGCGAGGTTAGAATTTAGGGGAGGGTAGGTAGGTGTGGAAATGGTGGTCATAGATTTTGTCTAACCATATCAATCAACTTATATATACTTAGTGGATTTACAGGACTCTCCACTTCACTATATAGGGCGTGCGAGCGAACAAGCGTGCTTCTCTTCTTCGATCTTTGCTTTTCAACGCTCTATATTTTTGTTTTGACTTGCGCACATTCATATCAACTTCCACTCTACTTCTTACCTAAACTAACTACACAACAATTTACACATCTCCCCCTCCCCACGCGTATCTTCCATCAATTCAAATATACACTATTGATTAAGAAGAATAAGTTAGGTCAAACAGGTAGATAATAGGACCAATCATATTAAGCGAAGGGACCACTCTACTATTTCCTGATGGTTATATCATTATGTCTGGCTCATTGTCGGCGGTCCACTCTATAACTAAAACCACAAAGCTTAACCTATAAAGAATTTCGCCTTTCATATCTTAACTTAAGCATGCATGTACATATATACTATAAGGTCAAAAGAGGGAAGGAATCCAGCTAGGCTTAATGATGATGCTATGCCTCTTTCTTCTTATTATCATCATGACTACTTTGCCTTACATAGTTAGAAGATTCCATCACCAAACAATATATATTTAAATTTAAACTTCTACTACTAGCTGACTTTTACAAGCCCACCAGCTCAATTTGGCTGTCAAGCCTCAACATATATCAATTATACTAGTCCTCGGAGACCATGCAAAAGCCTCTTTGTTCTCTCTTTCTATTCCTAAAAGCTCCTTTTCTTCCATTTGTTTGATTTGTGTGACAGCTGTGTGTATGTTGTTTTTGAAGTTTGCCCTAATCATAATAATAATTCGATACACACGTGCGTGTTATATCGTATCATATCACTTAACACAATCTATGAAGTTTGATTGTGCACAGCTTGTGCCGGTTTGACTATGCTCAATGTTTCTACATAACAACGAAAGATCTAGGTTTTGTTTAGATTTTGACTAAACTTTAATAAAGACGATGTCAATCTTACACATTTATGTTGTTCTTTACATTCGTCACAATTGATGATTGAATGTGATCATAATTAGATCGCAAATTAAATGATGGAAATTGGTCAAATGTTCAAATATGTGTCCACACCATTTACTCCCCAGTGCCTTAAAAGGGCTTCCAAGGAGGCATGGTCCCTATCTGATGATATGATATTCTTGTTTCCATTTACCTTTCATTTGTGCCCAATGCATTTGATAGAAGCAATTCACCTATCCAATGCTTTGACATGACAATCCTTTTCATGAGGTAGTAAATATATGTGGACAAAGTTGGGTTATATAACTTTTTTTTTTTCAATCATTAACTTTATAATATAAAGTATATATATTTGATCATTTGAATATAAATTCAAGCGCAAAGGGAATGTTTCTAGATTTCTTTTTGTAATTTAAAATATATATAAATTTAAGAATATTTTACTGGATTATTTTCTCACGTTTTTAAAACGTTTTACAAAACCATCTTCAAATCCAAAACAATTAGTAGTTTTATCGTTAGATGGGTGGTTTTGGAATTTTGATGGATGGTTTTGGAATATTATAATATTTTAATAATTTAAAATAAATATTAAATAAAAATTTAAAAATAATTAAAATATTATAATTATCTAAAACCATCTCTCTATCAGCAAAACCATTAGATGATTTGAATTTACGGTGTTTTTATTAAAGTTTCCAAAATCGTGGCTCAAAGTAAAATATTTAAAAAAAATAGTTTTTTCTTTTTTTAAAATAATCCATATTTTACCTTAGATTCAAAATAAGTTACTGTATTTATAATTTTATTTCAAAATAAATATTATTTAAATTCTAAATAATCATTTTTCCACTTAATTTTCAAAACATTATCATTTTACTTTATTTCCAAAAAAAAAAAACCTTCGTTTATATATTATTGATTTTATTTAACAAAAACTTAAAAATAATAATTTAATTATAAAATAATTTCTTTTAATATATAATTATATAAATGTATAATTTTTTAATGATTATCTTATAAATTTTCATTAAGTAAAAATGATAAAGTGTTATGAATGAATTTAGATTATTATTTTTGAAATGGAAATAAATGAATAGTAATTTAAATGGAAGATAAATTAAAATAATTTTTTTTTATAAAAATTGAAAAAAAAAATATTTGTCTTTCCAGTCAAACATCCCATTATTATTCAGAAATACCTTATGCATGAACGAAGAGTTGGCAGATTGAATAGGCTAATATAAATGGGTATACACTTGATACCCCTATGAATAATGTTGGGCCATAAACCACACCTTATAAAGACTTTGTATTTATAAATAAATAAACAGAAATGACATTTCTGATCTTGATTGATAATAAGATAATATATATCATCATTATTGATGAAAAGCTGAATTGCCGAATAGGGTTAGAACATTATCATTTTAATTACTTTCACAACAATTAGTAGACCAGTATCTGAAACTGAAACTGCTTTTTCAACTCCGTATCTTGAAAACGACCTTTTCATCGAATCTAACTTATGATACAAATCTAATCTAATCTAATAATAAAGAGCCTGTAACATTACATCAAGTGTCACACTTGATGTTGTAAGTAGGGTACTTCCACACAAAAATATCACTGCACTGTTATGTTCATGCATGTTGAATTTATCAACTTTGAGAAGACCTTATCGATCTTAGAAAATTGAAAATGATATATTTGAAAAATAATAGATGAATCAGGAGGATTGTAGTGGCAAGATCTGATGGGGTTTCGTTTAGTGGAATTATGACCCTTCATGTCCTCCACCTTCACAGTAAAAGAAAAGAGAGATAGAGGAGGTCATTTTCTTGAATTCAATTTGGTGGGGTTAAATTGGTCTTATCCGATTGTACTTTTAGAGGGTAACATTTTCTGATTCTAACAAGCTTAAATAATGGAGATCATTATCACTTCATTTCTAAATTGTTTATCAATGGAGACATGCACATCAACTTTGTATTCTAAAGGCTTATAAAGTGTTTTCGTTCACTTGATTATGGCAAAATAAGTGGTCTGGGAGAGTGAAATGGACAAGTGAAAATTGTATGACAAGTGTTATGACATGGTTTTTACATCATTTGTAGGGTTATAAAGATTTGTGATCAAATTACAATTACATTATCATTCAACTCATACCCTCTCGCTCATATGTTACCTCTTAGGTCATGAAGAGATTCAAACAAGAGACATGGTGAGTGAGATATTAATGAAGATGTGGGATACTTTCTTTGTGATGAGAGGTTACTAAGTCAAGTTTGCTTAATTTCTTTCATTTTCAACTCAGCGAAATCAATAAATCCAAAATAGTATAACTTATATAAATATTAGAAATTGAATCATTTACGCTCTTGTATTAATTTCACATTTTCTTTCGCTCATCCCACCGATAAATATATTTGAATTCGTTAAATAATTTATTGATTAAGAATTTTTCTTATATATCACTTTTATTGTATATTTTAAATTTTAATAATTGAATCAATTAGATAATAAACCAAATTTGGTTGATGATGTTACCACTATTACTAATCTCAATTTATTCACTTTTCAGAAATAGGATGTTGAAATTATCAACAACTACAATTGAAACAAATATTAAGAATTAACACTAGCAGACAGTCATTTTGGTTTGACAAATTGCCTAACCGCTGCCAAATCATACCTTCCGTTATTATCACACCTTTGAATTTTCCATTTATCTTTAACTTAATATAATTTTTAACTTCAACTTTCCACCTCTTAACAGTAGTAAACACATCTAATTTATGATTCAAAAATTAAACTTATATCTTCCTAATAAAGTTATCAATAAAATAACATAATATCCCAAGTCTGAGTGAGAAGAAACAAAAGATAGTCATAACACATATGAATGTATTAGCTCCAACAGTTCTGCCTTTTGTTATCTAATAGACTTTATAAAGTTTGACTTGTTTTTATTTTTCTAGAACATAACTTTCACATAGGTGCCCAAATCAATAGATTTTAAACCTACTGATATCCCTTTGAAACTAGTATATTCATTTCATTCTCGCTCCTATGTCTAAGTTTGTTGTACCATAAATTAGAATTAAATATATAGTATCAGTTACCACAACCTTATTTATACACCCTACATCAGTATATAAAGTTTCAGCCTATGCCTGGTGATATCACATAAACCCTTTCATAATTTTCAAGGAACTTTCATCAAGTGTTGTTTTATAACCTGTCTCATCTAACTGGCCAATAGATATCAGATTTGTCTTTAAGTCGAAAATACATCTAACATCATGCAACTTTCATTTATCTTTATTTAGATTCTTGTTATACAAATTCCCTTTTCAGCGATCTCCATGAATTTATTATCCACAAGATACACATTTTCGAATTTTCCAAATGTGAAGTTCTAAAATAACTCTCGACTCGGAGAAGAGTGGAATGATGCACCTGAATTAAGTATTCAAGATTTGAGAATTAAGGCATCCCTAATGTCTTTTACAGAATTTACAAAATTATTATCTTCATGAGCTCTATGAATTTTTATTCTTCTTTGGTTTAGAACGATCCTTCTTGCAATATCCCTTCTCACTACAATTCCAACAAAGAACTTCTATTCTACCTTGAAATTTTTCCCACCTCTTTGACTTTGATCTACAATGTCTACTGTTCCCTCCCCTTAACTTACCCATTCCTCTACTTTCAACACTAAGTACATTACCAAATTAATTTCCAATTTTTTTTTTGCGAATACTCTCACTCAAGACAACATTTCAGACTCCATCAAATTTAACTACTATAGAACTGCTAAAAAAATAATCTATGACTCTTAAAAATCATAGAGCTCTAATCATCAAAATGAATCTTAACATAGCTCAATTGACTCATGTTATGATGATTCTAACATCCCCTTAAACAAAACAATGATAAGAAATGCCTCATTCATTATCGAAGGTTTCTCATACATATTTGCTAAAGTC
>CM062396.1:25040253-25592579 GCA_031304145.1 Cardiospermum halicacabum
CATTAGTCCTGTTGATTATATTCTTGACATATTTACGGCTCCAGAATTCAAAACATTCATTGACTAATTGGATTCTTCGGATTTTAAACTTTAACACATCTTGTATGCCCTGCCATCCTCAAGAACTAATCGGTAGGAAGGTATAAAATAAGTCAATCCTACCAGAATCCAATTTGAGAAATGGCTTAAAGACCAATATCAGTAATCACACTTGTGACAAAGAGCTTATACGCCCTTGACAAACTTGGGTCACCTTTCTGACAAATTATGGCCATTATAAGAAATAATATTGGAAGAATATATACCAGTTAAACTTTGCAGGGATTGCTCAATCTCCCAGCAGGCCATTACTGCTTCCATAGCATGGACTCGAACATGTTGCTGCAGTTGATCTTTAAAGGAACAGAGCAGCAGAACATAATGTGTCTGCAGTATCAAGAAACAGAGACATTACAATCTTTGTCCAATTTGGAAAGACTATTAAAATATATAACGTTGCAAATTACTACAACTGTCACCACTCCTACCTATTCATTCGTTAAAAAAATAAAATAAATAACAAAGAATTCAATAGCTTGATTCAGTTAGGAAGTGAAAACCAAGCTTATGCATAAGTTTCAGTGAAAAATCTATGCATTTGGTCCCCTGAACTGGAATTGTCTATGTGCTTTATGATTCCACCTAACAATCTCTATCTAAGTTATGAAGTCCACCATTAATCAACATCTGCAGGCCCATATTTCATGCTTAATCTCTATTCTACCTAACTCTATGCTCACAGCTAATGGAATCTACCATTCTTCCTTGCAACTTTGACTTGATATAAAGGAGCAGAAGAAGCTTAATTCTTATTCCAAATTCTTCATAGTCTTCCATCTCTTCAAGGAATTGAGAAAACCACCAACACAACTTTAGTCCAAAACCCATAAATTCTTCGCTAAAAGGTCAATAAGTAAATTATACACCTCGACATGGCTTCCTCTCTGCTTGATTCAATTGAAAGACAAAATCAGAGGGATGCATATTTTCAATCAATTTTCTTTTCAATCGCAATAATAGGAAACGTTCTCCGAATTATACCATACCCAAATTGTCTGTATGTTACCATAATTAATAGACTTACAAGTCCTCACGTCTCAACTACAGAATCCCACCGTTCATTTAAAAAAATACATATACCATTTGTTCATGTCAGAAAAAAGTCACCTCAATTGAATACAATTTCAATTCATCATCAAAAAAGAAAATATCAAATTCATCAAATTTCCTCAGTGTAATCATTAGCCAGTTATTCAACCTCACTCTGAAATGAGATCGAATGTTTTTCAAAACACAATTTTAGAGTAAAAAAAATAAAAATAAAAAATAAATAAAAATTGTTCAATTGTAACTAACAATCAATCACAGGCAGGACAAATTCAAAATTCAAATAGTCAATGAGAGACATATCGGAGACAACGATAATTAATGTGTTGACGTACCATAAATTGATCAAGCTCTTTGTCATCACTAACAAGACCTTGACCGGCGCCCAGAGCAGAGTATTTAGCGACGACATGCTGCGATTGAGCCAGCTGAGCGTCGATCCTCGGTAGCTGATCCACCGGCGTAGCGATCCTCAAACACGCAACATGAGCAGACAACAGCTGCTCGTACAACGGATGCGAAAGTATCTCCGCTTTGTACCTCGCATTCTGCCAATTCACAACACCGTCGCCACCGACCGCGACGATACCGCTCTCAACCGCCGGTCCACCACCTCCTCCTTCACTCTTAGCACTATTAGTATTCATATTCTCACTGTTACTATTCTTCAAATCCGCCGACTCCACCGCAGCAATAATCGACTCGTTCGCCGGATTCACGTCGTCGATGACGTCACTATGGTTCCTATGCAGCAACGAAGACGAAGTTCGCGACAACCATTGGTTCGGCGTCTGAGAACCGTCCGACTCCGCCGCGGCCGCGGCCGCCGCGTTGTTAGTCCTCAAGTTAAGAAAGTTTGTGTCGGTGAAGTGCGTCGCCTGTTGAGCCGATTGTTGCTGCTGCTGTTGAGTCCTTAACAACGCCGAGTTCAGCCAATTCGGCGCCGCCGCCGCTTCCTGCTGCGACGTCTGCTGCTGCTGGTGGTCTGTAAATTGATGCAGAGGAAGGTCTTGCGATATATGGTTGTGATGAAACGCCATGCTATCTCACACCTATATGTATATGTATCTATCTATATCTATCTGTCTATCACTCTATATCCCTATCTATATCTATCTACTACTGTCGTCTGCAATTAACACTGTGAGAGAGAGAGAAAGACTACCACTACCACAATTTCATTAATATAAACGAGACACAAAACCAGAGATAGTGAGAGAAAGTAAACCAGAACGAGTTAGTTAATGAAAAACAAATATTTAATCTGAGAGAAGAAGATAGTGAGTGAAAAAGATAGAGAGGTAGAGAGAGAAAGTTTGTTGTAGAGAGAGAAACCGGTGGAAATGTGTTTTCAAGTAGAAGAGGAAAAAAAAAACTACCTACCAAATACAACAACAGAGAGAGGTGGTGATGGTGGTGTGGTGGCTTGACGATCAAAACATTATCAATCAAACAATAATAATTAATTAATTATGATTTTTTATTTTGATTTGTTGTTTTTATTTGGGCCGTTGGATGTGATCTGACGGTTGGAAATATGTCGTCGTGGCGAATACTGTTGGTTTGGAGAGGTAAGGTAAATTAGTTGGCGCGTGGATTGGAGTCGCTTTAAGCGTATGTATAATTGTGAGTTGTGAAAGTAGGTTGACAATGTCCAGGTTGTGTCGTACAAGTGAAGCTGCAGTTATCTCGAGCTGCGTTTTACTTACCGGCTTTGATTCTGCGCGTGAGTATTTACTCTACTAGTAAAAAATAAATAAAAATAAAATAAAATAGAGATAATTTTTTACCTACTTCATTGCCTCCAGCAATTTGTATGTAAGTTTCAGATATTATTATTAAAAATATAATAATAAAAATAAATTTTATATTCACATACAATTCAAAATTTTAAATTTAATATTGAATTTTGAGCTAAAATTCCATTAATTTGATAGAAATTTCGGTTAATAATTTATAATAATCAGTAAAATAATATTTTTGTAATTTTAATATTAATTTTTAAAAATATTTTATAAAAATATATTTATTTATTTATTTAAATTGATAATTTAATTTTTAATAATTATTTTAAATCTAATTATTTTATTGTAACTGTTTTAAACAGCTAATTTATTATTATTTTTTAAATTGTAAAATTCATCTAGGAAATTAAATCAACCGACAAAGGTGATAAATATAACACAGATCCACAAGCCTTGGAGCGTGCATTCCACGTGAGTGAAATAGCGAGTAAAACAACAAAAACACATTCTTAAAAAGATCGCTAATCCAGAGACAATGATTTCGATTGAACTCACACAGTGATATCGGAGAAAAAAAATATTTTTCTTAAATAAAATTGACAACATTATTTAATTTAATTTAATTTAATTTAATTTAATTAAAAAAAATAGAGAAGGAGGAGGGAGGGAGGGAGGGGACCATCAATTACGTCGGTTCTGTCTCCGCCACTGGCGGGACAGCGACCTGAGTACACGCGTCAAGACGTGGTAACATTGGACCACAAATGTGGACCATAAGGCGGGAAGCATGCGCCCGTGGGTAGGAGAATCAGGAGCGTACACGTGTAAGAAGGAGAGTGGATAGATGAAGAAATGTGGGGACTACATTTTACATTTTACATTTTTGAGAATTTTGACTTCTCGCTCGCGCTCTCTGACAAGCAGAGCAGCCGGCTTCATCAAATGAAAATAAAATGGTCCATTTTAAAAACAAGGAGTGGGGTCCATTTAGATAGGGGCCCATCAGCTTTAGTGGGGCCCAGTTGGAAGAAGGTGAGGGGCTGTTTAGTGGTTTTGGTTTTATGGCGAAACTGTCCACCCTGTTACTATAGCTCTAATGGTCCCCTACCTACTTGCTTCTTTTTATTTTTTAAAATTTTAAATAATAATATTATAAATTAATAAAAATATTATAAAATTTCAAAAGTTAATATCTAAAAATAAATTAAAATAATCAATATCTCTCTAAATTTAATTTTATTTTTTAAAAAGAAATTCACATTTTTTAAAAAATTGTTTGTTTATAAAATTATAAATAAAATTTATATTAATTATTTTGGTTATTTTTTAAAATTATAACTATTTTAAATTAAAATTTAAATAATTTATTAATTTTCAAATCGTCAAAAATATAATAATAATAATTAAAATTTAAAAATGGAGCTGTCATCAAACAAACGGGAAAGATATGGAAGAAAAATTGGAAATTAATGAAGGCAAAATATTAATTAATAGTGTTTGATTGTTTGTCCTGATATTGATTTATTGTGTGATTTATTGTTTTTAATTTAATGTGGTCCAAATTGTTTATTTGATTAGTAGTATTTGGCTTATTCATTGGTTGAGATTTTAATTAATTAATGATGAAGAATTTTTGGACAGGTACATATAGAGTTATATTGGCATGATTTTATTATTTTTTGTTTTTTAAAATATCGAGACTATTGATTTTATTTACCTTTAGTGACGGGTAATTTAGATACTTTTATTCTGGTTGATTAAAATAATTATAAACTTAAATAAACAGAAAAACCATTTTATTTAATTAAAATTACACGGATTAATTTTATTTATATTTTGGAGGTAATTTTGAAATTAAACAAGATTTCCCACGTAAATACATTTCATTAAATCCTCATCCTTCTATAAATTTTTTTCCAATTGATCAAAATATCAAATAACACCCGCTTAGAATATAGATTACAAACACATAGATTAAACCTAGTTGTAAAAAAATCAACTAAGTGGACCATTAATCTATAGATATGGATAATGATGATTATGTTTGGAATCTAACATGTATAACCTATTTAAATAACCTTTATATGATTTGTCCGATCCATAGAAACTACGTGTAGGAATAATAAGAACATATAGATAACAAAACTCTACCATCAATAATTAATACCTAGTAAATTATTGCTTCCAATATTTTTTAGTCATGAAATAAAGAATAAGAACAAAACATTAGTTAGTTGTCATTGATTTTGTTTTCTATTTTAAATTATGTGTGAAATGGTCCCAATTGAGATTGTTCCTTGTGGGATAGAATAGAAGATAAGATGATTCATATTATATATATTCTATTCAAATTTTAAGAATTTTGATGACAAAGAGATGGAGATAGGTGATTTTTATCTTATTTTGGTAAATATTGTGATGGTTATAGTTAAATCATAATTTTATTAGGGTATATTAAATATTTTTTCAAAAATCAATTAATGGTATAATAATTTAATAGTACCATTGAATAGTAAATTTATAGTAAAAAGAATGAATTGACTAAAGTTTGTAAATAAAATTACAAATTTATTGTTGTTATTATATTAATTTAAGTTTAGTGTAATTTTGATAATCACAATATATTGTAAATAAATATATTTATAATTTTAATAATAAGATATATATTTCAATAAATAAATATACGACTTTAAAATAAAAATATATATAAAAAAAAAAACCTTTTTTGTTAATAGAATATATTTATAATTGAAAAAATTCTAAAAGAAAATATAATAGTCTAAATTATTTCAAATTTTAATTTTATTTATTTATTTATTTATTTATTTATTATTTATAAATTCCCTTATATCTCATCCACCTTCCTTCAATACATGTGGTCAATGAAACTTTGAGTATGACTAGATTTATTTGACATTTTTATATAAAAATAAACTCATTAGCTGTATTGGTTTCTTATCCAATAACAAATAGACAACAAAACAAAACCATAACTAAAAAGCCTTACAATGTTTCTCCCAACTGTGAAAACATATCAATAATATGAATGGACCCTTTTGTTCTTTTATTTCTTCGCAAAATTATTATTATTATTTATTATTATTATAAAAAAAAAAAACAAATTCTTTACATAACATATGTTAAATGATTTTCATATTTATAGTTTTTTTTTTTTTTTTTTTTTCAAGGTTAAAATCGTATAAGCATATATGTGAAAGTACCATGCAAGGTCCCATGAAAAGTTATATAAACGAACACATATATCTAAAATTGTGAAGCTACGTAGAGTGTTGTTTGATGTTTTTGTTGTATAAGAAGAAACATAAAACACATTGAAGTTTCGTAGTAATAATGCATGAATGAATTCCAATCACGTGGAGACAACAAATATGTGAAGAAGATTTTGAAATAAAAAGATGATTGTCATGAAAATGATTTTTGTTTCATTTCTTCGATTCATATGTACTATTATTTGAACCTTCTCCGATCTTTCGCTTCATTAGAGTATATATCACATCACTTACTTTTATTTTTATATATAATAGCTTATATAAACCATTCAATGGATGAATTGAGTTCTTCAGACAAAACTGAATTGTTTAAATTTAAACTAATTTCATTTTGATTGGAATAATCAAAATCCTAATTCAAACAATGACGAAAGGTAACAATATAAATTTTGTTATTGGGATTAAAAACCAGAAAAATAAAATAGAAATATATGTTTTTGAACGGTTCGAGTAAAATTTTAGAATCGTAAATAAAATAAAAATACTAGTTTGATCCTCAGTTCGATGGATTCTAAATCGTTTTAGTCGTGATTTGACCAGTGATTCCAAACATACTTTTTAAAGTTGTCCGATTCGTAATTCTCTTCCCAAAAAGCTCTTGCATATTCAGAGGACAATAATTGAATAGTTTACGATTATTTTTTTTTATTGGATTTTGCGCGGTACATACCCTCCAGATACTTCAGTGCAATCTGATCCGCATCAATGTCTATTTAGATAGGTTGATTATTAACTTATAATTTTGGAAAGTTGTTTTAGATAATATTTGGATAACTGGTAAAAATACTTATGACCTCCCACAAGTTATTTGAGAAAAAGTTTGAAATATTAGTTTTCTAAAAATAACATTAATGGGTCTTTTTCTACCGTCCGCTCTTATTCCACTCATATCATGTCTAAATATAATACGAGAGAAATGTAGTTTCAAATTAATGTAAGAATCTTTATGAGATGTCTTATATAATCACTTTTCGATTTTCTGAACTCCGAAATATTTTAAGATGGGTTTTGGATTCATATGAATTGAAAGGGCACTTTAAGTACAAGAGTATAAATATATGAGATATTATTTATGCTAATGTAATTTTAGTTCAGTTCTTATAATGTGAAATTATAAAAATAAAAGTTATTTTAAACTGATTCACTCAAAATTTTTGTTTGGTTCAAATATTTAAAATTATATTTTAGCTGAAAATACGTAAAAGAAAATATCCAAACAATATTCAAAACTATATTTGAATTTAACAAGTCAAAATGTTTATAAAAATTATTTTAAATTAACTTCTAACTTAACTGTTTTCAACACGATAATATGAAAAATTAGTTTTAATTTTAAAAATAAAAAATTTGCTTATGCAAATTGTTTACAACTAATACAATAAGTACCCGAAATCAGAAGCAATTTCAAAAATATTGTACAACATCCATTACTAATTTCATTAATAAAATAAAATAATTTAAACTTCGATTAAATGTATAATGAAGAACAATAGCATATTATATACATTTCTTCAACATAAATTAAATAAGCAAAACATTCTTGATTAGATTTTACCTTAACTAAACTACATTATCAAAGTATCTATCAATATTATAAGATGAAAAGAACTATACAAGCATCAATTATTTAAAACATGTCTAGATTCTTTATTACATGCTTCATATGTTATCATCATAGATAAACAAAAAACCTTAACACAGGAGAGTGACTTCCACGCGTTTATTAAGAAAGTGAAGTAAGACCGTTCTAATAAAAATACAATCAGATAGATGTGATCGGATGGTCATTCGAACGACACGTGTCGAGCTATAAACCTCTGAAAACAAGATCGAGTGTGTCGCGGTCCACGTTTCGTATGTCACCCGCCATCGCAAACGTGTGACACGCGGGAATGTCACTGTCGACCAATCAGGTGTGGCCATTTAATCGCTAATCGACAGGTAGGTGGAGCCCACGCGTTTTACACGCAGCAGCTTGAAAAACGGCAACGTTGTCCATATAGAAATAAATATATTTTTTTTTAAAAAAAAATTATATAAAATGAATCACCAATAATCAATTAAAGTTGACAATAATAATAAAAATAATAATAACCTTTTTAAAAGACTTATAACCACTTTTATAAAATAATCATGATATTTCTACTACCTAACCCCATTTCTTTGAAAAGTATACCATTTTAGTATTTATATAATTTGTCATTTTTTTTAAATAATTGAAGAAAACTAATACCAATAAATCCAGTTATAAAATACTAATAAAATATTATCAATTAAAAATAATTCTTTTAAAAATGAATAGCATAAAATATATAATTTTAAATATCAATCACAATTTTTAACATTAAAAAAAATAATTCAATCATATCAAAGTAATATTAAATTATTATAAAGTAAAACTTTAAAATTTATAAAATACACAATAATTTTATTTTAAATTTATAAATTTTAAAAACTACTTTTATAAATAAAAAATAACAAATACATCCTTCACTTTTATAAATTTTAGATTGTTTTAGTACTTTTATTAATTTTTAAAATTTTCGCAATAATTAAGTATAAAATATTCCAAATTACAAAAAGATTATATTAATTTAATTTTTTTTTAAAAAATAGACTTAAAAATTTATAATTTAGAATAAAATTTTAAATAATAAAACTATAATATTTTAAAAATAATAAATTATGTATTTATTAATTAATAATTGATTTAACAATGCAACAAATAAATTATTGTCCCAATCATGAATTATATAATAATAATAATAATAATAATAATAATAATAATAATAATAATAATAATAATAATAATAATAATAATAATAATAGATGGTATAATTTACTCTTATTATATTCCTTAATGGTGGGGAAAGATAAAATTGTAAATTAATTGGAGGGACCCAAAATGTTGTGAAAAGCAAGTAAAATACAAGGATTATATTATGGAGGTGGAAAAAAGTCATTGAGGTTTTGTCTTTGTCTATGTTTTTAGGTGGCAATTCATAATTAATTATAATTTAAAGATTAGGGTTTTGGTTGATCCTTTAAAGGTGTTCTCCTTTGTAGGGACATTAATTCACTCTTTATTTATTTTGAACAAAATATTATTGAACCTAGGATCATCATATTCCATGCAACAAATATCTTGCACTATCAAGCTTTTATAATATAGTAGAGGTTGTGTTCTTGGCTTAGTATATTGAATCTATAGAGGTAGATTTAATGATCAATTTGGTGCTTGATATTGCTTATTAAACAATAAAAAGTTTAAATATTATATGTTTATTTTTAAAATTTTATAAAAATTAAACTTCTAAAAAAAACTTAATCATTCGTAAATTTTCAAAACTGTCAACGCAATTTAGAATAACTTCAGTTGTATATTTATTTATAATTTTTTTATTTATAATTTTTTCATGGTCTTATTGTGGATAATATTTTAAGAAATATAGCTTCCATGATACTGTCTATTTTTTATGTCTATTTTTATGTCCAGCTGACGTAATAAATTTTAAAATAAATATTGTACATTAAATTTTCTATTTTAAAATGATTAAATATATGTTGACTCAATTTTTTTATATTATTTAATTAGATTTTTAATGTATTTTAATTTAATTTTATTTTTTATAATAAAAAATTTAATAAACGGTAATTACTTATGATTATTTTTAAAATTATAATGTTTATCAATAAATATTTTACCATATCTGTGGTGCCAAATAAACCACAGCCAAATATAAGACTAAGATTGTTTGAGAAAAAAATAGCTAAACGCTTACAATGGTGATTGAACAAAATTTTCCTTTTAGAAAAATAAGAATCGGATTCTTTTACAATCATCTCTACCCTCTATTTATAAGAGGTATCTGGGTCTATTTCTATATGGATTAGGATTCCTCGTCTTTCTTGGACTTGGAGAAGGACGTCTCTGTTAGCCTTGATTCGGGAAACCGTATGTAAAGCGGATTGGGCTTGGGCCCTTTAATATTGTCTACAAGGTTGCTGGATTTGTATCATGTTTCTTCGGCCGCAAATGACAGCTGGGCCTCTCGGGTTTGCTTCGGGTCGAAGGTCTGCTGGACCTGCTTCGGTCGAAAGACCGTTGACCTATTTCAGTCGAGGACTTGATCCTTGATGCTTCGTTTTTGGACTTTGGTCCGATTTGTTTGGACCCTTGAATCACTCGAATCGCTGTAACTTCATTTAGTTTTTAGGGACCGTAGGTTGTTTTCCCACCACAATATCACTATTCACGTTTTTTATTAAACGATCCCATCATCTGATATTCACGTTGGAATGAAAATACTCTTATAAATATGTGTGAACAAAATGACTAGAAAGATATTATCAAAAATATTGGAAGTGATTTAATTTTTTGAATTGGTGGTCACATGTAGAATGTCACAATCATAATCTGTCTACTTATCACACTTTAAAAGCAATTCTACTGTATTTCAACCATAAATCTTATAACATAATGATCAAGTAAATGAGAATAGGTACTTCTATCTTGTCACTAGTTGATAAGGTTGCATTTTGTGAATCAATGACAATGTTTCCTATAATAATTGCATTGTAGAAGTACATACTTATTTAAATTCATAGATATAGAATTTAAAATGTCACTATTCAATTTCTGTAGACTCCAAACAAGACTTAAATATCCATCCATGGTAGGTTAATATCCATGATTTAAATTATTTATAAGTTTGATCAATTACAATGCTTTTACTTGGATAATATTAACTTGTAAGGGTGAATTTTTAATTAAATATTCCTAATATATTAAGCAAAGGGATATTCTAAACTTTGAAAATATTAATTATACATCTGAATTTAATAAAATTATAATGTTTATATATATTTTGTTCGTACTATTCTAATATAATTTATTTTATAAAATTTAAACAAATTATTAGGTAAAAAACGTTTGAAATGATAATTTTGAATTTACGTCAACATATCTAAAAATATTTATATATTAAAATTCAAGTTAGCATAGTAAATATTGATTAGATATATATTTATATTTTAAAGGTTAAATACACTGTGATCCAACTTTTTATATTATTTAATGAAAATTTTAATAAATTATACTTTTTCTACTACTAATAAATTATATACTAGATTAGAGTATTGTTTTATATTATAATTTATTGGATAAATTTAATTTTAATTAAATTTTAATTTAAATTTTAAAAATAAATAAAAAATATATATTTTACTAATTTAAAATATTTTGCTGAGAATCATCAATAATTCACGTATCTAAATGCTTATTTGTATTAATATTATATTATTTAATCTATTTATATAAATTCAATATGTTGTTTCAGTCTTTTAGTATTTATAAAATAAATTTAATATATTTGAATATTTTTTTCCTGATTAATTATTTATAAACAAAATTTATGTAATCCATGGATTACAGATTATACAATAATTCGAAAATTGGAAGCTTTACATCAAATAGACTTATTTGTTATTCCTATAATTAATATATATATAAATAAATAAATAAATAAATAAATAGTGGAAGCCTTTCAAACTTTAAAATATAATTATATACATGTTTTCAAAAATATATAAAACAAGCTATCAAAAGTTTGATTTTTATTTCATAAGTCGAGTTTTCTAAAATACTTATGAGTTTTTATAATTTAACAGATTCTGTAAATTACATTGAGAGTCTGTGAATTACGGTCACAGTCTATAAATGATCTATAGTAAAATCAAATTTTAATTTTGCAAAATTTTCAAAACTGGACTATAATTGTATACTAAACATTTCATGGTTTATAAACAAAATTTTCCCTCTAAATTATTATAATAATTTATAAGAGAAGATGATTGAGATGATGGAAGATAATGGATAAGAAAGATGTATAGTAATATATAGAGATGTTTCCAAAAGCATATTTGGTTGAATTAAGGTGGGTCATAGAAGAAGAAATGCATGAAAAATGTATCTATATATATATATGTATATATCTACATTGATTGATGGCAAAATATGAGTGGGATTCCAAAATTTTAATTTCATTTCATGAGTGTAGAGTATAGTAGATATTTGACCAATCCATGATAATGATACACAATGTTCTTATAGGTCTAATCATGGTTTCTTCTGTTTCTTTTGAGGTTTTTTAATGGTGGTAGTATAATCTCTAACATCCTCATTTTTTCTTTTAGCTCTTTTCATGTCTTATCATAGGTATCTTTACATTATTTTCTATTTTGGAATAATTTGTTGTTAACTATGTTTATAGTTATTGTGATAAATATGATTTTCTGGAAAATTGGAGTTTTAAAAAAAATAAAATATATGAATATGACGTTTTCAATGACATTTACAATGTTTAGTGAAAATAGTATATAACTGTGGTTTTTTTAAATAAATTGATCAAAATAAGAGAATAATTTTAAATTATTTTTAAACCTAAATTTATTGAATTTTCAAATAAATAACTTAATGAAACTTTAGAATTTAATAAATGTATTTTAAAAAATTAAATAAGTTTGAATCAAACTAAATTCTCCATTAAAATTATAAATACAAAATTTCAATTTTTTTTTATAACTAATAATATAATTTCGATAACAAAATTAAAATACAGAAATTAATAAATTATAATATAAATTTATGAAATATTTTATTATCTTTATTATTAGTTTAAAATTTAAACTTTAAAATCTTAATTTTATTATTATTTTAAAAAAAAATTGGGTTAGTAAATATACTAAAATTGAAATTTAAATAAACTAATATTTATTTTAAAAATATACAAAAATCAATAGTTATTTATAATTTTTTTAAAATAATGATATAAAACTTGAATAATTTATCATCATAACTTATATTAACTATCAATATATTATATATACAAGAGGAAGACCCTCCATCATGATATTCCAAAAAATCAAAACCTTGATTATCAATACAATGTATGAAACTAAAAATTGATTGATTTCAACACCTAATTGTAGTGGGGACAGGAGTAATTATTGACACAAAAATTTCAACATTTTGTTTGGATTAATTGAGATTAAGGCTAACAACAGTTGGGTTCAATTTAAGCTTGACAAAAACACTAAGTTTCAAGAGATGGGTCCTCATAAAAACATGCCATTTTCACAGCTTTTATACCTACACAGTGCAAAGAATAGACAAACAGTTGCAATCACCATTCAAAAACCTAAAATTTTCATGTAGAAAAAAACATTGAAATGTCAAACTTCAACAACAAAATGGAAGTCATATTATATATCTTTTTCTTTACCTTCTTTTTAATTTATCACGCGTGAAGAATAGATAGTGACCCGTTACAGTAGTAGCATTATCTATATCGGAAGATCAAATACAGACCAGATTAATCTTTGTTTATATAAATTTATCAAATATTGAACGTTATTTCTTTTTAATATTTATCTGAATTGTCTCATAGAAAAATATAAGGTTCGTATATGAAATATTTTTATTTATTTAAGACTAAAGTTTTATCATTAGTGAATGATTTGTGAGGTGATAAAACACATATGGAAAAGTATCTTTAGGTTGATCTAATAGTATCTGAAAACGAAAGAATTTAGTCCTTATCTGGTACTAAATTGGATGCTTTTGAAGAGCGCATTTATCTTTAAATTGATAGAGCATATAAAGGTAGAAGAAACCATGAAATTGGTATCTCAATCATGGAGAGAATTTGTTGAAAAGTTTGGTTCCATATAAGGCTTAGTGTGAAGAAGGCATGGAAATTTTCAATACCTAAATAATAATGGAATATCAAGCAAATAGTTGATACAAAAGTTAGAATTGAAAAGTTAGCTCATAGTACATTTGAATTTTGATATGCTTTAAATCTAAAGGGTCCATGATTGAATTCATGTACATATGAAGTTGAATTTGATTAGATAGGTGCAGATCATAGTCATGGATGCTTTGAAGTTGTAGTGTTCAAAATGATAAGATTAAAGTGATAAGATTTAAGAGAAGGTGAGGAGTCAAGCAAAATATTGGTATAGCATAGTATAAAGATCTAGCAAAAATTCATATATTGAATCCCACCAGAGTCTCATCAAGTCTGATTCGTTAGATAATTAGTCAAATTTTTGGATTGAGATATATATTTAAAAGGAAAAAAGGAAACCGAATCTTTTATCTCCATTAATATAAAGTTTGGCCAAAATATATTATATAAATACGAGATATATACATTTCAATCAAATTTAAGATCTTACAAGTGAAACTGAACCATTAGAGTCTTGTCGAATTATGTCTATACGGTATCTAATGTACATTTAACAGGCGGACTTTTTCTACGAAACTGTACTATCAAAGTTTTATCTACCAGATCGGCTCGGCTCAGTTCCATCCTATAGACATGGGATAAAAGAAAAGGAAAAAAAAAAAAAGGAATCAAATGATTTGATAGTAGTACAGGATGGTTATAGAAGCAAAGCCATTGATGGGATGTGAATGTACTAAAAACTTTGATGGGGCAATTTTACTTAATAAGATGGAAGTTGGGCAAAGGAGGGCCAAGCAAGCTATATAGAAATCATCATCGTTATCATTACTCATTATTCATTATTCATCTATCTTCTCTCTTTGCCATGTTTTCATGTCTGTTTGTGTTAGCATTACATACATATCTTTAACACAAGACTTTTGGTTGTATTTGGGGTTATGATTTTTATCATTTGGACCACACAAGCACTTTGAAAGACAAAGCATACACTTTGTCATAGGACCACAAAACCACTTGCCACTTGCTACTTAAAAGGAAGTACCCCATTATCTCATCAATGCTCTTCATACAGACAAAACACTATTACACTATTTCCTCTTGTTTTCACTTCTCTCTTACCCTTCTTTCCCTATCCACTTTCCTCCCTCATTTTCATTCTCAATAGTCCCTCCAACTTTAACAAGAAATAAAAAATTTAAATGTATAAATTTTCTACAATTCCATCTTTAAAATTATTCGAACCCAGTCACTTATAAGTGACTGAATTCTAATAGTTTTGATGATCTAACTGAAACTCTACAAAAAATTTAATAATCTAACTGAAACTCTGTAAAGTTAGAGGATTCTGATGAATAATTATTTAAAGGATTCAGGAATACATTACCCAATTTATCAACTAACAAGATCAAATAAAATATGATATGGTAACAAGATCAAATATCATAAGGTAAAGGATGGTACAGAATACTTTGTCTTTATAATTTCTTCTTCATAGCAAAGTATTCAAATAAAGCAATACCAAATAGAGAACAAACACAAAATTTGGCAGAAATGATGAATGAGGTAAAGAAGATGAAGTGAGTAGGTAAAATAGATATAAAAGAGGAAAAAAAGAGCATAAGAAAGACAATACACAAGTAATCAAACATAAATTTGTACATGATGTCACACCATTTTCTCACTCTCTCAAACAGTACAGACAGACAATTACTATAGAAGACATACAACATTAAACTGATCAATGATGTTGATATTTCACATAGATAACATTAGACATATAGAGTGAGTGCATGATATCTCTATATAGTTTTGTTGAATTGAATACAGTGAAGTGTTTGATGACTTCTTGCTTTGACAAATGGGTAAAATTGATAAAGAAAAATTTTGAATGATGAAATTGAAAAAAAATAATAATAATAAAGTTTGTTTGATTGTGAAGTGACAGGAGAGAAAACATGTGGATGTATTTGAAACATGTTGATGTTGTTGTGTTGTATTGAAGATTCATTTCAATAATGAGCGAGTGGAAGTACATTAATGTCTTTTGCAGTAAATTGAATAGTGAAAGCAAGTAAAACATTCTTGGATCTGGAAATTATATGCAGAAGGGTTGTTTTGGTAATTGTCCATTTTCCAAAGTCAACATTTCGTTTTAACCCACTTTTGGATGTATTAGCTTGTTGTTTTTATTGTGAGCTGTGAAGTAATTTTGAATCAGTAGTTTAAATTTTGTTTTAGATTTAGATAATGCTCTACATAAGACTTTGGAGAATCACTCATTTGATTTTGAATATTTTGATTTGATGTTCATATATATAAAAAAATTGCTGTTAAAAAATTTAGAGTCTACTCCAATCAGTGATAGATTAATGATAAATTATAAAATCTATTTGCCAATGTCCAAATAAATAAATATATATATATATATATTTCAAAACATCCACTAGCCATTGATAGGAAGAAATTTTTAAATAAAAATATATATTTAAAAAAAATAAATTAACTTGTAAAATCTCGCAAAATAGTAATTTGACAGGGGAAATATGTATTTCCCAAACCAAACTAGAAGAGCTTCTTTTACAAGCCAAAGAAAAGCCCATTTCTATGAATGTTGAGACAATTATTAAGCAGTATATTTCTTGTCAAAATATACTTGGAGACAAGAGAAAAGAAGAAGCACAATTAGAAGCCCTAACTAAAGTTTCTACATATGTATTCAAATTCCAGATTTGTTTATTTACCTAATCTCAATTTCGATTAAGAAAGGTCATCTTCCCATCTCTCCATGTGACCTCTCTCTTTCAACTAATATCCCCACAGCTCTGATTTGCCAATTTCATTAACCCAACCCAAACACCTAACCTATCCTATCAAGTCAAAACAAACCAAACCAAGTCTCATGAGAGCTGAAATCAAGCTTTGATAAAAGAAATCCTCAAACTAAGTTGAATCTAAAACACATTTTAACTCATGAATCAAAGACCACATGGAAATGATTATTCTGTTAAATACAAACAAACCTAGGGTAGCCCAAGCAAGGAAAACCCTAATCTAAGATGAGAAACAAATTATTGAAAAAGTCCTAATCAACATTTACGGTGATTTGCACAACAGATTCTCAGCAAAACCATGAGCCTATAATGAAACATGCTATTAAGGACAAAACATCAAGAGATGGACTAATGTTTAGAGTCAAAAAGTGATTACTACACCTAAACGTGTCCTAACAACCATATCATAGCAATTTCAACGTCTTTGTCCTTCTCTTTCTATTTCAACATTTAGTTATCAACCAACAATAAATTCATTAATGATTTTGTTTTCCTAATGTATTAATGTATCACATGGATCTGAAAACTATACTATACACGCAATAGGAAGATAAAAATGGTACAATGCAAAATATCATGAAAGAGAGAATGAAAATTTGAGTTTCAAATAATATAAAGATGAACAGTTTTTCTTTTTTAAATCTCAAAAGTACTAGTTCATTTTTTTAAGCTAATCAATTAGTCATCAATGACGCCTCCATGGCAGTTGAAACTACTACAATATTTATACTTGGCCTGTCATTTATTTTATTTTATTTTTTTTAGGTGTTTTAAACATCTAGCTATTTCGAATCACAAAAATATGATGGAAATAGCGAATTCATGAAGAACTAAAGCTCAAATATGTTTCATAATATATAAATGTTCGTGATCATGATAGTCCTATGAATTTATGTAGTATTTAAATAAGAAAAGATAGTAAGAAAGTGAAAGCTTTGGGTTACTTTAACAATGGAGTACAGAGAACATCATACAGAATCACAAACATCCTAAATTATTGTACCTATTTCACAACAAAGCTTCACAATAAGCAAATGAGGAGCTCATATATGCAAATTCGAATGGAATAGACAGGCAAGATGACTCTATAGACTAGAGAGGACGGTAACAGATCGAGGTCATCCATAAGCCGCAAAAATCAGGCAGGCAGAAATATAAATATCATGCAGTGCCTGAAACACAGACATGAAAGGGTGGCCCACGGCAGCAAATCGGTTCATCAGAAGAACCAGTCTTTGCTCGAGCTCTAAGGATGTCATTAGGATCATCTATTACTGCTACAGCTACCAAAGTGTACTCACCCGGGACAAGGAAGTATAATGAAAAGGTATGCTTAGACTCTTCAAGTGGTGGAACCTCCAGCGTAATTTCACTTAGAGAACCTGAAAAAACCGTTAACAATAAAGTCTCACAAGCTGGAAATAATCAATTGCATGCAGCATTAACACAAGAATTGCTAATTGTAACTATGTAGTTCTTAAAAAGCCATGAAGATGAATAGTACCTGCCCATAGCACAGTTGCCTTTGCACCCTCGGTGCAATTCTCACCGGCTACATCTCTGCAGGTAATACTAAGACTCATCTTGATCATTTCCTTGGTGTTATTACGGACCAGAATTTCCATTGGGATCATGTCATGTGTCACCACAGATCCTTCTGTAGATGTCTCTTCTGGTGAATCAAGTTTTGTAGCCAGTTTGGAATTGCTTCCAACAAGTCTGAAGCCAAATGTCAAAGGATCTGGGAGCAGCACATCCATAACTGATGATTGAAGGGCTGCCTGTATAGCATCCTTGATGTTTAATTCGCCAGAGCTATTACGTCCTGATTGCCATCGAACTTTGATTCTTGAGATAAGGTTCTTGATGGAAGCATTTAGCTCAGCCTGTGTATTCTTCTCTGAGAACCCAGAACTTCTGCCATTGGAAGATGTATCAGACTGCAAGTACTTCATGAAAAAGGAGTCATCAAGAATTGGTAACTTAAAATGCTCAAGCGGTATCAACACTCTTGCAGAGAAATCTCTATCAATTCTTGTTTTAGGGTAGCTGTATTCGGTCAGGTCATGATCGGCAGATCCACTATCCTCACTGCTTGAATTTTCCAACTGAACAGAAACACGGATTTCAAATGCTACATCTGTTGGATTTGACAATTCCAGTTCTAGAAAACGTAGACCCCAACTTCCTCTGTAAGGATCAATTTTCATCAGATTGTCCATCTTATTTCCAGAAACAACAGTTCCTTCAGCAGAGAGAGGCTCGATCGGAACAGGTTGAGGAGACTTTTTACCAACATGTGCAGGTATCTCCATTGAAAGCAAACGGCCTTTCACAAACGATAATCCCTGTAAAACACAGATTTGTAAAGGAAGAACAAGGCGTCTGCCAGGAGGCACAACAGATTGATCTCCAGCTGTAAGCGGCCCTGAGGCATAAAATGAAAAGCATCAGCACTCAGAATCATATTGTACAATAGAAATAACTATGTAACAAAAAAAAGAAGAAAAATACAAAACGTCTAAAAAGTATACCTGCATAATGGATCGATAACGAGGGACTGTTTCCATCCTTAACCTGCCTACTCATGCTTCCAGAGGTACTCTTGGCAGCAGCAGTTTCATTATCTACTGTGGTTAGTTGCCAGGCTTTTAAGGTCACAGGTATTATGACTTCAGCTCCAGGCCTTAGAGGAAGAGCTGATTGTAAGGCCTCATTTGCAATTGCAATAACTGAATCTTGGTTTTTTCCTGATAATGAAATATGAGCTTGCTCGACTGGAACTGTACCAGCATTAGCAAGACTAATTCGTACTTCACGAATTTCACCTTCATACAAAATGATGGCACCATCACCACCCACAACATGTGTTACTAGCAGAGGTAGTGGTGGTACCACAGAAATGTTGGGAACAGATGCATTTTTCACCTTCACAGATCCACAACAACGGAATGGGTCAGAAAGCACAAGTCCTTGTGCAGCTCCATGGAGCAGGTTGTCTACATCCTTAAATAGATGTTCAGTGATCACACCAAAACAGTGAACGGTGCATCCTGGTATTAACACAACCCCCACATTAGTCGGGATTCCTGACAAAGTGATCACCTTAGATGAATTCGGTGATAGATTCACACTAACGGGAAAAGCATCAAAATTTTCTGAATGTGCTGAGAGATATATACTATCGACCCTTAAATCGAATCCACATGGATTTGCCAACTCAACCAGGACTTGTACTGGTTCTCCAACAATCCAAATAACTTCACGCTTGTTATCATTTTGCTCTCCTTTGCTGAAGGGCGTATAGATGAAAGGCCCTGAAGGGGCAGCTCCAGCCCACCAATCTTCTCTGTCAGGATTCCGTTTTATAATATCCATAGGTGAAGCATGGACAGGAAAAGCATATAACCTATAACAAAAACAATGAGTTAAGTTCCATTAGAGTTAATGTCATTAAAAACAAAGTAACTAATCATTTAGTTTCTAAAGGATCCCTGATTAAAAACCACTAGCCCTCAAAAAATAAAACTGTGGATCTTTGCATTGCTTAGACAAATCAAATATGGACAAGTAAACATGATATTTCCCTTTCTACCAAAATTCTGAGAAGAGGACAATGATTCGATGGTATATACCTCACGAATGGTAAGGCAGGATCAGCACATCGAGTTCCTGAGGGCAACCTATCAGCTGAATTGGATAGCGCAGTAGCAAGGCCATTTTGTCCAGCTGGGGTGATGAGAGGATAATAAGATCTTAAGAGCCTAGCTGCTGCACTCCAGGCGGCAAGAGGATCACATGCCCGAACAGCAGATACCAGTATCTCTCTCAGTACAACCATCTGCAAGGTGCTCCATTGAGACTCGAACAGTGACACTACCGATTGATGCTGGAATCTTCCTCCATCAGCATTACTCAATCCGGTTCCCTTTAGAAACAAAAAGCCGGTGAAAGATAATTCATTTTATACTAAAAGAAAGGGTAGTGGTAACTGTTATATAAATAGATGGCAACAAATATTATATTTATAAAAACTGAAAACTAGAAACCATGTCTTTTTAATCAAACAAAATCTAGAACAGAAACAGTATATAACTATTCTAGCTTATTTACTACTAAATTTAAGAACTTGTATGTACTTTTTTGACAGTCAAGGATCCTACAGGAACTGGACCAAGAGGACAAAAAACCACAGCATACCAAATTTGCTTGTAACAGTATAGAAAAGATAATCTATTTGTTTCTTATGCCAAACATATTATAATAAGTTAAATCATGAAATGCTCAGTCCTTAGTTTATTTCTAAATTAGCTTCTATTGATAACAAATTATCACTCACATTAGAAAGAAAACGCTTGGAAATGGAAGCTCTACTCTGAACACGATATGCTTTGGTTGTCATTGCCAGAACTTGCATAGCACAAATGGCAGCGGCTCTGTTGTCCTGTTGCAAGTACAACTGTGCAACTTGTCTAGAGAAAAAGGCAGCTTTTCGTTCGTAACCAAGAGTTCCAAATAATCGGGCTACTTCAATATATAATATCAGTCTGTCACTAGCATCTATCAACGATTTTGCACCGTCTGCCGCACTTGTCAACAAATCTACTACATCCTTAGCCATCTCACTCCTGTAATGATAGGAAATATAATGAATCTAATTGCAGAATAAATAAGGAGGAAAAAGCTAATGGGAAGACCACCTGTTAATGCAAGCATGTGCCAATCACAATCCAGATTGCAAAATATGAAATCATGGGACCCAAAACTATGAGCCTAGCTAAGCCTAACCATAGATCACAATTCACAAGATCCACCTCAAATCGCTCTACAAATTACTATTCTTCTTTTATTAAATATAACAACTAAAAAAGGGTAAAAACAAATGAGGAAAGCCAAAGGCCTTATGCTTGAAACTCAACTCAAGATGTATACTCCAGACTCCGTAGATAAAACTCACAGTTACATAAATTGGTGAACTGAGGCTGTCCTCTAAAATTGTCAAATTGTATGTTAGATGAATCAGGAATTAGGAATAAATTTAAATAAGCAAAGATAATGACAGCAAAAGTGACAGCATGATATCAAGGAAAACCATAAACTACCTACAAAACTAACACTTATTGATGCTTTGCAAAAGATGGTCAATCTCCAATAATAAAATTCTTTCATTTAACTATACTATATATCTCGCTTAAGTCAATTAGACAGGAAGTCGCATTTAACAATATGTCTAAACAGTTGTGGGCAGAGATAACAATTATACCTGCAAAGAAATCTTGCTAATTTAAGAGTTGCCTCAAGTTCAAAGCTCAGGGGAGAAACTCTGCAAGCCAAAAACATGAGCTAAATATCATCAATAGGCTTCAAACAAAAGAAATAGATCACTAGACACTCACGAATCATCAAAATGAAAGAAAAGCTAAAAGCAATTACCTCAGCACAATTAATTATGAACTGAAGGCCTATTACCTCCCAAAGAGTCCAGCATACAAATCACAAAGCTAAATTGACTATGGTACAAGTAGATGAATATATCATGAGTAACAAAAATATTCGTAACTCAAAAAAACTTGACGTTTAACTAGGCTAACTTATAAAAAAGTGAAAACGTAAAACATATCCAGTACCTACAATAATGATATTATTATTTCTAGGGATTTAAAAATTAAAATTAAAATTAATATATATATATATATATATATATTAAAAATAAAAAAACCTCAATGTTTCTTCTAATCGATCTCATTAGAAAGTGGAAAATCATCACTTACCTCTGAGCATTGTCTTGTATAAATGACTTTCTGTAATGCAAGATAACGCTATTGTATCGATATTTAACCTCCTCCTCTATAACTGAGTCCTTCTGGCCCATCCGATCAACCTATAACACAAATATAAACACATCAACATGTGAAGATATCCCTCGTGAAAGCAGAAGACACAAGTTCACAGACAACACTGTGGCAGCTAACAACCATACGCGAAATAACCAAGCCATCTACTGTTGGATATGAATACTGTTCTTTCTCTTGTTCAGCCTAAATCTATCTCCCCTTACATATCAGCATTCTCCAATTTTTATGTGTCCAACAGAGACCTCAAACTCAAAGATTCAAAGTTATGTCAACACGCAAAGCATCCAACATCCTAGACATATTTATAATTGTCACTCAAAAGGTATGCTTAACATCCTAGACATATTTAATAATTGTCACTCAAAATGTATGCTTACCAGTAAGGCACAAACGCTGCCCTCCAATGCCCCAGCATACCAAAAGTAATCAGCAGTCAGCCTTGCCAGTTCCAAAGCAGTAGAATAATGTGCATTGGCATCAACAGGAGATCCAGCCAACAAACAATAATCCCCTATAGTCTTCTGTGCACGCGCTAGCCTCCTTTTTTTGGCCTTGATCACCTATAATTTTCATCGAACTGAAGCATGTGAGAAGCAAACTTCCATGAACAACAGGTGTACCTAACCAATTTACAAGCAGAAAGGAAAGAGAAAAAAAAAAGGTGGGGACGGGACAAAAAAAAAGATTTAAATTCTTAGGACACCTAGACATGAACCTCCTCTGAGCTGAGACTGGCTTGAGAATCTAAAGGTGTTTTCAATGTAGTCCCAGCTGATTCCGCCTTAAGAACCGACTTCTCAAATTCCATCAACAAAGAAGCTGCTACATCTTGCATCATTGTTTGCAAGTGAAACTCCTGAGTTTGCATATCAGCAGGTGGAAACAATATCAAGTTGTCTTCCCTCTTTCCACCATCCTCTAGCTGCAACGCATTACACAAATAGATTTACTAATCATGGACAAGTGAGAAAATCCCATTTTCGCTTCTACACATTACAATCGTCACATCCAGATTACCATAAAACACCAAACACATGTCTAATAACAACTACTGCCAATACAACTAATTGAACATTTACCACAACTCAACATGACTAAGACTGATTTAGCAGCCAACACTAACAAATACAGCATCTATATGAACAGCATTTGATTAAAAGAATCATAATCACCACGTAATACTTCAACTACTTATATGAATCCAGATCCTTATATGATACATCACTAGATACAAATTCCTGCAAATCTCCCTAAATTTCCAACTAGCGAAACGACCGTTAACGAACATAAAGAACTTAAACAGAAGAAAAAATGTACGCTCACGTGAGAATCACATGGAGAGAAAGCGAAGCAGCGCTTGACGAGAGCGGAATTGTAGCTTCTACAGGCAGCATTAAATTCATCAACGACAACATCGATATCAGGAGAGGAAGGACAGTGACAGATGCCGATCACAGCCAGAATCTTGCGACTGCACTGGAAATCCTCCCACGGACTAGGCGGTGCTCCACCGAGCACGAACTTAAACCGGAGCGAACCAGTATCCCAAGGCTGATTCGTGAACGGCGATTTCTGATGCTCGGTGTAGAATGAACTACTAGCAGATAGAGGAATCACCTGGTGACGGAGAAGCATCGAATTGTAATCACGCAAGAGAGTTGGCGGTACGGTTCCGATTGGAAGCACTGCGACGCGGATCATACATGATGACTCGATGCTGACGTCAGGCTCCATTTTCTGCTTCTGATTAATCAATCGGTGATGGAGGATGAAAAATGCAGAGAAGCTACTGTGACGTCGAGCGCATCGGATCGGTGCTTTCGTTCGAATCACAGATTCAGTGAAGTGGATGGTAGATTAGTCTCTGCAAAAGTGTAGAGGTTGAGAGAAAATGGTCTGTTTGGATATGGAATAATATTATTCTTCGAACCGGAACATTAATGTCCTTCTATTCTACCATGATTAAGCCCGAACCAAACTAAACCAAGATGGACTTAGGCCCAAATAAAAAATTTCCCTCGCCAAGTGGACTACAATAGTAATCTATTTCTGAATTTACATGCTTGTCCTTACTAAGAGATCGAAATTACATTTTTACCCTTGGATGGCTACATACAATATTCAATTTGAAAATCTAGCGATTGCCGAGAAAGGAAGGCGGTTGAATTGGACCCATTGCACAAGTCGATTGACCGACTCAACACGCGTCTTTGTCTACGTCAATTATTCAAATCAAAACACGCCACATGTACACAACAACAACATTACAGCTACCCTTCAATACGTGTCATTTTCGACCTAATAAAAATATCAAATGACCCTCTTTCAAAAAAAAAATATATCAAATGACCAAACTAACCCAACTAGTCACGTGAAAGCTGTTTCTTTTTTCTTTGACAAAAGCTAGTCTTTTTAATGATCTTTGAATTTTTCTACGTGTTTGGCCATCAACGGCATGCGTCAACCTTCTTGGACCATCGCGTGAATTTTCGGCCGTTGGATCTGCTCTTGTTCTCTTTTTATTCACTTTTTCATATTTCTTTTCTTTTTATGTGATTTAAATACGTAAAGGATTAAATTAAAGTAAATCTGATGTGATAATTTAGTTGGTAATTAACCGCAAATTTTCATGAACACTGAATTGGGTTTATGATATAATAATAAACTGTCGATGAGGTTATTTTGGTAATTTAGAGCGGTTACACAGGACCCAGCACATCCACATAATTATTTACTTATGATATTTTCGTAATTATGACGATGATTGAGGGTAATTAATATGGGGTGTGGATATTTATCTTCTTCATCGATTGCTCATAATCAACGATAAGTGGGCCGATTTTCATACGCTAGTATAGGGGAGCTCTCACGTAGGAGAAAATCTTGTATGTACCGTAACTCCACGCGCCTCCTAGATTGTGATCACCACGTATAGCGAGGGACTCACCACATATAGCGAGCGAGGGACTCACCACAAATAGAGAGGGACCAAAATGAAAATTTTGAGGTTGTTGTTTAAGTAAAGTAATATTTGTTATAGAATAAATAAATACCATAAATATCTTAAAATAATCCTAAAATAACGAAAATTTTAAAAAGTGAAAATTCTAAAATAGATCTGTTTTGAAAAACATAAAAAAAAAAAAAAAAAACAGAGTTTTTTAAGTTTTATTTTCACTTTATAAGTCAAGTTTTTCAAAATATCCCTGAAATTTTACAATTCACAGATGCTGTAAATTACGCTCAAAACCTGTGAATTACGCTCACAGCTGTGAATGGCCTATGGAGTGAAAATCAAAATTTAGTTTTGCAAACTTTTCAAAAGTGGTCTATAATTATATAGTAAAATTTTTATGGTTTATAAATCCAATTGATTCTTTTAAAAATATTGAAAAAGAAAAATAAGATTTTTAGAAAAAGAGAACATATATAAATAGTTTAGAATCATATATGTTAGTTGT
Source organism: Cardiospermum halicacabum (assembly GCA_031304145.1). Taxonomy (NCBI): domain Eukaryota; kingdom Viridiplantae; phylum Streptophyta; class Magnoliopsida; order Sapindales; family Sapindaceae; genus Cardiospermum; species Cardiospermum halicacabum. The sequence goes on from CM062396.1 coordinate 25,066,333, forward strand.
AGTCTTCCAAATAATCCCACAATAACAAAAATAAATTTGCTAATATAATTTATCAAACAAATGTTAACGTATTATATTCCTTCTTAACATTTAAATTCGGGTCTAAATTTTTATTTCAATTTTGGTCAATTAATAATTAAAGTATATGATCAAAATGGAATAATTAAATTACTTTTAAAAATATTTTAATAAATCAGGTTTCAATCTAAAAAATAAAAAAAATTGAGCAATGAGATTTATTAAAGCAAAAGTTTACATATTTATGAGGTATTGGCCGGCAACGAGGGCAAGACGCCCACGAACTATTGGTAAACTTCCGAAGGTTGGTCAATGGTTTGATTTTATGGGTTGAGAACAGCCGGTGGCTTGGTCCTAATGACCAAGGCACTAGGTGACTTTATGGGTTTTGAATGGTGTGCTTCGTACTTATTTATGCTACTGTTGATGGCTAAGTTTCGATGAATCTAGTGCACTTATATGTCATGCATGGATTGTAATACTTCTTAATGAGACAACATTAAAAAGGAGTTAAAAAGAAGTAGAATTGTTGCCCGTATCACTAATGTCCATATTATTTTTTGGAAATCAATAACTTAAAAATTCAAAAGTTAATCGTGTTTGATTTGGAATATAGATGACATTTCAGGAAGTATTGAAATGTGAATTGGTGGCCAAAATAATTTGGCTTCACACGAACTTGCGAAGTATCGAATGATTATGTGAATGATGAGTTGGAACTTGATAAGAATTTTGACAAATTGGTTAATTGGTAATATTGTGAAAATTGACAATGATTAGCTTAATGAAAATGAATAAATTAGATGATTTGTCCGTGCAAAGTGTAGTCGAATTTATTTTGTAATTTTTTAAAATTAAATTATATTTTAAAAGTTTTTAATTAATTAGTAAATATATGTGTTATAATTTTTAAATATTTAATGATTTTTTATTTTGTATAATTGAAAATTAAATATATTACTTAAATTAAAAAATAAATTTAAAATTATTTTATTAGTGGTTTGACCCTAATTTAAGTTTTTAAATAAAATTTTATTTTTTTATATTGTATTTTTAATCTGTAAATTTATGTAATATAATTTTTTTTATAAATTTAATGGAGTATTATTTTATTTTATTTTGAAATATAATATATTCAACTATCATGAATCAAAAGAATTAAAAATAAAAATAAAAGAATCAACCAAAACTATTGAATTGGATAGTTTTTTTTACTTGAACATATTGTTAAATAAACATGTTGTTGAATACATTGATAAACCAATAATTTTATTCTTTTTTCATGTTTGGATACCATCCACATTCTTGACTAGTCTTCTTAAAACTCTTACTTCGGTGAGGTTACAGCATCCAGAGATTAATGATAATTTTACCGAAGGCCCTTAAATTAGCTACACTATCTTATAACTTCTAAATTCCAATCAATCATAATAAGAAAACACTTTCGTTCTTCTTGTAAATCTGCAAGATAACGCAGATAAATTCATAATAAAAAATTGTAAAATTCAGCCACCCAAGAACACACGAAATCAATTGAAATACGAGGTAAAATCTGAAGAAAAAAAATTATTAATTATTGATGGAGATGAACCTTAAGATGAGAAATCAAATCAAAATATAAAATGAGATGAACTTTAAGATGACAGAGAAAGCGGGTTGGATGAAGTTTAAATTTCAGGTTCATTAATTATTTAAATTTAGTAATTGGATTGCATTAGAATATTTATGAAAATTCATAATCCAAAAAAATATATATTATTTTTAATTAAACATTGAATCTTATTTTGATTGGATTAAATATTTGTATTTTAATTAAATTAATAAAATCTTGTTTTTTTTTTATTAACTGTTGATGGAGATGAACCTAAAATGAGAGATCAAATCGAAATATAAAATGAGATGAACCTTAACATGATAGAGAAAGCGGCGAATATTGGATGAAGCGTACATTTTAAGTTCATTAATTATTTAAAACTAGTGCAGTTTCCGCGCATTGCGCAGAATTGAGTATCTTATTACAATAAAATTATTAATAAAAATAATAATCACGAAAAATTATTGAAAAATTAAATTTATAAATAAATATTAAAATCAAATATTATTGTATCAATTGAATAAAAATTTATTATCACTAAAATTAATAATAAAAAATAAAATATTTTATAATAACACATTCCATCAATAAAAAATAATAAGGTAATTAAAAAAAATCCAATGTTAACTTCAATATTATATATATATATATGTCAAAATTAATATTAATAATTCAAATAAAATTGGAGACAAAATGGATGAAATAATATGAAAAATTTAAAAATAAATAATAGTAAATCTTTATAAATAGAAAGGAAGAAAAATAAAACTAAAGTAATATATATTATCTTATAAATACCTTTTTTTTTTTCATCTTCGTATAATTGTATAAGCATTGGTCAAATCTCTAAACAAATAAAATAAAATTATTGTAAACAATAATTATAGAAAATGTTTTAAAAAATTACTATAGAATGAATTAAAAGAAATAAAAAAGCAAGAAATATACATAAGTGGTGGATCATAGTAAATAAAAATTAAAACAATAAAATAAATGTTATCCTAAAAATACAATTAGAAAACAATCGTATAAATAGTGGCTGAATTTGTGAAAAATAAATAAAAATAAATAAATTCATAATTATTAAAAAAAATTATGAAATAAAATCATCTTCAATGTGGATTGGAGTGAAAAAAAATAATGCAATGAATTGGTAAGAGTAAAGAAAAATATAATTAACACAGAATATCAAATCAAATAAACAAATATGTTTTTATACTCAAAAGAGTACATGTGGAGACCCTCTCTCTCTGATGGAGTACAGTCTCCATCAAATGTTTTTAGGCTTGAACTTCCACCGGTAGACTGTTCTGATGGGTCAACCACTTTGTGCTAATTATATTGGTGGACACGAATAACCTGTTATAAGCAACACCTACAGCTTTGATACCTCACTCTTGCATTCCAAAAATATAAAAACAAAAGTTTCATAGAAATAAAAAAAAAAAAAAAAAAAATCAGTGACTGCAGTTTATTGGAGAGAGAAAGTGTTACTTCAAAAAATATGGAAAGGAGGATCATTCGAAAGAGATCCGAGATCCGAGATCCAAAGATGATATATCTGAAATGTGGCGCAAGATTGTTCTTCTCCCTCTTGATGTCTTCATGGTTTATTATTACTTATTCAATCTGTAACGAAATTTGAGATCTCAATATGAAATACTAAAGAGAATTTGAAAAAATAAAATCTAGAAAAGAAAAATCAAAAGTTTTGTAGGAGTATAAAAAAAATATAATCAAGATAAAAAATCAAATCTGATTGTATACTCGAAAGAGTCCGGAAATATAACATTCCTTAAAAATTCTTCAAAAACTCCTCAATCGAACCGCATCATCTAGATTCTGCAGAAACAATAATTCACAATATGAAACGTGCTTGCTGAAGCAAAAAAAAAAAAAAAAATCAAATCAAATCAAACGGTAACTTACCATATGAAATATGCTTGCTGAAATAAAAATTACAAAAATACAAAAATAAAATCAAATTCTAACGGCTGGTCGTCGTAAATCAAATTTGAAATTGATAAACAAAAATAGCAACGTACCTTGCAAATCAAAATCAAAATCATGACCCTTAGTTCCAGAAAAACTTTTCTTAAAATAAATAGTATTTATTATGAACTACCGGCGGCATCAGTGGTAGAGAACCGAATTGTTGGATTCAAATTTTATGTTTTTTGCCTTTTTTTTTCAGTCGAGAGTGATTAATAGTAGAGAAGACGTTTTGGGAGAGAAAGTGAGGATGGGAGGTAATAACTTTACAAATTAATATACCTTGAATAATTAAGGTATTCAATATAATAAAAATAATTAAACGGAAGAGAAAGAGACAAATATAGGAAGAGGAATAGACGAAATTAATGAGAGCGGGGAGAAAGAGACTTAAAAGAAAAGTGTAGCCACGTGTCATCTTATAATTAGTAAAAGTTGTTCAAATTTCAAAATTGGTTGTTTTCGATGTTTTTCAACTCAAGTGAGAACTCTCAATCATGACACCTCATCTTTGTGGGGTCCACCGAGAGTTCCGTTTTATATATATATAGACTAGTAAGGAGGCCCACGCGCAATGCGCGAGTATTTATATATATATATATTTTTTATATAATGTAATAATAATTTTAATTATTGATAAATTAATATATTTTAAATTTGAAAATTTTTTATTTGGATTGTATGTTTTATGGGTCTCATACTATTTTAGAGATATGAGAGAATATATTATGCTTTTGGTATGTTGGATTCCTTTTTGTAGGGTTAGTTTCCTAATGAAATAGGAAGTTTAAATTATAGTAGTTTTTTTCTTAAATTGAGATATAAGAAAATTGCATGTATTCTAAACTATTGTAAAATGGCTGGAAATTTTTTATTTAATTTTTTAAAGAAGGTGGCTTACTTCTTTTCAAGTATAATTTATAAATTAATTAAAAGTTTAATGTGTTAATTTATTATTATTATTATTATTATTATATTATATTGTATTATATATAATGTTGATCAATTTAATTTTTATATTAAATTATTTATATAATTATATTAAAATATTATGTCAATTATAAATACAATTTTATTTTTTTAATTTCTTACTAACCTACTATTTATTTTCATTTTAATTTTCTACCGATTCTAGTATTCAGATATACTCGTTTAGGATGGTGTTTATAATATTTTATAAAATATATTTTATATAATGTATGAATAATATAAAAAATGTTATAATAATAATCCTTTAAGACTTTACATTAAATTTTAATTTAAGTTTAGGAAGTTGAAATTTTATAAAATAATGAGAATAACCATCACACAACTCACTTCAACCTTTATATTTATATTTATATTTATATTTATATTTATATTTATATATATATGATAAATTTCACTTATATATTAATTCTTTATATAAATACCCAATTGACTAAAGTTCAATTCAATATTATTTTTAAAATATTCTACACTAATTTATTTTATTTTCAAAAAATTTTAATCCAAATATATTTTAATTATTTTATATGGATTTTATTTATCATTGATAAGGTATTATTTCAAATAATATAATATTTATTATATCTTTTTGGAGATGTAATTTCTTTTTAAATAAATTCTATATATTTTTATATTATACACACATTTTTTTTAAATATTATTTTGACTAAGTGTTAGATGGATTTAATTTTTAATTAATTGAATATTTAATTCAAACAACATTATCATCCATGGTGAGTAAAATCTTTTTTTTTTAAATAAATTTGGAGTTTTTAACCCTAATAATAATTTTATAATTATTTTTTTTACAATTTGTTCTGCAACTAAGCTAATAGGATAATATTAAAAATTATAAAAGAGGGGAAAAAAATGCTAGCCTTACATGATATAGTTTAGATATTTTTTAAATCACATAATAACATCACTGCACTCCCCAAATATTATCACAAACAGAGATTAATCAACAAACCTGCAGTATACGGTATGAACATATCAGGATGGAGAGTTTATCAATACAAATGTGGAAAATCTAAACTGGTTTCAAATGCATGATTTCAATTAACTAAGGCCGTATAATTTTGAGCTCGTTAGCCTTAAACTTCTGCCACCGGGAACACCCTAATCATCAATAGTCCCATTTGCCCTGAAACCAAAACCATGTAAATTCAATGCAAGGAAGTCCATAACATTCTATTAAAATTGTTTTCCACTTTTACTGTGATGACTATATCGGTGAGATTGTATCCGGAAATCAGAGTGCTGTACCTCCCATCTTCAGTATTCTAATCAAATTCAATACCAGTGTTGAAATGATAACATAGAAATGCATATACAATTGTATCATGTCTACAAATCTCTGTACATCCCTTTCTGTTTTTACTGTCTTGTATGACATCATAGCTGCAGTTTTTCACATTTTTGAAACCAATTACATTCATAAAAAAGTTGTATACTATACAAATTAGAAATTTTTTAAGTACATACCTTCACCAGCAAGGAAGATAAACCCACAAAACATGAGAAATGGATGGACCTATAATTTGAAACTATAAATATTGAGTGGATTAAGGTATGATATATAAGATAGGATGGGGATTATCTTACATTGAAAACGTGATTGGGATGAGCCCCAACGGTCTAACATGGAGTGGACCGATGATATGAGGCTCTCTCGTGTTCGTAGGATGTATCTATTGTGGGTATGTAGGAATGTAGTGAAGAAGCTGTGAAGATTTGAGGAAGATACATTGTGTTTAATCAAATTGCTTTATTCTTCACATTGCTTGATTTGTTGGGTTTGGTATATGTGTTAAGTAAGGCTTGTGATCTGGTTTAGCCTCGCTGTGTATAGTTCTGTGATGTATATTCTGTGCAAGTCTGTAAATATTGTGTGTGCATATACTTCAGAACACAATGTGGGCAAATAGATGGGAATCCTAGGTGTGAAAAGGTGTTAGGAATATTGACTAATCATGTCTTCAAAGTAAATTGTATGTTAGCGACTTTTATCATATGTGTTTTAAGTTAAAACAGCAAAGTATGTCTTTTGTAGATTTAAGATTTATAGAAGAGTACACGGTGGAAATTTACGTTAAATTTGAAAAATCAGTATGTACACTTTTTTATATCATTTACAGCACAGACTGTTCACTCAATGCCAGATATCTATTGGACCTGTAGGTGTATACTCCTGCGTGATACTTGGAATCTCAGGACCAACGATGAGTCTAGGTTCAGTCTGAAAATTTATGCCTTTAAAAGCGATATCAGCACTTGGATGATGAGGGTTTTGAGTAAGTCATCCACTCTATACTCAATTTTTGGATACACTTGAACACTTTCGAGTTCTGCAAAGATTACCTGGACTACAGGCAATACCCAGATGAAGGTTTGACATCCCACTGAATGTCACCACAGACATTGTAGATTGTTGTCAGGATGTGATCATCTACCTTCTGCTTGCATCCGGTACATCAGCTTGAGAGGCACTTAGGCAAAGTTCGTTCTCATTGCCTTCCAAGTGATCAAGTTTCGCTCTGGCATGCTGTCAAATACCTGAGAAGCTTCAACTACAAGTCCACATTTAGCATACGTACTAATCAAAGCGCTGCCTACGAACACATTAGACAATGGTTTATTTCGCGGAGGAATGTATCAGCTTTCCTTGTACAATATCTACCATATAACTTTAGAGAATGGTGTTTTATTCTCATTGATAATCACCGCACTTTTTGGTGAAATACAAGTTAGTTTTCTGATATACAACTGCTTTGCTGGTTTAGTACATAAACATACCAGCTGTATTTGGAACTACAAATACTAAGATTGCTAGGTCTGTATAAAAACATCGCTGCATTTCCCAGAACAATAAATGTTATGTCAAATCAGTTTTAACCTCTAATGGGAGAGATATTATAACAAATAGAGATGGATAAACCTGCCGTATACAGGATGAACATGATGTAGAGTTTATATGTGGGAAACGTGAATCGGTTTGGAATGCATGATTTCAATCAAGTAAGGCCGTGTAATTTTGAGCTCCTTAGTCTTAAACTTTTGCAATCTTTGGAAGTCCTTGGTGTTTTAGTGTTTTACTATCACCAACACCTCCAAAATCAACAATGATGCACTGTATTGTCTGCATTGTAGGATAAACAAAACTATTTGCAATTCTTGTATATTCAAGTACATTGGTGCCCACAATATCATTGTACCAATTATTACTCCAATAACATAACTTGCCTGTAGCATTTTATTAAACCAAAATTAGTATACACCATGAAAATAAACAAAGATGGTCCTAATCATAAATTCTGGAATAGATTTTCACCTTAAAACTGGTTATAAAGAAAGCATTGAAATGTCATTGTAAAGAAAGCACTGAAATGACATTGATAACAGAAACCTAGAATAGAAGAAAAAAAAAATCAAATTTACCAGGAAGACGGGTAGCAGGAAGACCCTTACTTACAGGGAGACAACTTGTAATGAGCATTATCTATGGCATGATCATAGTGTAGTGCTCCACATACATCAGCTAGGGTATCTTTGTAAGCATTACATTTGGTCTTGCATTGAGCATTATCCACTGCACGATCACTGAGCATTACATCAGCTAGCAGAACCTCTTACTTGCAGCAGCTGAGGAATTACATTTGGTCTTGCATTGAGCATTAGCCATTGCACGATCACAGTGTAATGCTCCACATACATCAGCTCAGCACCGGCCATGTAACGACAAACCAAATGAAGAATCAATGGTATCTTTGTGAGACTTATTATGTTCCTGATCTCTATAAACATCTTTATTAGAATGTAATCTACACATAGTCAAAATCTTATACCTTTCTTTCTCCATAAGAGGCATCAAGCAACTGCAATAAAACACATTAATCATCGTGAAACAAATAAACTATCAGCACCAAAATTGAAACTTGAAAATATTAACACTTCCCGTATTCCTTGAACAAAGTAATTCACAGACAAACAAAATCAATCAATAGGCAAGTAACAAAAGACTTGTTTCACGAAATTACTCTGCATTTGAACACGATCAATCTGTGGATAACATAGAAAAAAAATTAACTAATCTCTAAAACTCATTACTCAAACTAAGGAGCAGAGCTAGATGAGGCTCACTAATTTTAACCGATCACAATAACATACCACATCAAATACATAAAAATAAAAATAACATGAAGAAATGTATTTTACTTACTCTATAGTGTTAGAGAGAACATTATCAACTGATGTTTCAATTCGTTGCTGAAAAACATAAGAACAACAAACTGCAGCATAGACATTGATCATTAGCAATAAATGAGTTCAGAACCAGTTCAATTATCTAAACTATGAATCCATTACAACTTGAATATAATGAACAATATTATAACAATGAACAAATTATATCAATGACTGTAATTTTAGAAATGAATAAGGAAACACAAACGTAGACTTACTTTATCATTCACTTCACAGAACTTCAATCTCTCAGTGATCTCACCTTGAAGGTGTGTGAGCCAATCTAAGGGAAAAAGAAAAATAAAAATGAACAGAACTCTATTTTATGACACTCGAATCCTGCAAAATCAGATTAAAAAACTACCTGAACACCAACAAAATAAGGTTCATATGGTTACAAAACTCGATCCGTTTTCTCCAATGGCATCAATGATGCACTCTCTTCTAACGAATACTCTCTCTTAAATTCAGACACAGTATCAACAATACCTTTTCCGTTGGAGCTATTATTGGTGTCATTGGCTTTATTATCAGCGATTCACGCAATATAGATGTCTGATGTTGTTTTCTTATTCACATCGGCTAACTGATCGTACTTTAGAGTTATATTGCAACTCTAGTAGATAGGGAGACAGATAAAGCGAGAATTGATGTTATATGGAGGTAAAAATGAAAAGTCGATTAAATGCAATTAAAAATACAAATCAATTAGAATTGATAGGATTTGAGGTATGTGAAGTGTGCTATAACATTTAATTAGGAAGAGATGAGAATGAGAACATTAAGATGCCCCATCTCACTTTACTATTCGCTAAATAAAAACAAAATTCAAAATGAGCTATTTTTGTTGTTTTTCAACCTAATGGAGAACTCTCAGCAAGCCATATCATATTTGTGGGCCCGCTCGAGAATTCTCTTTTATTTATATATATAGATTTAGTATTTGGATTGCATTAGAATATTAATAAAAATTCAAAAGCGTAAATTTCAAGTTCATTAATTATTTAAAATTTAGTATTTGCATTGGATTAGAATAATAAAAATTAAAAAACGTAAATTTCAAGTTCATTAATTATTTAAAATTTAGTAGTATTTAGATTCCATTAGAATATTAATAAAAATTCAAAATTAAATAAATATATATTATTTTTAATGAGGATTGAATACTATTTTAATTGGATTAAATATTTGTATTTTAATTAAATTAATAAAAATCTATGTATATTATTTTTAAATAAATGATATCCTAATTCAATTCAAATAATATTAAATCCTAATTAAACATGGAATACTATTTGGATTGGATTACTAATTGTATTTTAATTAAATTAATAAACAAATATATATGTATTATTTTTAAATAAGTAATATACTAATTCATTTCAATTAATATTCAATCCTAATTAAACATGAAATGCTATTTGGATTGGATTAGATTAATATATTTATATTATAAAATTCAAAAAATCAGAAAATTTATATATTATAATATTAATTTAAAACATAAAAATTAGGCATAAGAGTCTCAGCCAGCGGCGGAGCCACGTACTTATACTATGAAGAACAGGCGCTATCCCAATGGGTGCAGGACTACTTCAACCAACTTCACTTGACACCACTGGTTTTAAAAAAAATTTAAGTTTATTAATAAAATTTATTTTTAGCAAAATTTAAATACAATGGCACCACATCATTTTAACTTTGAACCCAGTTATTATCAGTTCTCGCTCCGCCACTGGTCTCAGGAGCCCCCGAACTTGGCTGTATTTTTCAAGTTAGCCTTAAAATTTTACAGATGATTAATTTAGACCCTCAACTTCCAAATAGAGGGTCAATTAAGCCCTTTTGCTGATGTGAATGCTGATCTGACAGCAAAAAAATGTTAACTTCAAGATATCAATTAAGTTATCCACATCAGCAAAAAGACTTATTTGATACAAAATTTAAAAATTAAGGGGCTAAATTGACCATTCGTGAAGTTTGAGGGCTACCTTGAAAAATATAACCAAATTTATGGGTTTGTAAGACCCTTATACCTATAATTTTAATTTGAATTGAATTAAAATATTAATTATCTAAAAATACAATTAAAAAAACTTAAAAATCAGAAGAAAAAAAATATAAAAATATTGACACGATTACATGCTTCGTCCTTATTATATTATATAGATTATTAAAAAAATAATTAAATAAATAATATTCTAATTCAATTCAAATAGTATTCAATCCTAATTAAATGTTGAATACTATTTGGATTGGATTAGATTAAAATATTAATATCATAAAATTTAAAAAATCAGAAAAATCTATATATTATATTATTAATTAAAAATTTAAAAATTATTTAAATTTGAATTGAATTAAAATATTAATTATTTTAAAAAATAATTAAAAAATATATTCAACATGTTGTATGGTTTCTCCTTATTATATAATAAGATTTTGCTAAATGATATTATGATGACCTGATTAAATGGCTTATCGAAAATAATACTATAACTTAACGAATAACAGTGTTGTAATGAAGTCAAACATCCTTAAACTAGCCTATGAAAGACATACTGAATGGTGTTTTTGACACGTAGCCATATCGCTTCTTATTGAAAGTTGGATCCATATTGAGTTGTAGTCAATTATTTTGTTATGTAGGTAAATATATAACTGTTCAAGGAGTCGAATGTAATTGACAATAATACAAGCCATTGTGATAATATTGTAATTACAGCTATAAATAGAGGCAAATTACAATGTCGATGGATAGTTATCTTCACATCACTGGTTGCTACTATTCCACGTCAGCCAGTCAGTCTTCATAATCGAGGTATTGGTGGGCCCAATCGCTCAACAACCACAACTCCACGCTCTTTCTAGGCTATGATCACCACCGCCATATATATTTTTATGTAGTAAATTATAAAATTAAGTAAATGTTTTATAGAAACTAATTTAAAAATAATTTGTTTTTTAAAATTAAAATTGAAATCAAAATTACATTTTGATATTATTTATAATGAGTAATTAAAACATTTTTATTTTAATATAATTTATTCAAATATTAATTATTATATTTTAACAAAAATAAACTAAAATATTTAAATTCTTTTCTAACATAAATTTCCTAATTTCATAGTAATTGAATACACAGTTATTATCCAACTCATCCACAAATTATCCAATTTAACTTAAAATCAAATTACCGATAAGAAACATATTTGTACAAGTTTTCCTAACAAAAACCAATTTGCAATAACCAAATTAAAATCCACCACAACAAAAATAAAAATAATAAAAATTTAGTTTTTCCCGAAAAGAAAAGAATTTCGTGTTATACACGAACTAGTCGTGAGAGTGAATGCGAAATTACACTATTGCCCTCCACTCACTCGTGGAATTTCCCTATATAAGAAGCCCCACTCTTCTTCAAACAGACTCATAACCATCTTCTCTCTCCTCTATCTAGAATTTTCAGTTTGTTAAAGAAACCCTAATTCCTCATTTTCTCAATCGTCTTCAGATCTGATCGAATCTCTAATTCGAAATCGATAGATTCGACAGGCTTTGTGAATATTTTGTTCGTCTCTCTGATCGATTGATCGGTCTTTCTCGTTGATCAATTGATTCTTGAAGTTCTAGATCTGTGAATTCTTCTTCGATCTAGGTTTTTGTTAGATTTTGATAATCAAAATGACTGTCGCGGTTCTTAATCCTCAAGATTGTCTGATGAAGGGCTATAGGTTGGCGAAACAGCCTTTGCTTTCTCCGGTGAAGGAATCGAGAACAAACCCTAATTTTCACAACCACCGCTCCAACCGCACGAAACGGAGTCCGGCGAAATCTCGGAAGAGCAACAACCAGGTTTCGTCACGCGCCGGTGGTGATACTCAGAAGTCGCCGGTGAAAAACAATATTGTTATGGGAAAGGTTAAGATCTTGAAGCGCGGCGAGGAACTCGCTGTTTTAGCGTCGAAGCCGGTTGTGGAGGAACTCACTGTGTTAACGCCGAAGCCGTCTGTGGACGAACTCACTGTTCTAGCGCCGAAGCCGGCTGTGACGGAGCCGGAGAAGAATAAGTCCTCGACTGAGTCTACTCCAGTCAAGAAACGTCCAGATCTGGATCTCTGTTCTACCGATAGGCTGGGACCAGATCCGGAGTCGGTTCAAGTCCATATCCGGATCTCGGAGTCTAGAAATGCAACCGCTCCAAACTTCTACGCCGGATCTGCCTTTTTCACCTCTCCACCACCAAGCTCTCTCCCTCTACCTGCTTTCTTCAACAAAAAGACCGACGTTGCTGCCGTCAACAACGACGCCACCGACACCTTGATCAAGATGCTGAATCTAAAGCTCGACAGGAAGAATTTCTAATCTAAATCTCTCGGTCCAGTTCGATTAGCCGTCTAATGGAAGTTTAATTTGGGTTTTCTGATGATCGATCCTCTCCCTTATTTTTTCAACGGGAAGGAGGATCGAGTTGGCTAACTCAGCTTTTTTCAATTAGTAGTCTTATCAACGGCAGTAGTCTCTCTTATTAATATTTCGTTATTTAAGTTTGTAATCGTAGTAGTAGCGGTAATCTGTATGCAGATAGTTGTGGCTATGGCTGTGTATAGCTTTAAGTTTCGTCTCTTAATTAGGTTTACCAGCTGAGTATGTCAAAGAAGCTGAAGTAGTAGTCTGTCTGGGATTTGTCTGTTGTACTTGTAGTTCTCTTCTCTCTTTTCTCTCTTCTCTGTCTGGGTCGGTAATATAGAGGTAGTTCTAATGGTGTGTCTGGCTCTGCTTATTTTTACGTTGTAGTGTTTGGGATATATAGCTAGTATTGTCTCTGTATTCCTTCTATGATGTAGCTAAAGCCTTATGAATAAATAGCTTATTTGAGTCTTTTGTTAGTTATTAATTATTCTATATCATCATTCTCTTTGTTATTGTTTTGATTGTTTTGATGAACGACTGGTGTTGCTTTAGTCTTCATATTTGAAGAATGTTTATGCAAATTGTGGTGGGTTTGATTTCATTTGTGTTGTGGTGTCCAGTTTTTCTGTATTATTGTTGATGACGACAACTGGGCAAATGCTTTTCTTCCTTGCTGGTGTAATTTAGGTATAGAAATCGGATTTTTATTCTGCTTTGCCCACTATACAATAAATAATGCTCTCTATAGTTTCGGCGAAAAGAAAGAGGAAAGAAAATGAGTTGTTTTGTGTTTAGTTAGACCTAATTTTTGTAGGCGGTTCTGTCTTGAAACATACATACATGGTCGGTCAGTCATGAAAGAGTGTTGGATTTTTCTACCAATAATTCAAATCTTAGGGCCGACGACTCGTATAGAGTATTGGAGTTGGACTTTGCTATGCTGCTTGGGCTACATGGGCCCAAGTAATTTCTAACAGGTTTATTGGGCTCAATATCATGGGCCGAGGAATTTCCCATTGTTTCTAACAAATGCACAAAAACACCCATTATTTCAAAATTCAATTTAAGTACTTTAGGGCAAATTATTACAATCTATACCTGATTGATTTTAAACAAAAGCTCCCAAAAATATTCCTCTTTCTTATCTTTTCCATCACCTTTGCTTTTCACTTTTTTTTCTAAATTTAAACAAATTTGGTCCCATAAAACTCATTATTTTCAATAATATTTATCACATCATATCCAAATTCCCATAAGCAAATGTCAATCTACTCATCATTTTATTTTTATCTATTTTTCCTATTTAAAACTAGTCATCATGTCAATTAATGTAGCTTGATATTCTATATAAATTCAACTTAATATCCCATAATGAATATTGTAGGTGCTCTCAATTATTGTTCCCTGGTCCTCTTCTATTTTCTTTTTATTTATTTAAAGAATATATAATTCTATTTACCACAACAAAATATTTGTCTTGATTCTATTGATTTGGTGTTTTTATTGTAGTTGGGATCATTTTCACTGTAAAAATTTATTGCAAGATTATTATATTTTGTAATGTAATTAATGTAGCAGGTATGGTAATAAATTCAATACTCACTTCACTTCATAAGGATGAAACTGAAAAGAAAATTGAGAAATGGGGTTTAAATTTAAATAAGATAAAGTGGAAGGATAAGAGAGTTTGTGGTGATGCTTCACGCTTTGAGTTATAATAATGATGAAGAGTGGTGGTGGTTCTTATGATGCCTCCTTGTAGCATTGTCAACAATGCCCATCACGTGAACATTTACATCTATTGTCTTCACTTCTCCATTATTTTATTTTCCCATCTCATCTCTACTTTCAAATTCATCTAATTTTGATTACACTATTCTTTAAACATTTTCATTATGTGTCAAAATTAGTTCTAATTTATTTCAATTTCACCATTATACATTATTGACTTCAAATGCTCACTCATAATTTTGTTGCTTTGATTATAGACTAAAAATACAAATGAATCTATTACTCTACTAAAGACTTTAGATCAAATTGAATGTATGTTGATAATGTCGAATTTTAATTTAAAATAAAATAAAATAATTATTCAAATTATTAGGAATATGTACTCATCATGGATATGTATTATCAATCAAAACTAATTCATTACTTTTTATATTTTAAAGTTCCAAAATAAGATAAATATTTAATGTTATTAATGACATAATTATATTTTAAAATAGTGATAATAATAAAAAATTAAAAAATAATATTCATACGAATTGCCACGTCACACTCATAGAGAGGTTGTTAATTTTATATTCAACACCACAACGTAGCCTTAACTCTTTAATCACATAATTAACAAATTCTTTACTACAATAATCACATAATTAACGATAAAACGTCAAATATGATTAAACCAACGTGTCAAACTCTGATTGATCCAATTCGATGACCACTGTAAGAATCGTACCACTCGAACCAGACCCGAAAACCAAGACCGGAACGGTGCTTCGGTAATCAGTTTTTCAAAGCCCTAGAAGCTAACACACACTCTCCACCATTATTATTATTTTCACAATTTTTTAAAAATAAAAATAATTGACACGTGTCAATGGACCCCACAGATAAATTAAATAAAAATCAATAAAGAGAAAAATAAAAGGTCAAGAAGATGAAAAAAAATAAAAATAAAAAAGAAAAATTAAATCCAGTCCTCGTATATAAACGCATAAACA
This sequence comes from Cardiospermum halicacabum, assembly GCA_031304145.1. Lineage (NCBI taxonomy): Eukaryota > Viridiplantae > Streptophyta > Magnoliopsida > Sapindales > Sapindaceae > Cardiospermum > Cardiospermum halicacabum. Next base: position 25,082,305 of record CM062396.1, read on the forward strand.
CCCATCACTTTCTTCTTCTCATCTTTCACTTTTTTTTATTTTCTTTCATCTTTCATCTTTCTCTCATTCTTCGCCACCCCAATCTCTTTGGTGGGTGTGTGTGCTGAGAGTGATATTTTGAAATAAAGGGGAGTTTTGGTGTTGAATCTGTATATTGTGGTTTTGACGATGATGGTGGTGACGACGGCGGCGGCGGGAGGGAAGGATGAGTGGGTGAGAGCGGCGATGACGGATGACAGTGTGGTGGTGGAGCTTTTGGTGAGGTTGAAGCAGTCGGAGGTTCAAAAGGTGGTTAAATCCACGGCGGTGGCCGGGTTAAAGTGGGGGATACGACAGCCGAGAACGAGGTCGTCGGTGTCGGTGGGTAGAGGTAAAAGTGGTGGAGGTGGAGGAGATTCGATGAACAGTAGCTTGATGAGAGCAAGTCCTACCACTCCTCTGTCGTGGAGCGGCGGTGGCGGCGGCGCTGTGTCTCCTTCTGCGACTGTCGATGCTTTTGAAGAAACTAGCCGTCAGCAAACCTCATCCGGCGCCAGATCCAAGGTTTCTCTCTCAATCTCTGTTATCTTCTTCTTCTTCGCATCTGATCTTTTTCACCATGGATGGATACATCATCACATCATCATCGTCTTTGTTGTGTTTTTACGAAACTGACCTCGTCTTCGTGTAGGTGGACTCTTTGGTCTTTTTCAATTTTCAATTTCACTGTCGTGTGTCCGTCGACGAGACATTTTTGTCTCCCGAAGCTCATTTTCCGGTGCTTGATTTACCATTTTGCCCTCACAAAATCACTCGATTTATTTTTATTTATTTTAAAATATATTGAGAAACCGATGTCTTCGTTTTCTTTTCTCTCATCTCTCAATCCATAACTATTTGACGAAACTACCCTTGTCAGCAACAGCTGATTTGACCAAATCTCTCGTCAACAAGTCAAAATCAGTGTTTTCAATTCAATTTTCCGTCACTCGATCTCGATCTCTCTCTTCCGATCAACACCATCGCCGTCGTCGGTCGGTCATTCCTCGTGGAACCATACCTTATTATTATTTTCAAACTCGCTTCACGTTTTCTTCTCGCCTCATTTTACTTGTAAATTTACCCAAACCTCCCTCGTAAACTACTCTTATTATTTCTCACACCCTAGTGTCAACAAAACACCACACGAAACACACGCTTTTCTATGAAAAACGACACTATTGTTTAATTTTTCTGAAACCCCACCATAGCTTGCAGGAAGCTTCCCGTAGACGATTCCTTTTTTTCTCTTTACAGTCGGGGTTGTTTTGGTAATTAATAGATCACGGTTCTGGTACGGTTAGGTGGACCCCGGAAAACAAGGGGTTAGTGGGACCCAGTAGAGGAGAGTTTCTGGTACTTGGATACATAGATTGTTGAAGGATGGTTCGATGGAATTAATCCGGTGTGTGACGCGTGCGTGTGTGTATTGTGATTCTCATTTATTATTGGCCGTTGGATTGGATTGGATTTCGGTGAGTTGGTGATTTATTGATTAATTGGTGGTTGGATGTGGAATTTTCGCCGAGTGAGTGCGTGAGAGAGCGTTTTACCAGCTAGTTGCCCAATATGTGCCGGCCATGTCAGTAGTTTGTGGGTCACGTGACTATCTCACGTGACCAGTGATGCTTTTTTGTTTTTAATTTTTTATTTGTTTCCACGTCGTCGTGTGCCACCGTGGACGGCGGAATCCGAGACCCATTTGGGTCTAATTGATTAATTGGATGTGATAAGAGACCATTAGGAATATGCCAGCTGTGTGATATATAGGCTAATTATTTTAAGCTTAAAGAGGTTGAGTAGTTTGATGGCCGTTTGATTTGAATCAAATCAAGCCACGTGTGTAAGGATAAAAAAGAAAAAACATGGTTGGATTGTAAATGCATCTTCTTCTTCTGTGACGTGTGCCCATTAGTTTTTGTATTTATACAACCAAAATGGAAAGCAATGTATCTCTATCTATCTATACAGAGACTGTAAATTTATCTTCTTGTTTGTAGATGGGACCCAAAAATGTGGTGTTTATCTTATTATTATTTCTGTTTGGAAGCTGAGACGGGGGTGGCTGTGTTGTATTTTGTGATAGGGATTTATTGGTGGGGTCCACTTGGAAAAAAATTTTGATAGGTGGGAATCAAAATTTTTTTGATGGGTTTGTACGCATGTATATTATGTTATTTTGTGTATATATATGGGAGGGCATTGTAGGAATCGAAGACATGGAATTGGGTTGTTTGTATTTATTGGTTGGACAGTGACAGCTCTTTGGATTGATTTTTTTAGTTTTTAGTCTCTCCAATTATGTGATACCAAGTTGTGTATGAGTTGTTGTTATGGAGATAAAGTAGATTGCTATTCAAGTGTGTATTTTCATTAGTATTTTCTTGTTCCGGCTATTGAGACAAATTTGGGGATTCGTGGATGTTTTTCCTTGTAGTGGCTTGTTTGTCTCTTCCATTGTTTCTATACATGAATATTATCAGCTACTTCATTATGTGTTTCCTGTCTTGGTTTGTGTCTTCATTTGGTATCTGTCTGCAAACTAAATGGTCTTTATTTTCTGTGATTTCAGTTCTATGCTTTCTAGTTTTGATTGTATATGGTGTTGATTTAGGGTGGTTATTCAATGTTTGCAGGGTATAGCTGTGAACGAAACAACCAGCAATGCCACCAAGAGGTCAAGACGAAAGAAGGTATGTAATTGATTGATTTTAGTTTCAACGTATTTGATTCTGTTCTGCTTTTTCTTTTGAGTGATTCTTATAGTGTTTTCAAATGTGAAGTTTGAGTGCCAGTGCTGTGTTATTTATAAGAAAATCTTGTACACTTGTTTCAGACATTTGCTGAGCTTAAAGAGGAGGAAGATATGCTTATCAAGGAAAGGACACATTTGAAGAAGGTATGTCTTCTTGCTGCTTCGATCGAATATATACATGTGTGTGGTCTGATCATTGTAGTTTCATTTACTAAATGTCTTATGTCTCATTCACAGGAGATCGAAACTTTATGTGCTACTTACAAGGAACGAACTGCAACTAATGTGAACTTAAAAAGAATCAAGGTGATTTCTCCTACACGCATAAGGTTTTGGCAAATACTTTCCTTGTTTTTAGCCTTTATCTGTTGATTAACACAATCGGCTATTTTTCCAGCTTGACTTGGGAATACAATCTGCTAATAGTAACAACCCAACTGAAGCAACTTCAGAGGATACCCAGAAAACGGTTTCTGATCAAATGATTCACAAAGCTATAACCAAATCAGAGTCATGCGAGTCGCACAAAGCTGCATCAACCCGCAGCAGCCTCTGCATGCTACCTGATCTCAACATGATGCCATCAGAAGACGACTCAGGCTCATCCGAAACTTTATATGGAGTGAGCTAAAGAGAACACAATGACTGATCCGTCTCTGTACTTTCAAAAGGGCACGGCTATAATACAAACGTCTGCCTATATATGACCTTATAATGCACAGCCAAGCCAGCAAATACCCAAATGTAAGTATTTTTTAAAACACAACTTGAACTTATATGCTCTCTGATGGCAGATCCATTTGAAAGGCTAATGAGGGTAGTTTAGAGAGAAGACCGTAGCGGGGATTTAGAACGATAGAGATAGATACATAGATAGGCTGCGTTGTTCCGGAATCCGGTAGGGTAAACCCCTCGTTGCTTATGGTTTTCGGAATTATGTAGAAGAAATAACTTTGTCAAATTCTTTTTGTAGGTAAAGAAGCAGTTGTTGTTGAACTTTATTTTTAAGAGATTTCAGCAAACACTAATTTCTCTTCAATTTTTGTAATCTTTGTTCTTTTAACTCTATCATAAATGGTGGTAGATTATGATATATATTATTGTTTCATTGATTTGGTTATTGAGATCTTTTGATTTATGGTTGTGTGATATGTGGAGAAGGTAAGAAGAATATGTACTTTTGTTTGTGGTACGTCAGAGATGTGAAGTTTGATGGGAATGGGTTTTTTGGGTAGATAGAAGAAGACAGATTTGAAATAAGTGGAAGACAAAAGTGTTTAGTTTAAAGAGAGTTGAAATCTTGGACCAGTTCTGAAAAGAACAGCAAAAAGCCTGTGATTCTGATGAGTGAGTGACACTATTGGATTGGGAAAAGAAAAGAGACGAAAAAGAAAAAAGAAAAAGATATCATTGAAATTTGTGATGGGTTTTGAGAAGAGTTTTTAGGGTTGATAGATTTTGGTTGCTTTTACAAGAAAGAAGGTAAAATGAGACCTCTTTAATGAATTCTTAACCTGTAAATCAGACTTAGTGCCTGTTTGGTTGGACTTGTGTTTTTTTAAACCTAAAAGCCCTTTTTTTTTTTTTTTTTTTTTTTTTTTTTTTAATTTTTTGGTTGTGTGGCAGAAATTGATGTAGATCTTTTTAGGGTTTAAAAAAGCAGAAAATCATCTACCGAGAGAAGCACAATTTGATGCTTCTTCAAGTAGATCTTTTTGAGCTTTTTAAAAAGAGTTAATTGCACTGACACCCTCAACGATGATGAATTACATCTATATAAATATTTTGATATTAATACACACTCACACCCATTCTATGCATAAAATTTAGTGAAAATATAAAGTAAAATTAACTTTAAATAAACATTACATCGCATGAATGTATTCAGAATTGTAAATTTGATTGTTATATTGATGAATTTATTAATTAAATAATTTTTATTATTGGGTAAAGGGGTGTGAGTGTGTATTAATACCAGAATATTCATTTGTGTGTAGTTTACCATGGTTCAGAGGGTCTGAGTGCAATTAACTCTTTTTAAAAAGATACAAATAATCTTTTATACCCTTATAACATGTGATATATAACTCATATTTTATAACATATGATATATAACTCATGAACCCATACTTTATTTTACTTACTTTATATATAAATACTATTATTTTGACATATATAAAATTACGATAACTTAAAATTTTAAATCGACAGTCAAAATTTTTATATAAGTTTGTGAAATCTTTATATAAAAAAAAAAAAAAAAGATTTTATAAAACTTTATCTTCTATTATTAATATTATTATAATTATTATTACAATTGTAACTTGAATTTTTTTCTTTTTAATTGATATATATATATATAATATTCATATTTGAATTGATTTCATATAAAAAAAATCGAAAAAAAAATATATAGTAACTACATATATTTTTTTGCATGTAGATATTATTTTATATTTCAATATTCAACTCTCAATTTGCATTTTAAATTTAAACCAAATTTTAAATTTAAAGCAAATTTTGTGAATTCATAAATGAGAAAAATCAATGAATAAATATATTTCAGTATTAACAAATAAGTGAATATTTATATTTAATACCCTTAAGTAATTATAACGTCTTCAATTACTTTTAAAAGTGATATTTCTAAACAATTTGAAATTAATAAGTACTTTTTTAATTCATAACCAAACACCTAAACTTTTATTCTTCAAAACTCATCTTCCAAAAGATCTATTATTAAAAGATCTACTGCTAAAAGATCTATTTAAATAAGCCAGTCACGTAGAGGTGCAGAATGAGTCAACTAATTTATCATTAAACCTAAGGTATGGAATGAGTCAACTAATTTATCATTCAAGTGAATTTTCAAAACTATATAGAGCCTGTTTGGTTGTTAGTGGTTAGCGGATTCAATTAGCGGTTTGACCAACTATTAGCGATTAGTGGATTGATGATACCGTATTTAGTAATTAGCTGTTTAATAATATACTATTAGCGGATTCAATTATAAAATGACGTAAATGAACATTTTTAAAAGTTTATTTTTATTTTTCACCAAATATATCTTACATTACTACCTTCAAGTAGGTAATAAAATGAGTTAAATATTTTAATATTTATTAATAATATTTATCTCTTTTTATATTAATTATTAATTAACATAATATACTAAAAAAAATAATATACTTGCTACAGTAGTAAAAAAAAATTATAAAAAAAATTTAACTATAGAATATTATAATAAAAAAATAATACTGAAAGTATTAAATATTATTATAATACGTTTCAATTATTTTATTAACATATAATTAATATAAATCTAATTAAAAGTGAGGTAATTTGGTCTTTTTAACAAACCTTTAATTTTAAAACCTCTCAAACGCTCCTACTACTAGCGTTTTAAATATTAGCGTTTTAGATCAAATCAGCTAATTAAATTGCTACTAACCAAACTAGCTGTTTTAAAAAATTAGAGATTTGATTTTGGTCAAACCTATAAAACTCATGAAAACGTTAACCTCTAATTGAAAACGCTGTTTAACAAAGTCTACAGTGGATGTATATAATCACTATTTTTCCATTTAAAACAAGATATTTAGGTAAATACAGTAGTACAAAATGTGAAGTTATTACAACACTATACTCAACACACGATGCTCTCAATAGTGAGCCTATCTTAAACTTAGAAGCATGAATTGTCCAAAACACAACAAATGATTCATGACTCATGTTGCTTGTTGCAAATTTTCCTCAACCAGTTCAATACAACGGTACAAAACTAACTCAATTGGGTTCAAAGCACATACAGTGTCGAACGCTAGAGGGTCATAGTCATCCTTATTTTCGACCATAATACCGGTCACCAAGGTTCGAAGAGGCAGGAGCCATTCATTGTAAGCCTTCTGTAGATTGCTTTTCGATAGCACCTCGCTACTACTGCAGCTCTCTGTTACAGGTCCAGATACTAGACAGCTTAATCTATACAACTTTATGCATTCTTCATTGTGTTATAAGCAAAAACATAAGCTTAAGTTTGAGTTGTTACCTTTGGATTCTGTTAGCAATGTGAATCTGTATAGATTGAGGGAAGATAGAACCTGTGAAATCATATGTTTGAAGAAGTTAACTAACAAAACATAAAGAGAAGTAAGTAAATAGATGGAGAATGTAGAAGAATTATGTACTGCATCGCCATTTTCAGGAAGAACTGGAGGTCCTCCCACAGGGGGTCTCAAAACTATATCCACCAATTCAAGGGCAACTCCCGGCCAAAATGATCTGTGTGAAAGTGTGTGTTTAGCTTGCAGGATTTCTTCTTTTGTTAATGATGGTTTTTGCTGGTTTTCTCTAAAGAGTTCTTGTCGAACCAGATCTAGAATGATAGCAACCTATAAAATGTTGGAATTGAATGTTAAAAGTATACCAAAGTTTATAGAATATGAAGTCCAAGTCTAATGATACTAATTATTTACCATGGAGGAAGACTCGGTCTTAGAAACCATAGCCTTTAGAATATCACGCATCTCAGAGTATGGAAGCTGAGCAAGAACCTGGTTAATGTAGCAAAAAAGTTGAGCAAACGTTAGAAACTTGCAGAAAACAGAATATGGTTAAAACAAATGGAGAGATATCTTATACAGAAATGAACGACCATCGAGTGCAGCACAAGAAAATTTTGGAGGTTAAGAACCCACCCTTTTAAAAGCTTCAAAGGCATTCTTCCTTAGCTCAGAACTAGGCGACTGTATGATGACCATTATAATAGCCTGACATCATATATTCCATTGGTCAGGACTTTGGAAGGGACATGGAGAAATTTTATAGCTTAATTATGAAATTAGAAGAAAATGCTACCTGTAGAGCAGCAAATAAGCTAGGCGTGTAAGCAGAGCAGTCTACACAACTGCTATTCTCTTCTGTAGATACACTTTCTTCAGTTATATGAAACAAAAAATCAATGGCATGTTTCTTCATTTCCCATGACACACTACCAGAAGGTAATATGTGCTTAAACATGCCGATGGCTTCCCATCTTTTTGTCTGATTACTTCGAAGTTCATCTTTCACAGCAGTCATATCCTCCCCAGCAGCCTGAGCCACATCATCGGATATATGCCCCCATATCACTGTGTCAAGGAGGCAAAAAGAAAAATTATTGTTGTAATTGATAATGTCAGATGTAAAATGTAGAAGCAATAATAGTAAAAAAAGACAGAAAGGAATAGGTACTTATGCAAACACTAACCTGAAAGAGTGGCACCCTGTTCACTATAGGATAGACAACTTATAAAATCATCTTCATCTTCATTTTCAACTCCTGAACAGGTAATGGGCATTGCCATTTCAAAATTATTACAGAGCTGCAAAGGATGGGTAAATATACTATGAAGCTTTATCTAATCCAGTACCTGCAACGACCTTCTCTGTCATGGTGCCAACATCATGTCCAGTAATCAGACCAAGGTATGATAGATGGCAATAAGGGAAGAAACGTGACAACTGTGACAGTAAAGGAACACATATGGAGACTTCACATTTCATGCCAACTGAAACAACCACCTGTACAAAACATGTATTATTATTAAGACATGCCCAAGGAAAATGTAGAAGAGAAGACAATTCAGACACACAAACTTATGCGATAAAGACGAGTATGAGGATTAAATGCAAGGAGCTGAAGAACAGATGAAACAATAAAAAAACTGATCAGTGTACCATTATTTGCAAGACGTAAAGACCAAGAAGAGCAAGTAGCTTTTCATTTGCCGTGCCTTCCTGTAACAGATAAAAAGACAGGTTGAAGAATCTGACAACAGAGGTTAGAAACATCTACAATCTAGAATATGCAAGAATATAGATGAACAGACCAGTTTGCCACAGATTTCATGTATAGAATTGGCAATGGTTATTGCACTGTCAAACAAATTCTGAAGTTCTGTATCTTCATCATCTGACTCAGAGGCTACTGTCTTCAAAACTTTAACTACAACAGGAACTGCTACTTTCACTTGCTCAAAGTGGCGCCTCCGAGTTGAAAGTATTACTGAAAGCAGAAAAAAGGTTCAATGCGTGACTTAAAACTATTTTCTGTAACTAACATGCACCTGTTAACTTGATCAATAGTACAGATCCAGTGTCTAGATCCTTATAGCTATAATTGATGAAACATGAGAATGTATCTCTACTGCATCTAGGGTTCTGCACACACTGCTGCTTCTATCACATTGCATAATCTTATTATCATTAATTTGCTGGACAGCATTTCTTTCCTATATTAATTTTTCATCCTATTGTGAGTGCACAGAGCTTCTAAGCCGCATCTTTGATGTTTTAAATGAGCATCAGCAAGTATATCTAAAATATATAACAAGCAAAAAACTACCTACAGAAATTAAAAGACACAAACATATGTAGCGGAATGAATTATTAGGAATAAGTTCAAACAGCATAACACCAAAGCCACAATAAATAAATGCACAGCAACCGACAATGTTGATAAAAATCTTGTTCACTTGAGAGTTGTTACCTTTTGAGAGGCCACTTAGAATAGGAACAAAATAACTAGATGCCTTGATTGTCTTAATCAATGAATCTAATGCCTAATACATCAAAAGATTGAAGTTAACAAACAAATCAGAAGAGTAGAAATAAACAATTTACTTGAAAAAAAAAAATTATAAGACTAGTCAAAACAGCACTATACAGAAGAATTTATCTCTGATGATGAGATCATGAGAAGCAATAAAGAAATTGGAAATGCAAAGTTAGGGATTATAAAAAGAATCTCATTTCAGTACATAATAACAATCTCTAACCACATAAGTTCGTTTCCACTGATATCATTGATCAATAGCAAAGAATATAGAACCTAAGCTTCAGTGAATGAGTCATCAAGGACTTCAACAAAGCATTCTAAGAATAAATAGATTATTGCCTTGCCTACCTATAGCCTGAAGTAACTCCCCAAGAAAACCCCCAATCAATAAAGATCTTAGTTTCTTCATTTCAGTCAATTCACAAAACCAAACACTAAGTATCAAATAAATACCTCGCAAAGAATTGAAAGCATGTCCCGCGGGCTACATGTTGCGATAAAATGATCAATAATACTGTTAACAATCTCCAAACAGTCAGTCGAAACACTAGCAAACTTCGTAACTGCCTTTGGCAGCTCAAATGAGAGCGCATCACTATCAGTCTGCACACACAGATCACCAACATCCTTCAAAAGCTCATCAAATCAAAACTATTCGAAAACACACCAAATATGCAAATTACAATCATATAATCACCTGGTCCAAAGAAGGCAAAGACAAGAATTTATACAGCTCTGTCAGAACTTCATATGCAATTTTCTTAATTGCTTCATTACTAGGGTCTGTCATGGAAGCATCCGAAACTGAATCAAGTAATTCCACCAATTGCAACATAGATTTTTCAGATTGCTGAATATCTTCACATTCAGTTGCCTAAAATTAAATTTCACCTCAACCAGTCAAACACACACAACCATATTTCTATTGCCTCTCAGTACCTTGAAAATTTGAACAACTCTGATTCAAAAACTACAAAGCGTAGATAAATTTTGAACTAGCAAACAGAATCAAAATTAAACTAGCAAGCATTTGTTAAACTTAGAAAAGGGTCTTATAAAGCAATTAGCTTGCATAGTTTCTAGCGGTTTCTCAGCAAACAAACAGAAAAGCGAAGCAAAACACATAGTGAAATTAGACAGATAGGAGCGAAGACTCACTTTTGAGACTGAAGTTAGAATCTTTTGAAGCTTAGGAATAAGAGACTGATCGATACCGTCCATATCTGCTTCCAAATAATGTGGCGCTGCGACTTTTTACTTTTTATTTTTTTTTCAAATTTTCTCTGGTTTTCGCTGCAAAATGAACACTGTTATTTTTTGAGTCCAGTTTCGCTGTGTTTGGTAATCGATTTAATCATATTCTTCCAAAGAATAGTTAAACAAACTGCTTTCTAGTCTCGTCAAAATTGAATTGGTAGTTGGAAACATACATGATACTCCATAGAACACATTCGTTGACTAGATATAAATATACGAGTTTTTTTGGGCCTAAAGGCCCATCTTGTACTATAAAGCAATGAAGGTTAATATAACTCATTAGATTGAGGAAGGTGAAGCGGATGATGATTCCGGATGATGTAGTAGAGGAGATACAGCAATGGTTACCTCCAAAATCACTCGTGAGATTCCAATGCGTGAGCAAGAAGTTTCGATCAATGCTTCTGCACGAAATCAGCAAACGCAACAGCAAAGAAGAGAAGGTTCTTCTGATTTCGAGATCTTCAATTCGGTCAATTGATTTCAGCAACCCTGAGAGTGAAACGAAGGCGGTTACGCTCATTGAACTTCCAGTGGAAGAAAGTTTCTACGTGGGTTGCGTGAACGGGTTAGTGTTGTATCTCGACGGCCAAAACAGAGCTTTGATTCTATTCAATCCATGGACGCTAACTCGTCAGCCTATAAAAATACCACATTCGAATCCATTAACTCGCAAATCATACGCTTATGGATTCGGTTACGACAAAAGCAACGATAATTACATCATCGTAATAATCGATTGCCATAACCGCGACGGATTCAGATGGTCATCCAAGACTCGAAATTGGGTTACATTCTCTATTCCATTGAATCCTCGGCGATTTCAACTGATAGGGTTGTGCGTCAATGGATGTATCTATTGGGACACAGACAACGGCCTTCTCTGTTTTGACGTGAAGACATATGAGTTTAAGGTGATAGAAAAACCACGTGGACCGAAGCGGTCCTTGGATTTAGTTGTCTGGGGAAATAGGCTTGCAGCTGTTGAATTCATCGTATTCAACACTAGATTTCCATGTACTCTTGTTTGGGAACTGGATGAGCAAATGCAATGGATCAAAATAATGACTCTTCCAAGATTTGTTTTATCACCTCAAGAGATTGTCGAATATCGATATTTTTGCGAGAAGAGGAAGATAAAAAATGATGCTATGTTTCATCATATTATGACGCCTGTTTTGCATTTGAAGAATGGTGATTCTATTTTACTTTCTTATATATTATGTGTAGATTCGAATGTAACTAGAGGAGTAGGTGCTGAGCCTGAGAGACAGTTTTATTTTCTAGATAGAGGAGAAGATGTTGAGAGAAAGTTATATTTACACAATGGCAAAAGAAACACCCTTACTGCTTTGAAGACTCAAGGTACTACTAATATAACTTATCTTGGTAAGATGATTCCTTATCAAAATAATCAATTTTCACCCGAGGTAGGAGATATCAACTAGAGTATTACATTCTCTGAATTATATTAGTATTCTCTATTGTATTTTTAAAAACTTCCGTTTTCCGTCTTCGAATAGAGACGTTTATCTTTTTTTATTTTTTTTTCTCAAGCACTTGTTAGTTCTATTTAAGTTTTTGAAAACAGGATATCGAATCGGGCACGGACGGTTTTTAGAATTCGACCGGGTTTTTTAAAATAATTAATTTATATATTATATAAAATTGAAATGCAAAATTAATTTATATTTATAAAAAATATATATAGTTTTAATTAAAATTAAATATATTTAAAAATAAACCTATCAATATAAATTAATTATCAATAATTATCAATAAAATAACCGATAGAATATTCATATATATATACTTAAAATGAAAATATCATTCATACTATTATTTTTATATTTTTAAATTCGTTAAAAAGATAAAACAATTATTCTAATAAAATCAAATATAATAAAAATAAATTAAAATTTTAATTTTTTTTTAGTTTTTTGAAAAAATCCGATTTTTTTACGGTTTTACCCGATTTTGACCGGCTTTTTATTAAAACCGAACTGGATGGACGACCGTTTTTCGATTTAACCGGTCCGACCGGCCGGTCCGGTCTGATTTTAAAAACATTGATTCTATTACCTAGAGTGTCACTTATACAAACTTAGAGAATCAAGCTATAACATCCTAAGTGAATAACTGATTAAAAGATATCTAATAGTATGTAATAAAATTTCCTCTTGGCAAGCAGGTAAATTTGAAATTATCAACATGCAGGGTAAAGTTAAATGAATACTCTCAATTGCTTGTCCGACTTAGCTGCAAAAACTTATGGGGAGGATTCTCAACTATTTGTTCGACTTAGTTACAAAAACTTACTGATGAAATCGGCATTTCAAATTTGAAATTTTTAAGGTGGTCACACTTATTCCCCATCCTAATCTATAAGAGCATTTCCAATGGTACTACAAGGAGGGTCCTAACTGACATTTTTTGGAAAGAGAAAAGTTGGGACTGTCTCTCGCGTCAATCCCATCTCCTTATACTAATTCATTTTTTTTTTTTTTTTATTCCGCAATTATTATAATAGCATGAGAGAAATTTACTTATTTTTTAAATTTTTATTTATTTATTAATAAACAATTCAACTTGAAACGTAGTATTATTTAGTTCAGTTGGTGGGATTAGAGTTGGAACCATTGGAGATGCTCTAATTTACTATCTCTATCTCCAATTCGATCACGAAACTCATAATTACATTCAACATACATTTAAGCCATTCTTTAGACAAATATTATAAAACTATGATCTAACATAAATAGCATAACAAAATAGTGTAATTTACAATCTGATGAACTCCACAAACACTGGTGTAATGATGTGAGTGAATTTTTAGTAGCATGGTTGATGAAACCATAGCAGGAGGAATAACACTCATTGACTGCGCCAACGTCTCCACCAGGAGGGAGAAGAACGTTCAGGAGGAGGAGGTGTAAGGATATCCAGCATGGTTTCCTTCGCTTTAGGGGTCAATGGAACGCCCCTAACAAGCTTCAATGCCATGATGTGTACGTTTGTCCGCTGTCTGTGCTTGTTATATGCCCATACTCCTCCAGCAATTCCTGCAACAAGAGCTGTCGAAATGCGATAAGCTTATGTAACTACATTGGTGATAAAATGGGTGGGCTGTTATAGGAAGGTTGGTTTAGGATTAGACTGACCGGGGATAACCACAAGGCTGCAGTTTGCAGATTGAACTTTGGCATGTAAAGTACTGTCTACCCGAAGTCATCCTGAAGTTTTTTTTTGTATATCTCTTTATCTGATTTCCCAGCTTGAATCTCATCGCGAATTAACTGCAGCATAGTTAATGATGTTATTACTCAGGTTTGAGCATCACCTTAGAAAAACTTGATGTGTGAGGAAACATAAGCATAGCAATGAGAGAGTCTAAAACTCCAAATTCACTCAATAGAAGTTCTAATTCTAATCAACAAGAAAGTAATACATTATCTAACAACTACAATAGAATAACCTTTAATCAAAAAGCCCTCTTATAGAGGTTATATAAACTATAGAAATACTCACCAACCAAGATTGCATACTACATCAATAAGAACAACCTTTAACTAAGTATTGAGGGCTGATAATGGTTCTAATCTATACAAACAATCCAGTAATTAAAATTTTGTAGCTACATCAAAGAACCCCGAACTGTTGTGCCCTGATTAAAGATTCTAAGCTTTACAAACAATTCAACAATCAATCTTTCACCGCGACATCAACAAAAAAACATTTAATCACTGTACTCTAAATAATGTTCCAAGCTACACATAGAATCCACCAATCAAGGTTCCATTGCTGCATCAAAAGAATAATCATTAACTATTACACCTGTAAGGTTCTAAGCTATACAATAATAACAATTCACCCATAAAAATTTCATTGCTACATCAAAAGTAAAACCTTTACCCATCATCACGGTTCTAAGCTATACAAACAAGTTATGAGTCCAAACTCCATCAATCCGAACAAGTAAAACATTGAACGAATTCCCAAGCTAAAAATTAGCTTTATTCCTTATAATCCAATCTATCAAACTAAAACCATATAAACTACTCAGCACTCAAATAACTAATATCATACATTCACAAAACACACCCTCTTCGTACAACGAACAACGTCATATGATCAATACCCATTTCGAACAAAAATAACTACCTTCCTCAGAAGAATTGCAATATCTGCTTGTGAATCTTCAATAGACTGACTCCCACACTCAGTGCAGCGAACATTGTGACTTATGTTCCTCGCTCTTGCTTCCACCACCTGTCTCTTCTTCCATGCATCTTCATTACTCTCCATAATGACAACCTGTCACAATTTCACAAAATTCATCTATCAATCCAAAATCCGACAAAAATTCACAAAATCAAACAACTTTCAAAACCTTTTCTTTTCAGTGAAGCAATTCATCGAACAGTTAGTAGACAAAGAAAACCAAAACATGCAGCACCCAGCAACATTATACATTGAAACAGATACACTAAAGGGACCATTATATCTAAAGCTACGAATGTGGGTGAGAATTCAATACAAATTGAAACGTAAACCCGATTAACCTTGTTTTAGTTGAAAAGATGAATATGAAATACAAGCCAAAATGGGCCCCAATTAAGGAATCCAATTCAATCAAACATATATGGCCCACAATACCACCAGATTTTTTTGGGCCTAAAGGTCCATCTTATACGGAGATAAAACTATAAAAGTTAAACAGCAGCAAAGCAAAGCAAATACTCAGAAGATGGAAAACAAAACCCTAATCAATTCAGAAGAAGGAAAGCGTATGGGTGCGAGCAAGATGAAGCGAATGATGATTTCGGAAGATGTAGTAGAGGAGATACAACAATGGTTACCTCCAAAATCACTCGGGAGATTCCAATGCGTGAGCAAGAAGTGGCGATGTATGCTTGTAGACGAAATCAGCAAACGCAACAGCAAGGAGGAGAAGGTTCTTCTGATTTCGAGATCATCAATTCGGACAATTGATTTCAGCAAGCCTGAGAGCGACATGAAGCCGATTACGCTCATTCAATTTCCAGTGAAACAAAGTTTCTACGCGGGTTGCGTGAACGGGTTAGTTTTGTATCTCGACAGCCAAAACAGAGCTTTGATTCTATTCAATCCATGGACGCTAACTCGTCAGCCGATAAAAATCCCGCATTCGAATCCATTAACTCGCGGATCATATGCTTATGGATTCGGTTACGACAAAAGCAACGATAATTGAAATTGGGTTCCATTGTCTATTTCATTGAAACCTAATTTATGGCGGCGATTTCAACTGAGAGGGGTGTGCGTTAATGGATGTATCTATTGGGACACATACAATGGCATTGTCTGTTGTGACGTGAAGACATATAAGTTTAAGGCGATAAAAAAACCACGTGGACCAAGGCGGTCCTTGAATTTAGTTGTCTGGGGAAATAGGCTTGCAGCTGCGGAAGTCATGATGTTCAACACTAGTTTTCCATGTACTCTTGTTTGGGAACTGGATGAGCAAATGCAATGGATCAAAATGACCATTCCAAGATTTATTTTATCACCTGAAGATGCTGTTGAATATCAATCTTTTCGCAAGAAGTGGAAGATAAAAAGTGATGCTATCTTTCATCATATTATGGCGCCTGTCTTGCATTTGAAGAATGGTGATTCTATTTTACTTTCCTTTATATTATATGTAGATTGGAATGGGACTAAAGAAGCAGGTGCTGAGCCTAGGAGCGAGTTTTATTCCTTACGTATGGGAGAAGATGTTCAGACAATGTACTCGTGTTTGGGAACTGGATGAGCAAATGCAATGGATCAAAACAAGGACTTTTCCAAGATTTGTTTTATCACCTCAAGAGATTGTCGAATATCAATCTTATTTCGAGAAGAGAAAGATAAAAAATGATGCTATCTTTCATCATATTATGGAGCCTGTCTTGCGTTTGAAGAATGGTGATTATGTTTTACTTTCATATACGTTATGTGTAGATTCGAATGAGACTATCGGAGTTGCTGAGCCTGAGAGAAAGATTTTGTTAGGTAGAGAAGATGCTGGGAGAAAGTTTTATTTATACAATGAGGAAAGAAACATTCTTACTCCCTTGAAGACACTTACTGCCTTGAAGACTCAAGTCACTAATTATATGGCTTATTTTCCTAAGATGATTCCTTATCAAAATAATCAATTTTCACCCGAGGTAGAGTAATAATTATTTGTATCTTTTTTTCATAAATTTATATGTCTTTAAGTTATGATTTTACTAATTAAAATTTAGTTGTTGTACTTTCGTTTATTAAAATCGGAGTTTTGAATTCATCAAATGGATCAAAACTGAATTATGTACGTTCAGATATTTTTTTAAATTTAATATATTTATTATACATTAATAAACTTTTTCTAAATTATTATCTTTTCTTCTTCTAATGTAGTAGTATTATTTTATCTTTTCTTCTTCTAGTGTTCTCTCCCTCGAACACTTGTTAATTTCAGTTACACAAATATAACAAAGACATCCTCTCTTACGGGGACGGAGTCAAGAGGGACCTGCGGGTGCCATGGCCTTAGCATTGTCAGACCGCTCCGGTCCATACGGCTCTTTTAAAAAAACGGATCGGAGCGGACATGTCCGTTTTCTAAAACGGATTTATTTTTCAAGTCCGAACGAACGAACTCGGACATGTATGTTAAATTTTCAAATTTTTTTATTAATATATTTTGTTGAAGTTTTTATGGTTTTTGTTACTTAATTTATAAGTTATTTTACATCCATCTTATTCAAGTACAGTTATATATATATATATATATATATATATATATATATTCCATAACATATTGATTTAACGACCACAATAATAGAAAATCGAGCTAGGGATGACAATTCTACCCGCGTATCCGCGGATACCTGTCCGCTATGAGCGAATATGGATACCCGCTTATCCGTGGATATCTGCCCGCTATAGGCGAATATGGATATACCCATTAAAGTTGGTGGGCGGATATGGATAGAAAATTTATACCCGTCAAGGATAAGGATAAGGACATGGGTACTATAAAATATCATTACCCATATCCTCTACCCGCAAAATAAAAGTAAAAATAATTTAAAATATAATTTAAAATAACTTTCTTTATTTTTTTTGAAGTCATATTACTTAGCACTGTCAAAATGGGCTTAATGCCCGCGGGTACCCGTGCCCGCCCGCATTTTTTGCGGGCACGGGCATGTAAATTAAAAGATCGTTTAGAGTGCGGGCTTTTGAGGCTCGGCCCGTTTGAGCCCGTACCCGCACGAGCCGGGCATGAGCTACCCGCGGGCATGCCCGCATTTAAATATAAAAATATACATGCTCTAAAATTTAATTTAGATCTTATTTTTATCTCTGTTTGTGTGTTGATAGCTACTTTAATTTTCAGTGTTTTTTATTTTGGAGATGAAATCTTTATTTATAATATTATGTGTTTGTTTGTTTGAGAATTTTGAAATACATTAGTATATTTGTGCAACTTAATGAGTTTACTCTACTTGTATAGTTAATTATTTGTTTAATGGGATCTTGTTTTCTATGAAATGAGTTGTTGTTAGCATTGAATTTGTTTTTAAGATCTTTTACTTCATGTTCTATTCGTATATCCATGCGGTGTTTCGACACAACACAATCGACTTCAGATATCTTATATAATTAAATCACTTAGCCGTGAAATGAAAAGGCAAAGAATTGATTAAACTAATGTCAATGACATGTTTTGAATTAATTTTACTAATAAAAATATCAAATTTGTACTAACTTGTAAAAAAATGTACATAATCTATTGTGCGAAAGTTCATTTATAAATCTCATAAATTACCAAAATCATCAATCGAAAAAAATACAGGCATGCCCGTACCCGCCCACAAGCCCGCACGGACGGGCACGGGCATCAAAATGATGCCCATTAAAAAGTGGGCTTTTATAGGCCGGTGCGCGCATATAGCCCGTACCCGCACGGATACGGGCACGGGCAGGGCCGGGCAACCCGTTTGACAGTGCTAATATTACTTCGAGTAACTCCAGATTTTCACATAAAAATGTTTTTTTAGTTATTTTATTTTATATATTAATTCTTGTGACTATGATAAATCTTTGAAAATTAGCAGAATAAATTATTCATGAGTTGAATATAAAATATTTGTGCTATTTTTTTTCGGTGGTAACTTATGGTAAGAATTTCAAATATTAATAAAACTTATATTTTCCGACTATCTTATTTGAAATTTTAGTTAAAAGAGTGTTATGATTGTTGTTTTATTTTAAATTTATTTTACTTATAATTTGAATTAATTTCGTGATTGAATTTGGATTAATTTTGTGTTTATAATTTGGATTAATTTTGATCGTATCATTATTTTAAAAATATTTTATGAGGATATGGATATACCCATGGATAATTCCATATCCACGGATAAATACCTGCATCATTACCCTGTTAAACTAAAAGGATATGGGAAGGATATTGATAGAAAAAGAATTAGAGGATAAGGATATGGATACTGGCATATCCGCCCATATCCTGTCTATTGTCATCCCTAAATCAAGCATAATAGAAAAGATTAAAACTAAAACACTAGCAAGAAATATAGATGTCACATGAAATAAACGACATAGTTATGGTCTAAAAGTTTGTAAATTGCACAATCTCAAAAGACTATCACAAAATATAAAAATAACAGTTATCAAATATTTCGAGAAAAAAAACACTCTAAAGCGGACTGGAGTAGATTGACACCAGTTTTCTAAGTCCATATTCGTACACTAGTTATCAACGGTGGGTGTCTAAGAGAGGTGGGTATCGACACTATGAAGTTTAGGTTTTATTAGCTATGAATCTTGATTTTTTTTTTTATTAAAGTAAAGCAAGTTAGAAAATTTTAATTTTTAAAAAATTATATTTAAAATAGCGGATATCTGCGGATATATCCGCTCCGGTCCGCTAAAGTCTGTTATCCGTACAAAACGGATAAAAAAGCCCACGATCAAAATGAACACTAGTTTTCTAAGTTCATATCCGTACAAATTACGGGCGGACCCGGATATTCCGTGGACTTTGAGTCCGTTTTGACAGTACTACATGGTCCCCCAAGCAGGGGCGAAGCTATGTATGTCTTGGGTTGTTCAACAAAGATTTTGAAATATATATATATATATATATATATTAATTTTTAATAATTTTATACTTATCAATTTTAAAAATTAGATATGTCCCACACTCTACAAATAAATGTTTATGGATTTAAAAATTTAAAATGGATCTTTAAACTTATTAATTTTTTTTCTATTATATGTAATTATATTTTGAACACCAAAAAATATTTTTTATCTTCGCCAGTGCCCAAGACTTAAGATATAAGTTATATTTATACACACTAGTATCTAGTGCAGATGGTAACTTGATGGATGAGTATTTCGCAAATAGATAAAGGGTAACATGGGATCAACCCATCCACAGCCCTTTTCTTTTTTTCTTTTTTTCCTGATATATATAAAGAATATATATTTTTTCTAAAATCCTTTTTGTATATTACAAATTTATATAGGTCATAAAACTATTCAATTTCAATTTATTTTAAAAATATAATTATAGTTTCTATTTTTAAATATTTAAATTTTTTTGTATATTTTATTTTAAATATTAAGTAATTAAATTTTATTAATTAAAAATTATTTTAAAAATACTTATAAAATATTATCAAATTTATAAATTTAAAAGTTAAAAAATAAATTCAAATTTATAAATTTAAAAGTTAAAAAATAAATTATAATACATATTATAAATAAAATAAATTGTATAATAAATATATATCATCTTTTTCAACGAAATTTATGTATTAATAAATTTAAATTGATACACTGAAAATGATTTGGGAAGATGTGAATGTCTATTTTTGAAAATCAAAGTTTGGATGACTAAATAGAAATAAAGTTTTGTTGGTTTAGTTTTGAATTTTTAAACTCGGTTTGATCCATTTGATTTTCCAATAAGTTATTTTAAACTATAAATGTTGGATATTTATGAAAACAATAATTTATAGTTATATATTGAAAAATATTTTAGGCAATAAAAAAAATTATATAGTAAAATTATTTAAAACAAAAAAATATATATAATATATTATATTTTCTAAAATTTTATTAAAAACATATCATACCATACCATATTGGCCCATTTTATTAAAAATATATTAAACAGTAGCGCGGGACGCTGCCCCTCACCCCATAAATAATTAATCAAGTCCTAACTTTCTATTTCTGGCTCCGTCTGTACCCTCTTAGTTGTGATAGAGAACTGAGAGTGAATAACGGATTAAAAGTCATAAGTTAAAAAAAAAGTTATTATTACAATAATTCATAGATAAAATATCTAATAATATCCAATTAAATAATTCCTCCTGTCGAATTTACCAACATGCTGGATAAAGTCAAATGAACGGGTTCTTAACTGTTTGTCCGACTCAACTACGAACCCGCGTAAATTTAGAATGCGAAAGTATCATCCACTCTAATTTATAATTTACTAACTATCTCTGATACAATCACAGAACACGAAATAACATTCAACATACATTGAAGCCATTCTTTAGACAATTATTCATTTATCATCATCATTTAAATATATACATACTTTTGCATATCATCTAAACATACAACTACTTCAACCAAATCCAACGCCTCTGTATATCTGAATCTCTGCAGAATAATTTGGGGTTGAAGTGATAAGAGGTTCCAGACACCTCTCAAGACTGACAAACTTGGTTGTATGAAGATACAGATCTGATATCAGTTCTTAAAAGTATACATAACACCATATTTGTCTTATATATTTTGCAATTTCTTCTTATGAAGATTCTGGTGAAGCACCCATAAGAGATAATTAACAAGTAAAAATAAAAAAGACAGGTAAAAAATTATTCGCAGCAGCTGCAGAAAAGTAGCTCAGACCCTTATCTAAACAACGTAAAATGGAGAGTCGATCATAGACTGTTGAGTGAAATCCGGAGGTGAAACAACAGTCGCGCTTTTAGAACTTGTCTATCGTCTACACTCTCTCATAGCGGCAGCAAATGTAATCTGATTAGATTCTGCATATATGGAAGTAAAAGTAACTACCTCCGTCCCATGTGTCACAATTGACGATAGCTATTTACTTAAATAATTTACATATTTTATTTAGTTTTATTATCGCTCATTGATTGATACATTAAATTATTAGATTAGAATGATAATTACTACCTTGAAAAAAAAGTATTTTATTATTTTAAAATATTGAGTGTTAAACAAATAAATAATATGAATGAAAGAATATGTACATGTGACACTTATTTTGGAATAATTTTTTTCCTCTGACCTAAATTGTGTGGGATGGAGGTAATATGTCTCACGTGAGGATACACGTGTTAAATCATAGTGTTATTCAGATATTCAAATTTCAAAAAGCTGACTTGACACTGTTTAGTTAATTTTATTTTCGCTTTTTAATTTTAAAAATATTAATTTGGAGTGATATTGCAATCCTGATGAAAGTAAAAAGTTTTGATTTTTTTTTAAAAAATTTTTAATTTTTTTTTTAAATTTCCATACTTATTTGTTGAAAACACTATTCATCAATATACACCACATGTTCGATGGAAATTCGCAGTTGAAAACAACTAGAATCATTATAATAAGGCATAATAACCTCTAAAGCCTCTAAACTCGGTAACACTTTTAAATTTAATACTTCAACCATGCGTAGTTTTAATTTAATTCTCGTACTTTATAAAATCTAGTCATTTTTTTTTACATGGTAGCTGAGGTGGCAAAAAGATTTTTCTAGAAGCGTTTGAGAGGCTAAAATAACACAAAAAGACAAGTTCAGGGGTTAAAATGAAACTCTATATAATTTGAGGATTAAAAAAAATTCAAATATAGAGGCTAAATAGGTATTTATACCTTCTAAAAACTGTGAGCAGTTATCATCTTCCTTTATTATTTTCACTCTCTGGTTAAAACTTGTGTATCTCTTGTTAGGATTGTGACGAGAATTCAGGTATATTTCGGTATGCAGAATTTGTTTGTAATTTGGAAAAGACTCGAAGACTGTTTTGGAAGTGTCATATTTGATTAGGAATGATATTTCCTAAAGTGGATTCTAATTAGGAAAGAGATCATTGGGAATCTTAAATAGAAAAATGTTTTCTTAATTGTTTAGGATTACTTTGTGACTAAGTAACCTAATGCTATAAAAATTGTGCTTGTATCTATTATTAGATATCCTGAGAGAACAATGTAGATCTAGTTAGTTAGGTTTTGGAGGTGCCCCATGAGGGCTTGGGAACCATGGAGACCATGGAGATTTTGAGTTCTAGGATCGAGTCCTATTATCCTGTAAGAGTCATATAAGGAGAGTTTGTATATGAGACTATAACCAATGTAATTGGATTGGAGAGTGAGAGAGTGATATTTTGGTTGTAACTATTGCTTTATTGTTACATAGTGAATTAGTCTCTCGTTGTCCTGACGGCCGTGGTTTTTTCCCGTTTTGGATTTCCACGTAAAAACATTGTGTCTTATTTTCTATCTCTATTTCTTATCTTATGTATGTTGTTTTACTTTGTAGTTATCAATATTCATCTCCACTACAATGGATCACCGACTTGTTCCAAAAGTGGTATTAGAGTTAGTCGTGTTCTACCAACATTTCTCAGGTCAATAAATAACTATATATACGTAGACTAAGCCACTGTATCATCATTGTTGTATTGTAAGAAGAGCTAAATAGTGATTTATTATTATTATTTTTATATCAACAATGTAGTTGTCCCATTGCTTCACTAAACATTGTTAATTTTTTTTTTATATTAAATTACTTTATGTATGCTTAATGGTTCCTATAATTTTTTTTATAAGTTTTCTACTATTCAATATTTTTATATATGGATTCTGTTTACTGAATATTTTAATATATTACATTGTCCATGGATTATTATTCATATAAAATTTATTACTATTTTATAAAGTAAGATATTTATTATAAAAATATTAATATAAATAGATTTAGAAAAAAACAACTATAATAACTTAAATAACATTTTATAAAATTTAAAGATTAAAATAAAAAATCTGCCAAAATATAGAAGTTAATATAAAAATATATAATTTTATGTATATGCCAACGTTTGAAATGCACACGTCCATCTGGGACTTGTTTTATTTAAATGGACTAAACTTGTAATAATATCATATTTTCTTGGGCGTAAAGGCCCATCTCATAAGGAGTTTTATTTTATTTTATTAAGCCAATAAAGCAATAAAAGTTAACACAGAGCAAAGCAAATACTCACAAAACCCTAATTCAGAAGAAGAAAGGCGTACGTAAGAAGGTGAAGCGGATGATGATTCCGGATGATGTAGTAGAGGAGATACAACAATGGTTACCTCCAAAATCACATGGGAGATTCCAATGCGTGAGCAAGAAGTGGCGATGTATGCTTCTGGACGAAATCAGCAAACGCAACAGCAAGGAAGAGAAGGCTCTTCTGATTTCGATATCTTCAATTGGGTCCATTGATTTCAGCAAACCTGAGAGCGACATGAAGCCGGTTACGCTCATCGAATTTCCAGTGAAAGAAAGTTTCTACCCGGGTTGCGCGAACGGGTTAGTGTTGTATCTCGACAGCCAAAACAGAGCTTTGATTCTATTCAATCCATGGACGCTAACGCGTCAGGAGATAAAAATACCGCATTCGAATCCATTAACTCGCAGATCACATGCTTATGGATTCGGTTACGACAAAAGCAACGAACAATTACGTTATCGTAATAATCGATTCTCGTCGCAATGGATTCAGGTGGTCATCCAAGACTCGAAATTGGGTTACATTCTCTACTTCATGGAGACCTTATCGACTGACAGGGTTGTGCTTGAATGAATGTATCTATTGGGAAAGAAAGTCTAGCATTCCCTGTTTTGACATGGAGACAAGTAACTTTAAGGTGATGGAAAAACCAAAGGACTTTACTTTGGTTGTCTGGGGAGATAGGCTTGCAGCTGTGGAATTCAACCTTAATTTGGAATGCACTCGTGTTTGGAAACTGGATGGGCAAATGCAATGGATCAAAATAATGACTCTTCCAAAATTTATTTTATCACCCGAATGTGACAAGAACATAGTAAAAGATGATGATATCTTCTATCGTCTTATGCGACCTGGGTTGTTTTAGAAGAATGGTGGAGTTATTTTATTTTCAAAGTTATTTCGATTTGGTCAGATGATAAGTCCAGGAGCTGCCAAGTGCAAGTTTTATTTATACAATGGAGAAAGTACTCTTCTGGTTTCTCTTCTGAAGATTCAAGACACAGATAACATTAGTTTTTATGATAAGATAATTCCCTATAAAAATAATCAATTTTCTCCCCAAGATCTATTTTTCGAATAATTATTTATTTCTACTTATAGGCTATGCTAATAAGTATTTTGAATTTTGTTTTCCTGTAAAAATTTTGCTTTTCAATAGCAATTGGCTTCTACTACGGCTGTCTGTCTGTTTCAGGTCCAAATGCTAAACAGCTTAGTGTATAAAACTTAGTGCCTTCTTGATTGAGTTATAAGCAAACATAAGCTTTATTGAACTAGAAGTTCCAGAAGGTTGAAGAATTATATACTGCATGGCCTTTCTCAGCAAGGACTGGAGATCCTCCCTCAGGAGGTCTCAAAACTATATGCAAGAATATAGCTATAGCTGTGCCTTCTTTAACAACTCTGATTCAAAAACTACAAAGCATAGGTAAAATTTTAACATGTTTCCATTTCCTACTCTTTCAAACAAACAGCATTCTATATAAACCAGTGAAACATAACAAACCCAAAATTAAACTAGCAAGCAATTATCAAACTTGGAAAAGGGGCTTCTAGTGCAATTATAAAGCATTCTAGATAACTCCAGAATGATTTGAATCTCTCCTGCTCTAGATTTTTTAACCATTAAACGGTTAATATGAATAATTGGATACTTATATCAATTCCAGGATTCAGAATACACTTATTACATAATACTAGGCAATGCTGAATGTAGTATAAACATACAATACAAAAATACTAATATCTAATATGAATAATGACGAAGTAGGCAAATGTACAATCTGATGAACTCCAGAAACACTTGTGTCATGATGTTCGTGAACTTTTAGTAGCATGGTTGGTGAAACCATAGCAGGAGGAAGAACACTCATTGACTGCGCCACCGTCTCCACCAGGAGGGAGAAGAACGTTCAGGAGGAGGAGGTGTAAGGATATCCAGCATGGTTTCCTTCTCTTTAGGGGTTAATGGAACACCCCTAACAAGGTTCAGTGCCATGATGTGCACGTTGGTTCGCTGCCTGTGCTTGTTATATGCCCATACTCCTCCAGCAACTCCTGCAACAAGGAGCTGTTGAAATGCAATAAGCTTATGTAAGTACATTGGTCATAAAATGGGTGGTTTGTTATAGGAAGGTTGGTTTAGGATTAGACTGACCGGGGATAACCACAAGGCTGCAGTCTGCAGATCGAACTTTGGCGTGTAAAGAACTGTCTCTCCAAAGTCATCCTCGAGTTTTTTGTATATCTCTTTGTCTGATTTCCCAGATTGAATCTCGTCTCGAATTAACTGCAGCATAGTTAACGATGTTAGTACTCAGGTTAACGCATAAAATTAGAAAAGACTTGATGTATGAAGAAACATAAGTATAACAACTGTGGTAGAATAACCTTTAATCAAAGTGCCCTCCTATAAATGTTATAAACTATACAAATATTCACCAACCAAGATTCCATACAACATCAAAAGAACAACCTTTAACTAACCATAGAGCCCTGATGATGTTTCTAATCTATCCAAACAATTCACCAATCAAAATTTTGTAGCTACATCAAAGAACAACCTGGAACTGTTGTGCCCTGATTAAAGATTCTAAGCTTTACAAACAATTCACCAATCAAACTTTCGCTGCAACATCAACATAACAACCTTTAATCACTGTACTCTAAATAATGTTCCAAGCTACACAGAGAATCCACCAATCAAGGTTCCATTGCTACATCAAAAAATAATCATTAACTATTATACCGGTAAGGTTCTAAGCTATACAATACTAACAATTCACCAACCAAAAATTCATTGCTACATCAAAAGTAAAACCTTTACCCATCATCACGGTTCTAAGCTATACCAACAAGTCATGAGTCCAAACTCCATCAATTCGAACAAGTAAAACATTGAACAAATTCCCAAGTTAGAAAATAACTATTCTATTCCTTATAATCCAATCTATCGAACTATAACCTTATAAACTACTCAGCACTCAAATAACTAATGTCTACATTCACAAAACACACGCTCTTCATACAACAAACAACGTCATTTTGATCAATACCCATTTCGAATAAAAATAACTACCTTCCTCAGAAGAATTGCAATGTCTGCTTGCGAATCTTCAATAGACTGACTACCACACTCAGTGCAGCGAACATTGTGACTTATGTTCCTCGCTCTGGCTTCCACCACCTGTCTCTTCTTCACTGCCTCTTCATTACTCTCCATAATGAGAATCTGCCACAATTTTACAAAATTCAACTATTACTCCAAAGTCCCACGAAAATTCACAAAATCAAACAACTTTCGAAGCCTTTTCTTTTCAGTGAAGCATTTCATCGAACAACTAGTAGACAAAGAAAAAGAAAACTAAAACATACAGCACCCAGCAACACTATACATTGAAACTGACACACAAAAGAGATCAGTATATCTAAACAACAATGAAATGCGAGTGAGAATTCAATACAAATTGAAACGTAAATCTGATTAACCTTGTTTCAGTTGAAAATATAGTTTCTAGTTCAACTCGTGAATATGAAATACAATCCCAAATGGGCCCCAATTAAGGACCATGTATGTTTTGATAATTTCACTTTTGCCCAAAATAAAACGATATTATACCAATTGGTCCTCTACAGTCCCAAGTCGATGCGATCCAGCAGACCCATTGTTTTGTCGAGCTTATTGTCCTATGCAAATGCACATTCAACACTTCACTACTCGACATTGTTGAAGGCATCATCTGGTTCAGACCATTTGTACACTTATCTATTGAAAATATGCCACAAAGAATGCAGACGAATCAATGCACACAACATGTTCGATGGAAGTTCACAATCGAAAACAACTAAAATTATTCATTCTCATTGTATTAGACTTGGACTAGCATCAAAAGGGTTACTAGGGAATGCGATTGTTGATCTTTATGCCAAGTGTGGTGATGCAAATTTGGCTCAGAAAGTGTTTTATAGACTTGAAAAGAAGGATGTTTTTTCGTGGAATTCTATTTTATCTGTGTATTTGGTCAATGGGTTGTTTGGAAATGTTGTTGATGCTTTTTGTTTGTTGTGTAATTCTGGTTTGTTGCCTAATGAGCATGGTTTTGCTATGGTTTTATCTGCTTGTGCAAGGTCAGCTGATGTTGGTTTTGGTAGGATTGTTCATTGTAAAGCTGTTGTGCTTGGACTTGAGTCGAGTTCGTTTTGTCAATGTGGTCTTATTGAGATGTATTCAAAATGTAGTAATGTGAGTGATGCAAGGAGGGCTTTTGATGGGGCGGTTTATTTGGATACTGTATCTTGGACAGCTATGATATCTGGGTATGTGCAAGTTGGTTTGCCTGAGGCTGCATTGGATGTGTTTGAGAAGATGAAGGGAGTCGGTATTTTTTCAGACCAGGTGGCCTTTGTGACTGTGATTAATGCTTTTGTTCATCTTGGAAGGCTTGCTGATGCTTCTGAATTGTTTTCTCAAATGCAATGTCCTAATGTTGTGGCATGGAATGTGATGATTTCAGGGCATGCAAAGCGAGGCTATGAGGCAGAAGCTGTAATGTTCTTCGTTAGAATGAGGAAAGCTAGTGTTAAATCAACGAGATCCACTTTAGGAAGTGTGTTGAGTGCCATTTCTTGTTTAGCTGATCTTGGCTTTGGCTTGATGGTTCATGCTGAGGCTATTAAACAAGGTTTGGATTCTAATATTTATGTGGGAAGTGCTTTGGTCAGCATGTATGCTAAATGTAAAGAAATGGAGTTTGCAAAGAAAGTTTTTGACTCCTTAGATGAGAGGAATATTGTCTTGTGGAACGCAATGCTTGGAGGTTATTCACAGAATGGGTATGCTTATGAAGTGTTAAAATTGTTCTCTGAAATGAAGAGCTCCGGATTTCATGCTGATGACTTTACTTATACTAGCATTTTGAGTTCATGTGCCTTCTTGGAATACCTGGAAATGGGTACTCAGCTGCATACTGTCATTATCAAGAACAAGTTAGAGTCAAATCTTTTCGTGGGAAATGCTTTGGTTGATATGTATGCCAAGTGTGGCTCACTGATGGAAGCAAGGCAACTATTTGAGCGAATGAGGACTCGAGATAATGTTTCTTGGAATGCGATTATTGTTGGATATGTGCAGGAAGGTGATCTGTTTCAGGCTTTTTACTTTTTCAGGAAAATGCTTTTGAATGGATTAGTTCCTGATGAAGTGTCCTTGGCTAGTACACTCAGCGCCTGTGCAAATTTACTAGGTATCAAACTAGGTATCAAACAAGGGAAACAACTACACTGTCTCTCAACGAAAATTGGACTGGAAACAAGCATATATGCAGGTAGCTCACTTATTGACTTGTACGCCAAGTGCGGAGAAACAGAATCTGCACATAAGATCTTTTCTTGCATGCCTGTTCGAAGTGTGGTTTCTGTGAATGCTTTGATTGCTGGATATGCGCAAAACAATTTAGATCAAGCAATTATTCTGTATCAAGAGATGCAAGCTGAAGGTTTAAAACCATCTGAAGTTACTTATGCAAGCCTGTTAGATGGATGTAATGCACCACATAAGTTCAATCTGGGGACACAATTCCACTGTGTTATAGCAAAGACAGGCCATTTACATAATGATGAGTTCTTATGCATCACTCTCCTGGGCATGTACATGAATTCAATGAGGAAAACAGAGGCAAATATTCTCTTTTCCGAGTTTCCAAATCCGAAAAGTACAATATTATGGACTGCTATTATTTCAGGACACACTCAAAACGATTTTAATGAAGATGCACTGCATTTCTACAAAGCAATGCGCAGCCACAATGCGCTACCAGATCAAGCTACATTTGTCAGCGTCCTTCGAGCATGTGCTCTCTTATCTTCACTCAGAGACGGTAAAGTAGTCCATTCACTTGCTTTTCACACTGGATACGACCTAGATGAGTTAACAGGTAGTGCCATTATAGACATGTATGCTAAATGTGGAGATATGAAAAGCTCTGTGCAAGTTTTCAACGAAATGCATAACAAAAACCATGTCTTCTCCTGGAACTCTATAATAGTTGGATTCGCGAAACATGGTTACGCAGAAGATGCACTAAGGACTTTCAACAAAATGAAGGAAAACCAAGTTGTACCAGATGACATTACATTCCTTGGCGTCCTAACTGCGTGTAGTCACGCAGGGAAACTCACAGAAGGTCGAAGAATCTTTGACAGCATGATAAACCATTACAGAATCCTTCCTAGAGTAGACCATTGTGCTTGCATGATTGATCTACTAGGCCGAGGTGGGTTCCTGAAAGAAGCAGAAGACTTCATAGACAAATTGAACTTCAAACCAGATGCTAAAATCTGGTCTACACTTCTAGGCGCTTGTATGATACATAAAGATGATGTTAGAGGACGGCGCGCAGCTGAGAAACTCATAGAGCTGCAGCCTCAGAACTCTTCACCATATGTGCTGCTGTCAAATATATATGCTGCATTGGGAAAATGGAGTGAGGTTAACAGTCTGAGAAAGGAAATGAGAGAACAAGGAGTGAAGAAGTTACCAGGCTGCAGCTGGATTGTTATTGGAAATGAAACTAACATGTTTGTTGCTGGTGATACTTCTCATACTAATGCTGATGATATTCATTTGGTTCTGAAGAATTTGATGTCATTCATGAGAAAAGATCAGTTTGTTTATGTATATGATTCATGTATACATGATGGTGACTGAGAGTTGAATCTAGTTTTGTTTTGTTAGTATCTGTTTTTCACCACAAGGATTGGACCTTTGATGAAAAAATTTCTAAAAAATTTTGTGTGATGTCTAGACATCAAAATTGAATTGAATTACATGACCCCATGAGTTCAAATTAATTGCACATTTTATCATTGTATGTCCCAAGCATGACAACAAATACTATTAAAAGCATTTAAGTTAGTGGGCTCTATGTATATATACATCTATATGTATATATATATCCATCAATCATTCCAAAAACACTTATGTAATGATGATTAACCTCATAACTACTTCAAATTCCATTACCTATTGAAGACAAAGCTTATATTATCATTCAAAATATTTGTTTTCTAGAAGAAATGGAGTTTTCAAATTATATGATTATTAAATAATAATATGATTTTTACATAACTAATCCAACTTAGGAAAAAAAAATTATAAATGTTTGATTTATGTCAATTTTAAGTAAAAATATATAGTTTATTTTGTGTTAAGAAAAAAAAAAAATATATATATATATATATATATATATATATATATATATAATAGACTAACCGACAGTGAAGAGACTCTAAGAGTTTTTTTTTTAAATAATTTTTCTAAATAATATTTTATTAATATTTAACTCATCAAAGTCAATACTATGCATCCCTATCAAATTACATATGTTTACATTATAAAATTATACAAATGTAAAAGGAAGAAGATCCATGTAATACAAATAAAAATCAAAATATTAGTTAGGATGGATTGTCTCTATAGGTAAAGTGACAAATCAACAAAGAATATATATATATATATATATATATATATATATATATATTATCAACTAAATCAAAACACTTGTCACATTTCACTTATATTTCAATATTTGTGTGCCAATCATTTTGTTCACATCAACCACCTTATAATTTTATAAATAATTAGATAAAATAAAACAACCCCCACAATGTGTAGAAAATAAATTTTTTTGATAATAGAAAAATAATTTAAGGGTAATTAAACAAATTTTATTATAAGCTTAAATTCCATCTAAATATAAAATATAATAGAAGTATTTAAATAAATAATTAATTAATTAATTAAAATAATAATATAAATTTATATATATAGTATATTACTGATTTATTTTTTGATATGATCATCTAACAACTTTATCATATTATTTATTTGTGATTATGAATAGACAATTTATTTCCTGAAAATGTGAAGGCAATTAATTAGAAAATATGTATATGGTGGGGTAGATTGTACTTTTTCAAATATACCCTCCACCTTCTATAAACCAACTTTATCATTTTATTTCATCTTGTTAACAAACAACTACCATTTCTGTCTCTCAATTAACAAAACAATTGCATAATTTATATTATCTATTTTAAAATCATATATAATCAATGCTAAAATACAAAGAATAATTTAGTTTTACCTATTTACATTTTTATCAATATTATTCTAAAATTCCCCTTTTCTAATTTATTATTAAAAATATTTTTAAAAAATTATTAATATATTTGTATATCATTTTAAAATTATTTACCGTCCTAATATTGGTTGTTAACGGTTGAAATAGCGGTTTTAATAATTAGTTAATGGTTTGAAATGGTTATTAAAGTAATGAGATGAATACTGATTATCAAGATTTAACAATTCAAAAATATCTGTTACGCATAATAATATTTTTATTCTGATTATTCAATTATATTTATTAATATTAAATATAAAGATATTTTAACATGAATGTTATTTCCCACAATTAAATTACTAAATCCAACATCAACATTACTAAAATATCTATGACATATTTAAGTAATTATTTTAAATATCCCTTCAATTTATTTTTCAATTTTAATATAATAAAATTATAAATTATTTAAATAATATTAAAATTACTTAATTATCCTTAATTTAATAATTAATATAAATTATTTTTTTTTTATAAAATTGTC
Source organism: Cardiospermum halicacabum (assembly GCA_031304145.1). NCBI lineage: Eukaryota > Viridiplantae > Streptophyta > Magnoliopsida > Sapindales > Sapindaceae > Cardiospermum > Cardiospermum halicacabum. The sequence goes on from CM062396.1 coordinate 25,114,961, forward strand.
TAGTTAATTTAAAACTCCTCAATTGATTCATATTTGATATTACTGAACTACTGTAAATACATTACAAATTAAAACTCCTCAGTTGATTCATATTTGATTTTTATTAAACTACTCTAACTACATTACAAATCAAAAACAGTTTATGTAATACATAGTTAGTTTACTAATTATTTTATGTTGTTTGAGTACAGATATGAGAGTGAATGATGATGAGTCTCGTCCTCTTCCTCGTTAATATGTTTTCATTGAAAACTAAGATCTTGTTAAGTTTATGGAGAATATTAAAAATGATGACTTATATGATGTTCTCCGTATCGGACAATATATTTATGTCTAGTAGAATTATGATATTTTATTTTATTAGGGTCTAACATTTAGAATGTCATCCTGAACAAATATCAATCTCATCAAACTATAAAATTTCATAAATAAAATGATATTTTTAAGGATACAAATGGTATAAAAAATTATAAAATAAACTAATTTATTTTTTAAAATTAAATTTAATTATATATTAAAAAATATTATAAAGTTATATAAAAAAAATTATCTTTAATAATTAGGGGTGGGAAAATCCCCTATTTTAATAGTATTATATTTTAATAGTATTATGAATAAACTATTTTGAATAATATTTATTGAAATCATAATTTAAAATATTAAATATTATTTTTTAAAAATAAAATAAAATTATTAAACTTATTCTTACAGTTAACATAGTGGTTTCATATTTCCGTAAAATCATATAATAAACTCAAAAGAAATTGGATGCTAAAAATTCGACATCCCAATCAACCAGTATAAAATCATTTTCCATGCTATAAAATCCCAAGAAATTAGAACAACTTATTGGAACCGTAAAAGCCAAGAATAGACCTATCTAACCTGGGATAGGATATACCTGGAATGGAACAAAGCGAGAGATAGAAAGAGACATTGAATAAGAAATATGAATTGTGACCTGTTTGGATCCTCTCTGTCGTCTCTTCAAAACCGTTTAGTCACTCATTCTTCACCTAACACGTGACTGCTTGTTTCTTTTTAAATATTTTATTTTACAAATCAAATTCTCTTTCTTGCAAGAATACCTCATTTTTCTTTTCTAATTTGTCGGTCTACTTAGTAGAATTATAGTTGTGTTAGTCCACCAATTCATAAATCAACTATTACTATATACACTCCAATATAAAGAGCCAGTTTGGCATAGATTATATAAGTATTTTTATAGTTTTCTGGATCTAAAAGTACTTTTCAGTATCGTTTGGTTAAAAATCCAAAAGTGTTTATAAATTGAAAAATATTTTCAGTAAAAGTATATCAGTTGGTGTTTTTGTCAAAAGATCTGTTTAGATAGATTGACTTTTGACTTCTGACTTCTAAAAGCTGTTTCAAATGGTGTTTGGATCTGTTTGACTTCTGACTTTTGACTTCTGACTTTTGTTTTTGGCTTCTGTCTATAGAAGATAAGTAGAAGACATTTTCAGAAAGCTAATATTTTTTACTTTCTCTAAAATAACTTTCAAAAGTCAGAAGATAAAAATCAGTCTATCCAAACAGGTTTTTGAATAACTGACAGAAGTGCTTCTGACCTCCCAAAAACTCTACCGAATAAAATAAAAAATATCAATTCTCTAAAAATGACTTTTATTTCTCTAATAAGAAATAATCCCAAACAGCTCAAATACTTCGGCTTCTGTTTTGTTTAGAGGTTAAAAGCACAAATTATCCGGGATGAAATTGAATGGAAGCAGTTTCGGGTGGGGAATTGCGTATTTTTCAGTTACAAAAGACTAGCATGTCATATCATGTTCTGTTCTGTAATTAATTTTCCTTTCGAAGTATTTCACACTTAATCTAATTACAGAAATAATGACATCTGTTTCATGTTTAACAATATCAGTTATATATATCATGAAATGATTGTATTTGATGTAATTAAATAGATGAAAACAATTTGATGGTTATTGCAGATTGATTCATGACTATCCCCACATGATTGTTGTGGTTGTGTTGTGTTCTCCACATGAACTCACACAAAAAAGATTACTTTTTTTCTGTCTTCTTTACAAAAACCTTTTTACAGAGACAGTTAAAAGCAGAAACCACCACTACAAAATCAAATCTTTTCAATTTCCATTTTCATTGGCATCAACAAAACCCTCTCTTTCTCTCTTTCTATATCACTCTTTCTCATTTCTTCATACCATGTTTCTTCTTCTTCTACTTCTTATTCATTTTCTTCATTATCCACATTCATGTGTTGTAGTTGTTTGATAAAACAAAAACAAAACAAGAAATGAAGATGCTTTTTCTTCTTCTTTCACTTCAAATTTTTGTTTTACATGTTCTTCTCTTAAACCCCATATGTGTTGTTCATGCTTTACTTGACTCTTTTGTCTCAATTTCTTCTTCTCCTTCTCTCTCACCTTCCATGGCCTCCTATTCTCCAGGTACTATATAGCTGTTGACTTGTCTATATCAGAATTTAGACTTGCTTTTTTCAAAATTTGAAAACCAATCATTTTAGTTCTTATGCATTTAATGCCAAAAAGAAGTGCCTTTTTTTGGTTTTTGTTTTGGTTATGTTTTGTCCTGCTGTTTAATTTGATTTTATGTAACAGGAATTCAAATGGGTAGTGATGATAGTGGCCAAAAAGTGCAAGATTCACACCATAGAAAGATTGTGATTCTCACTGTAGTTTGTAGTGTACTTGGTGGAATTGTGGTTTTGTTGTTGTGTTTGTGGTTTTATCACTTCAAGTGTTCAAATAGATCAGCTAAGAAGAGTGTAAAGAAGACTCCTGGTATATTGTTTTTGAATTGTTTTCACTGGTTTTGGCCCCTTTTGGGTTTGATTTGTTTTGGTGTGTAATGTGTGTGTGTTTATTGAAAAAATTTGTTTGAAGATGCTGAGAATGGACTTATGCTGGCACCATTTATGGGGAAATTCAACTCTGTGAGGATGGTTAGCAAGAAGGGATCTGTAATCACATTTCTTGATTATAAGAAACTAGAGAAAGGCAGTGATGGATTTCATGAGAGCAACAAATTGGGTGAAGGTGGTTTCGGATGTGTTTACAAGGCGCGATTGGATGATAACTTGGAGGTTGCAGTTAAAAAGCAGGACTGTTTAACTCAAGATGCCACTAGAGAATTTCAGGTATTATCCATTGAAATGTGTCATTGGTTGCTAAATGATTGTCTTCTGCTGGAAATTTGATGTTTTTGTGTTGAATTCCACTGTAGAATGAAGTGGATTTGCTTAGCAATATTCAGCATCCGAATATAATTACCATATTGGGATATAGCGCGAATGGCGACTCCAGGTTTATCATCTATGAACTGATGCACAATGGATCTCTTGAACTTCAATTACATGGTAAGAACTTTGTGTTTTTACTGTTAATCATGATTTGTTTAGAATGAGAGATGAGATATTGATTGGTTTTTGATTCCAGGCCCTCCTCGCGGATCATCATTAACTTGGCATATGAGGATGAAAATTGCTCTTGATACAGCAAGGTGAGCTTCTTTTACTTTTGCTTCCCATATGGTATCTATCTACTTCCATTGTTTTGTCTTTTGTCCTCTAATTAGTGTTATTTTTTATTTGCAACTGTTGACTAGAGGATTAGAATATCTCCATGAGCGCTGCAATCCACCAGTCATCCATAGAGATCTGAAATCATCTAATATACTTCTAGATTCCAACTTCAACGCTAAGGTAGAAGTCATCCATAGTTAGTAGTACTAGTAGTTCAAATATTCAATGAAGTCTTTTTATAATAATATACCATTTCGTCTTCATTCAGCTTTCGGATTTCGGTCTTGCCATAACAGATGGAACCCAGAACAAGAATAACCTTAAGCTTTCCGGCACATTAGGCTACGTAGCCCCGGAGTATCTCTTAGATGGTAAGCTAATTTGATACTACAGTTTCACTTAGACTTGATTACTGCAATCATGTTTGGACTTGCCTGCAAATTCAAGTAATCTTAAACTAATATATCATGTGGTGGATGCACATGTAGTGTCACTGCTACACATATGGACTAATAATGCTGTGTCATATAGAGTAGAGAGCTTCTTTTATATAAATGTATTTGGACCTTGAAATGTAGATCTTGCATGATTGGTGATGAATATAAATCCTGGAAACCACATGTGGAGATGTTTGAGACTGTTGCCTGATTTTGGTTTCTTTAACATGGAAGTTCTCAAGAATATAATTTGCCATGAAAGTTCTCAACTATATAATAATATTAAGATACATTATTTGCTTTTGTTTTTATCTATTTTGGACAGAGTGCCTTGATTAAATAGTATTGATACTAGTTGGCATGCATAGTTGTGTGTATATGTATATATAAAATATCCACAAACAAGTTTAATCTTTTTAAACCAATTTGGATTCTGTAAATGATATGGTAAACTGGAGTTGATGAGCTTGATTCAATCTGTATTGTTCTGTAACATCTACTTGCAGGTAAATTGACGGATAAAAGTGATGTTTACGCCTTCGGCGTGGTACTTCTGGAACTCTTACTGGGAAGAAGACCTGTTGAGAAACTGGCACCAGCTCAGTGCCAATCTATTGTCACATGGGTATGCATGCTTATCTTATCTCAATAGCTCTCTCCATACTGATAATGACCTGCAAATTCGTTTAAGTATTAGCTGTTTATATAAATGCAGGCAATGCCTCAGCTCACTGACAGAGCTAAGCTACCAAACATTGTGGATCCTGTGATCAAAGATACAATGGACCTCAAGCATTTATACCAGGTTTGTCACATTAATCATCACTCCATTGAATCAAGTGTCTAACTTTCTATGCATGTCTTGTGCCAGTCTTTAAGAGTAGATTATGATTAGGTTAGATGCTTGTTGATGCTTAAACTGATTTACATTATATGTATCTGTAGGTAGCTGCAGTTGCTGTGTTATGTGTACAACCGGAACCGAGCTATCGTCCATTGATAACCGATGTTCTGCACTCTCTTGTACCTCTTATTCCGGTTGAGCTTGGAGGGACTTTAAGGCTTGCATCATCTGTGCCTTCTCTGGACTACTCTTCACATTGAAGCCTACTCATGTCCTAAAATCCAGAAAAAGTCACCTGGTGTAATGCATACAAGTTTTGTCGCCCATATGATGATGGTTTAGAGATGACTTGTATTGTTTCCCAAGTTGGAGAGGGGGATAAAATGTACTGGGATGTTGATCAAATTTGTAAATTGAAGCTTTTTTCAGATGTACAATTCGGTTTCTGGAAAATCACTTGTTTATAGCAGATAATTCAGATACACAATGAAACAGTGAAATTACATGATTTGTTGAAATACTACATCTCATCTTAAATTCAAATGCATATACAATGTAAAGATACATAGACTACAATCCTGTGAAAGAAACTTGATTCATTTTATTATAAATAAGCAGCAGTCACACAGTATATGAATTGCCTCAATCAGAACTTTAACGTTTGTTTCAACAATCTACAACATGATGCTACAAAGTTTTTCACTAACGTACATAGTGAATGATTATTGAAATATTGAACTTATCAAAATTTTTGATGTTTGGTAATATCAGAATCCAGACGCAGTTAACTTACGTTATGATATGAATCGATGATGGCATCAGCTAGGTACTCGCATTTAGCCAAAGATAATCCGGCCAAGGATATTCTTCCGTCCTTGGTCATGTAAATGTGCCACTTGTTCGTCATGTTTTCACTCTGTTTACAAACACAATAGATTTCATTAGTCCGTGATAATAAAGTGGGAGTTGTGAAACTACATGTATATAGGTTGAAATATGAATATTCTAGTATTTAAGCTCTAATAGTACCTGATTTTTGTTCAAGCCAGTGAATGAAAACATGCCAATCTGCTTGAGAATGAATGACCAGTCTTTTCCGCTTTTATCCTTGGTGGAGAGACTGTCAAAAAGCTTCTGTCTAACATTCTTAATCCTTCCTGCCATCATTTCCATTTCTGCTTTCCATTCATTGAAGAGAGTTGGGTCCCCAACAACATTCGCCACAATTCTAGCGCCGTGGACGGGTGGGTTTGAGTACATAGGTCGTGCAAGCCTTTTAAGTTGACTCTTAACCCTGCAAAAGAGACGGCTTATATATTAACGAAAAGGATATTGATATTTGTTAAAGTAATTAACACATGAAACAAGATATCAGTGTAGCAACCATGCTGTATGAGTTTTCTTAGATGCATATTTTGGTAAAATTCAAGTTTGATTGAGTGTGAAATTGGTTTACCTAGTAGCAGCATCTGCAGATGAGCAGACAACATTCATTGCTCCAATTCTTTCTGCATAAAGACCTAGGTTTTTACTGTATGACTGAGCGACTAAAAGCTCCATGCCACGGGCAGCAAACAGCCTAACAGACGCTGCATCTTCATCGAGGCTGCCACTAGCAAATCCCTATGGATGACAAAATCAAGAATCTAAGGGTCTCAAGAAAAGTTCTTGGCTAACAATAACTTCCATGAAATGTGAAGATTAGTACAGAGCAAATCAAATGTTCTATATATTTAATTTTCACTCCAGCTGAATAATTAAAAGACGAAACTGATACCTGGTATGCAACATCAAAAAATGGAATGTGATTCTTCTCTTGAATAACATCAGCAATTTGTTCCCACTGTTCTGGGGTTGGATCAATGCCAGTTGGGTTGTGAGCACAGCCATGAAGCAAGATAAAAGATCCTTCTAGAGCATCCTGCAGATGAAAATGCATGTCATTCTACCAATTGATATGTATAGTTAGCTTAAGTGAAATAGATGAGAACAAATTAAGTAAAGAAATGCATCATGAATGTAGCAGTGTGTCCGACAATTCGCCAAGTATTCCACAGATGAACAGACAGTACAGAGATAATGGTATTTCTAGTCAGCAAGTAACCTTTATATCTGCGATCATTCCCTCAAAGTCCAAACCAACTGTTTTGGGATCATAGTATCGGTATTCCGACCATGGAACTCTAGCATCATTGAAAATATTCTTGTGATTGCCTGCAACATGATTCTGATTCTGTTAGATGCCACCACCATATGATCTCCCCATCATAAAGTTCACAAACGAGTTCAAGAGACAGTACATACCCCAAGTTGGTGATGAAATTAGAACTTTAGCACCAGGAAAATACCGCTCTATAAGAGCTGCAGCTAATCGAAGAGAACCAGTTCCTGAAAGACCTTGAACAGTTGCAACCTATAAAGAGATTTAAAGACAATTTAATACCGCTCTATGATTTTCTCTTTACGCATGATAGTTTAAAAACCTTACGTACTTTCTGTTCTTTTAGCAATGGATTGTCAGCTCCAAGTAACAGCTCAGCAGTTGCCTTATTGAAGGCAGCCAAACCTTCAATCGGGAGGTACTGTACCATGTAACTAAATTATAATCCGTAATCATAGTTGTAATCATAGTTTAGAACAATAGCTTCTATAAAGCGTGAAATTAAATACACTATATACCTCTTTGTTATCACCTCTCTTCAACATGAGATCTTCTGCCTAGAAAAACAGATATTTCAATACATTTAGTCATAACGTGACACCAAATCAGTTTATGTCCATTTCCATTGCAAAAGATTCTCAATCGCCAAAACTCAACAGTATATACATAAGAAGAGAAAACTAACCTTCTTAACAACATTAAGCACATAAGGCTGTAGTTCTTCAGTACGGTAAGCCCCAACACCTAGATTGAGTTTCATATCATTTGTGTCCGCTTTGAAGGCCTCAGAAACTCCAAGAATTGGATCAGGAGGAGCCATTGTTATCCCCTCGAAACGAGAAACATTGACAGCAACACTCATAGACGCCCGAGTAAAAGGCTGCAAAATCCAATATTACAAATCTAATAGGTCAACAATGAACACAACTTTGTAAATGAAAAACTGTAAAACCACACACCTCTATCTTCGTGAATCCGGTACTCAAACTATTACTTCCAAGCTTCACTTTACCCTGATAAAATAAAAAATAAAAAAATAAAAAATAAAAACAAAACTTTCACATGATCAAAACCAAGCACAATCACAACACTAAAATCCACCACACTACAAAACCAACCACTAACCTTGAAATTGCTGTGCAATGACAACGAAGTAGCAGAAGCAGAACCAGAAAATAAAGGGAGCATTGTAGAAGCCATCTAAATCCACAAACAGACACAGAAAAGATCAGATTTTTATAGCTAATCAAGCAAAAACAAACAGACCCAGATAAGTTTCCGTGATCTACAGCAAGATTACACTAGCCAAAATGAAAAACTGAATTAGTTTATGCCACTTGAATAAAGACCAAATAAACGAAGGGACAATTTCGTCATTTTGTGAACTAAATTGGGTACCTTGTAAATCAGAACCCGGCGACGATGAGCTCGAGAATAAGCAGTCGTATTTGTATCGACGCTGGTATATGATGAATTGGTGAGGTTCTGTGGGCTGTAATTAGTGGCTAATGTAGAGGGTAAATTTGACATTTCAGAAGTTGAACAGATTCCGGTGTGAGTGTTCTCGTTCGTGTCGGAGTGGAGAGTTTTGGAAAATGATATTTGTCGCCTTCTGGTGGCTCCACGTCCTCCATCGTCACCTATGTATATTAGACTAGAGCATCTCCATCACACCACGATTAAGAGGGTGTTATCTAAATTTAAAAATAATGGAAAAAATTTTAATTGATTTTTCTTCATCTATTTAGATATTTAAATTTGATTAGATAAAATATAATTAATATTAAAAAATGCTGAATTGACGAAAAAACCTCTATAAATAGAAATTTCAGTTAACAATGTCTGTACATATAACCTTCACATTTATACCTTCAAATTTATTATATGGATTTTTGCAACACGATGAATTGGAATCAAATCCATGGAAATAATAACCTTTTGCTGGTTTTCTGACATCAAAGTTGGGCTTTAGAATATGTTATATAATTAGCCAAGTTGTATCATGTTTAACATTTGAAATTGGTTAATCAATGGTGTTGTTTCAAAGTACATTGGGTTACATCAAATTTTTAAATAAATATAGCACATCGATTCATCACCGCTGATCAATCCTTAGATCATCCAAATGGGCACATATTAACATATTGAGCACACATTATTCATACCATAATCCAAGAATTAAAAGATGTGCAATTGTTCAATAAGATATTACTACCATTTGGAAGAAAATTAGATTGAAAATTTGGCCCTTATCATTGATGCAAACAAACCAATTGCGCAAGGGTTAGGTAGTTAATAGGCTAGCAACAGTAAACAATGATCCACTCAAAAACAGTAGCGAAAAACTGTACACAGGAAATGAGTATAGAAATTGTGCTTAAACACTGACAAAAATAAATAAACATATGACCAGAAACTATTCAAAATAACATTTTCTGTACTAAATATGAAAATTCAGAAGCTGAAACTTTGTGATCCAACTAATATATGACAAGACACTCACCAATTTAATTAATAACTAATCATTCTAGTGAATTCATTAATCCTTACTAAGAAACTTTAGGAATTTCTACTGCTGATTGACAGCATCAGTTGAATAGTGTAGCAATCTTGTTGGGGAACAAAAGTACTTAAACATGTCTATAAAGGGTGGAAATACCCCTTGTATAACAATGAATATTGAATATAGCAAATTCAACATATTCACACAATTAGCATATTAAGCCCTGCAGGACAAAAGCAGCCAAAAGTAAATTCAAACAAATTCACAATCAGCATATTAACATCTCCAGAACAGCAGCAACAAAATATCAAAAAAGATCAAAAGCCTGTGATTTCCCACAAGTTTCAAGACAAAATCATACCTTGATAACAATTAACAATCATTCACAACATCTACTATATAAGAATTATACAAAATCAACACTTAATAACTAACTTCTAACTTCCTTGATATTCAAAACCTCAATTAGCTTCACATGCATATAAAAGTTCATAATATAAATAAAAATAGTAACACCCACAAAAATCACTAACAATGAGTCAACGACTAAACTAAAAAAAACAAAGACTTTAGTAGCTCAATCAAGCATGAACAACAATTCACAACATCAAATAAATAAGAAATATACAAAATCAACACTAAAAAGTAACTCAACTCTAACTTCATTGATATTCAAAACCTCAATTAGTTTCAGATACATATAAAAATTCACAATATAAGCAAAGATAGCACCAACTGCAAAAATCACTAAGACTCACTAAACAAAACAAAGACTTAAGTAGCTCAATAAGCATAACATAGAGTAGCTCAATCATCACTTGATTAACATTCAAAACCTCAATCAACTTTCACATACATATAATAATCATGACTCTTACAGCTACAAAAATCACTGAACAAAATGAAGACATCAAAATTCCTCAACCTCGAAAACAACTTAAAATCCAAGCTTTGTACGACGCCAGTGCCGGCGCTTAGCATTATATCTACAACAACAATAACAAAATGAAAAACAAATTAATCGATCTCCACTGATACACACCAAAACAACAAATCGATCAAAGAATACTGATAAAAACGAAGACGAACCTTATAGTGTTGTCAGTCCTCATTCGAATCCAATGCGGAATCGGCCTGTTCTGACGCATCTTCTTCGCTAGTTTCTTTTTTATCTGAAACGTCTTGTGTGACGGCTATACAACAATCACAGAGAGTTACACAAAACGAACATCAATGACTCACTTGCAGAATTTGAAAATAATCAACGCACGCGAGAAAGACGAAACTCACCATGATCGCTTCCTGGAGATGGTGATCGGCGAAGTCAAAACCCTAATCGATAAAACCCAGAAGCGCGAAGATTGTAATTTATATCTAATTTAGTGCTGACGTGGCTCTTATTAGGTTATTGGGCTGGGCTTATTGAGCTGTTTATGTTACAATTGGGCCATTAAAGTTGGCCCTTTTTTGTATCTTTTGATGAGCCCGGCCCGCCATTTTTATTACGATTATAATATAAATTTAGATAATTTAATTTATTTAAAATTCATGGAAATAAATAAATAATATCACCCATGTATTATATCTATATTTTTTAAAATGAAAAACATTAAGAGAAAATATTATAGAGCACAATTTATAAAACACATCAAAATTACATATTTAATTTTAATTTTTTTAAAAAAAAAAAAAAACGACTACTTTCTTAGCGAACAAATGGAATGAGGAAGTACTCCGCATAGAACAACTGCAAATTAAAACGTTTAAATTAATGTTAGTTTATATTTATTTTTCGAAAAAAAAATCTAAAATAAATATGAATTATTTACCTTCCAAATAAACATATAAAATCCAGTTATGGATTTGTTGTTTGATAAATCCACAGATTGAGTTCGAATCAAGAGAATTGCAGCTAGTAAACTGTGACTTGCCATCTACAAAATTATTATAAATAATAATTAAAAATTAATTGAATTATTTATAATTTAATATAATAATTTTAGATATTGAATTTTGATTTATAAATAATAAAATAAAACTTACTGTGACAATTTTGCTGACTGTGGAAGATGTTGAAGCTCCCATGGTTATTGCAGAAGCATAAGCCATTAACAATAATTGAACACACAACCAAAATACCTATAATTTTTTTTTTTAAATGTTAGTTATTATTATATTTTAAATAATATTAATAAATTTAAAATAAACTATTTACTCACTTTTTCTTGCCCTAATTTCACACTTAGAGTTTCAATACTATTATCTTTGTCACCCTCCACATCAGGTATATCCTGTTAAATAAACAATAACAATAAGATAATATATTAAATATTAAATATGAGATAAAATATAAAATATTTTAAAGGATATATTTTAAACAGTTTATAAAATTACCTTGAAAAGTGAAATTACAGAAGAGAAGAAGCACATGAAAGCAGTTCCAAAAATCAAATTTTTTGTTATTATTATAGGTCTACCAAGAACATATTTCTGCAGAAAATATAGGCACGAAATCGTTAAATGTAAACAAAATTTGAAAATATTTGTAAATTGAATAAAGTAAAAGGGTGAGATTGTAATTTACCTGCATGTGAATGAAAAATGCGATTTGAACAATAATTGCCCTCACAATGAATATACAACTTGCTGCCAAAAATGGATATTTCTTCCATCTAAGTAAAGGAAACTAAAACAACAAAATAAATAAATAAATAAATTGTGATTTAAATAATAATAAAAAAAATATTTATATTTTTATTATGTGAATTGTAGTTGCTTACTTCGATGGAATAAACTGTGCCCAAAAAACCACTGATGAAGAGAGCGTAAAGAAGAGGTGGAGATTTGAATAGAATTCCCATACTGAGACTCTATATAGAATTAATGGAATAATTAGGGGTACAAATTGTAATAATTTTGAAAAAATGAATTTTAAATTAAGATTTTATTTTACCAATAATAAACATGTTGACACGATTGTAGCTCCTGTTCTCTTTGTGAAGTCACCAGATGCTAATGGAAGAGTAGGTTTGTTCACCTATATATACATGAAATAAATCAATACAAATGAAAGCAGTAATTAGGGTTTTATTAAAAACTATGAATATTTTGATCGCTTCTAATTTTAAAATAATTATTTTTTAAATAATAAAATATTAATTATATTATCTAAAATTTCAAATAAAATTAATATATATATATATATGAACTAATACCTTGTCAATTTCAACGTCATACAATTGGTTCAATCCCACTACGTAAATGTTCATCAAAATTGAAGGCACCAAAGCCTAATAAACACAATCACATCAAATTACATCAAAATAATAAATAAAATTAAAAATAATTAATTAATTAATCTCTCAAAAACATAATTAAATTTACATACCTTCAACAACCCCACAAAAAATGTAGTATTCAAATCACCAAAATTTTGAATAGGAAGCAATGAAACAGAAGTAATCCCAATAATCTAAAATAATAATAATAATAATAATAATAATAAAATCAATAAATAAATAATAATTAAAATTTTATACTCAAAATTTATTTAAATATTTAGAAATATTTACCGTTCCGTAAATGGTATGAGGACGAGAAAACCTGTAAAAGGCATGTAATTGATTGAAGAAGACATTGGAGTGGTTTTGATGGTCTGGTTGTGAAGCAAAAGCATCATGTGATGAGACATGAAGTGGTTTATTGTTTGTGATTTTGATGAATTTGTTTTGATGAAGTGAAAGTGAAGTGGTTTGGTTGTGTTTTTTGAAGTGTTTGATTTGAGTTTGAGTTTGAAATGTTGGAGATTGAGGTTTTGTGAAGCAGCAACCTGAAATTGATAGAATCATGTATCTCAGTTTGTTAGGTCATCAGTTTCAGAATTTAATTATAAACATAAATTGAGGGGAAAAAGAAAAAGTGATGTGAAATATTTGGAAAATAATGGATTTAATTAAATTAATATATATATAGTTGAGTTTAGAATAAAAATTAATTATTGTTGTTATTTTATTAATATTATTAAAGGGTGTTTATATATAAAGTAAAATATATTTAATAGTTTGATTACTAATTTTGGCAGATTGTAATTTAATATTAATTTTCATAATGTATTTTTTATATTATTTTATATAAAATTTATTAGTATTGATTTATTAGTATAATGAAAGGGATATATATATATATATATATATATATATAATACTAATTATAACTTTGATGATTTTTTGTTAATGTGAGAATTTTTTTCAAAAGAAAATATTTAAAAAAAAAAAATTGGAAGAAAATGTGAATGCTGGTGAGTAAATTGAGGAATGAATTTAGAGATTTTTTTTTTTTGTTTTTACAGATATCATATCTCTAATTATATTTTTAAATTATCTCAACAGAACAAATATAAATAAAAATTAATAAATATATTAGAAATACCATAAATGAAAAAAATAAAATAAAATACTTTAAAAAAGAAAAATTTAAAAAAAAAATACCTTGGAGTGGAGTGCAAATTCTGAGAAATGAAATTAAGCTATTCATATTTTAAGATAAAGAGTAATAAAATTTGTTGCTTTTGATTGATGATTTTGATAGTTTGGAAATTTGGAGATTTGGTTTAGATATGTTTGTAAAGTGATTGTTGATAGGATTCATATTTATATGTATAGAGTGAGTGAGAGATTTTTTTACCATTTAATAGTAATTTTTTTCACATGATAATTTTGCAAACTGTTGAATGTTTTAGTAATATTCTTTATTTATTTTAATTCATTTTTAATCATCTTATTTATACTATTTAAAATAAATACATTACTTAAACTCATACCATATATATAAAAATAAAAAACTATTTTCCATATGAATTTAAAATATAATACTATATCGTGATTCATACTTTTTAATATTTTTATATAATTTCTGATATTATTTAAAATTAACATTTAAATATAATTTTAAAAATTTAAATATTATATTTAAATAATTAATACGGACAATTGATTTTATTATATGTTAAATGCAGTTCAACGAGAATGATTTTATATTCCCACGTGAATATTATAATTTCAATATAAAATAATACATTTTTAGTAAATTGTACTATTCGTAAAGTACAGACTCCACTATAAAATTGCAAAAACTACTATTTGTTCGACATAAGTGAATTAATTATAAGAAGTGCGAGGATATTAAAGTATTTTTTTTTTTAAATTATTTTTTTGCTTTTCTCTTTTGGGCTTTGGACATTTGTTCAATTCAAACGGCCCAAGCCCAATAGAGTTTTGGGCTCTCATTACCCATCAATTCCTTATTATAAACAAACTCAAAAATAAATAAAATAATAACAGTGTTATTCGTTTATTTATGGATATTTGGTCCGTTATAAGCGAATATAAATATATCAATTTTATAAAATAATTTATGTACGGATATTGACGACGCATATAGATATATCAATTTTTGGATAAATATTAATAGAATATCTATATCTATTAAGAAAATAGTGAAATGATCCAATAAATTATATATATTAATTTGGATACAGATGAGTAAAAACCCAACAAATTGGTTAAAAAGTTGATAATTAAAAAATAATTTTAAAAATATACTTGTCTAACCTATAAGTATATAGGTATATGGTTCCCAAAACGCGTATAGTTGAATTAAGCAATTAATTAACTATGTAATTGCACATGGCATGAAAATGACTTTTGAAATTTATCAATAATTAATTTATTTTTTACACTAGTTTATAGATAAAAATATCAAGGTCATAGCTCAAACTTTATTCTATGCGATTAATTAATGATTTAAAGCTATTGAATCACATGGTCACCTTTGATTCTACATTTAATTTGGAATATTTAATATTAATCATGATTATAAGAACTTGACCAAATACAAATAATAATAATAATAATAATAATAATAATAATAATAATAATAATAATCTCCAATCCAATTATCATTATTATTGAGTGAAAATTATTTGTTTTTAACGTGTACCGAATACATAAAATCGAAATCAAGATTATTGTATGATTTTTGGGTGTATTATGTATATACTATGTGATATTTATGTATAACGTTTTGATATATGAATATATAAATTGAATTTCAAGTTTAAAATAATAATAATAGTAAATAATAATTTTTTAAAAAAATCAAAAGTATAAGATTCAACTATAAAAATTTTCAAATAATATTAAATAATTTTATACGATTTCAATATTAACTAGAAGATTAAAAGGTTCACATCAATGGGTATCGCAATCAACTCCTTTTTATGTGTTAGAAACCGCGTATAATAAACTTCACTATCAAAATTCAACTCTTCTTTTATCCACTCATTTTCTTCCCTAAAGACCAGGAAAATAACAACTACATTTTCTCTTCTCTAAATAATTAACTGGATTCAATCATATAATTATTATAATATAACTACATATCTAAAAATTTAAAATTAGATCATCAATTAGTTACTACAGACACGAAACCAAGAATATTATTACTGATTTTTATTTATTTTTTATTTATTATTTTTAAAAATAAATAAAATTTTAATTGGATATCAACTTTACATGAAAAGTTCAATGCATGAAAGAATATATGGAACGCATGAGATGTGACGTAGCTGGTGTTAGAGCCGTCAGATTATATATACGTTGTGTGATGGGTCCCACTTGACGCGGTTTTAATAGATTCATATTAGATTTTGCGAAGTGAAGTCAGTTTAGGTTTAGCTGTGAAGCAGTTTAGTTTCAGTTTCAGACAAAACTTAATTTGTTGTTTCCAGTTTATTCAGATGGAATATTTGTTGGTGCTTTTAGTTTTTTTTTTTTTTTTTTTAATTATTTCGATTTATTATAATTATTATTATAGATATATACATTGTATCGTTTAAGAACATAGGCGCTTTTTCATGTGTTAAATAATAATAATAATAATAATAATAATAATAATAATAATAATAATAAATTAAATAAATAAATATAATCAATGAGATGATGAGAAGTAGTGTAAAATCACATGGAGTAAAATTGTGTAAGAAAATCTAATGATTACCAAATTGAATCAACTAAGTTTTGGATAAGATATATTCTATGATTTGATTTTGAAACTCAAGAGACAACAAAACAATCCATAATCATAAAAATCTAAACTAAACAAAATACAATTTGATTCTGAGTAAGTTGTCCAACTTGACACAAACAGCATGTGAGAGTTGCCAAATTGTTCAATGGATTCATCAAATAACTGTTATTGTCAGATTTGTTGGATAATCTAATACCACCATATATGTTTTTAACCTAATTCATTCATTTTTATTTATTTATTTTAAAAAAAAATGATTTGAATTTGTCTCCTGCAGCCATGTGAATGAGGCTCAATTTGAAGCAAAAATCATTATCAGTCAAATATTGCAGCTCATGCATTGCAGTGAAGCAGAGATTCAGATTCACAATTAAAATTAAAGATATTTTCCAGGTTAATCTGGTAAAATATGAGTAAATAACTTTATGTAATTACTATCTTTTTTGTTTTACAAATATTTTCATGTTAACTTTTTAATTTTTAATTCTATAATTACATTATTTTTCTTAATGATATAAAATATTTTTGTTTAAATACATATAGTCGGTCTAAAATTAAGAATTGGAGATCTTTATAAAATTTTGAAAATCAAAATGAAGATATGTGAAAAATATAAGAGCTATATTATTTATTTTTATTCATTAATTATTTCGATTTTTTTTAAAATATATTTATTTAAAATTATTTGAAAATGGATTAATAATTTATGTATAACTTCTTTATTTATAATATCACATATTGATTAAAAAATTATTTATAATAAATTTTTGTGTATTTACTAAATTAATCTGATACTAAATAATAAATATTTTTAGTATATATATATATATATTCACTAGTGATTATTTATTTGCAATTTAAGAAATGATATAATTTTAAAAGAAAATCAAAATAACAAACTATTTAACCATTTTTAAATCTCCAACCATATAAAAAAAAATGACAAAAACATTTCATGAACAAGAACAAGAACAATGAATAAGTGTATGAGTCAAAGTGGTCCAAAATAACAAACATTTATGAATCAATGCATGTAATAGACATGAAAACATTCAAGAAAATGAATCAAAAGAACATGGAAGATGTAATGTTGGCATGTGAGTGAACAATGAACATGAGAGTTTATTATCCATTTCACCAAATCAAAACTTTTAATTTAATAAAATCATTTTTATTTATTTAAAATTCACCATACCATACCATACCATACACCATGTGCTTCAATTACAAAAATATTCACTACAATCCATTTATTGATTTCAATTTTCTAATTATCTATAACCCAAATTGCATGAAAATGACAAGTAGCCTACATTTTATTATTATTTTTATTAACTAATGTTTTATTGACATCTATTTTTTTTTTAATTTTTAATTTTAACATTGTTAATTTAATTGATTGATTCTTAGTTTGATCACTCAACAACAACAACAAATGATTTTAATTGTTTTGAGTGATTATTATGGTCTAAGATTCTTCAATCTTTTATGTCCTTAAAAGGATTGACCCAATCATTTTTGCACCATTTCAGGATCATATTCTACACACATTCTATCTCATAATTACATTTACAATTGCCACTATTTTTCCCAATATTCATTTAAATTTTTAAATAAAATTTATATATACATATATTAAAGTTTCTTTAAATTTTACTCAATATTTCAACCTAGTACACTTAATATATCCTAAAATTATTTATAGTGAAATATATGGTGAAAGAAAGTGATAAGAGTATGATGATGAAGACAAAAATCAAGCTCACATGAAGAATCTATATGGATTATGACCTCAATAGATTTTGTTGAAGAAAACAAACACTAACAATATCTTTTATAATTTTCCCTTTTTAAAAACAAAAACTATAATACCATCCATGTGAATTGTATAGGTCATGTTTGAAATTTCACTTACTAATTCCACAATCATAACTTCCAAATAAGCCAACTGTAAACTAATATCTCATCATCAATCAAAAACCATTTTTTAAAAAATAAATAAACATTGTAGGTCCCACTTTCTTCTCTCAATTGGGATCCAGAGAAGATCATTGAATTTTTTTAACTTTTAATTTAAAATTAAATAAATAAAAAAATTAAAAAACTCTCAAATTCCATCAACACACTCAACTACATAAACCCATCAACCCCCTCCAATCACAACACTAAAATCTACAAAAATTTTCTCTCCTTTCTTCTCTGAGGCATTTTCACAAACACTTTCACACGAAACGTTTCGCACTCGTTTTTCCACCATGGCTAGACCTCAACAGCGGTACAGAGGCGTTCGTCAAAGACACTGGGGCTCTTGGGTCTCCGAGATTCGTCATCCCATTTTGTAAGTCACTGAAAAAAAACCCAATCTGTAAAAAACGGGTAAAAAACGCCATTTTGCTTTAAAAAACGTTTTTTTTATTGCAGAAAGACCAGAATCTGGTTGGGCACATTTGAGACAGCAGAGGATGCAGCAAGAGCTTATGATGAAGCAGCAAGACTAATGTGTGGACCAAGAGCAAGAACAAATTTCCCATTTAATCCAAATCTCTCACAATCATCTTCTTCTTCATCAAAGCTTTTGTCTGCTACATTGACTGCTAAGCTACACAGATGTTACATGGCTTCACTTCAACTAACCAAAACAACCAATCAAGACACAACATCTTCACAAATGGTTAACACCAATACAATCCTTGACACCAACGCTCAAATGGGTTTTTGTCTAAATGGTGTTTCATCTAAGTTGCTTGAATCTACACCACTTCAAAACACCATTCCTGATCAGCTTTTCAAACAAGTTAAACTTGAACCAACAGCAGCAGCAACCACCACACCCACCACTACAATAACAACAGCAACTAGTACTAATAACACACCGCTTGAAGATGACCACATTGAGCAAATGATTCAAGAATTGCTTGATTACAATGTAGTTCTAGTCACTCAATGAAAAATCGAATCGGATCGGATCGAATTCAGATTAGGTTTTAACCACATTGTTAGTTTATGGTAGGGAGGCTTCTTATTTTTGTTAGAAGTGAATTTAGAGTATGTGTATTGTTCTATGTGACCACATTTGATGATGTTGCTGGTGTGTATATATATTTATAATATATATTTATGGTATTGTTAGTATTTACTTTTATGTGTTACTTTCTTGCGATGTGTCAATTTAGTTGAAAATTGTATCTGATTTTATTAGTACAATGTTGTATAATTGACACTTTTTCAACACATGTACAGGAGCCATAGAATTTTTTATTTTTTCAGGTTTGACAAATAGTTAAACTAGTTTCACATATACACAACTTATATGAACAAACTTCTGCCTAGTTCTCAAAACTAAACTTATAAAAATATTTAAAAAGTTCATTGGATTTCTAGGCCATGAAAAGTTTACTATACAATTATAGGTCACTTTTGAAAAATTTGCAAAACTAAACTTTGATTTTCACTCCATAGGCCAATCACAGCTGTGAGCATAATTCAGAGCATCTGTGAATGGTAAAGTTTCAGGGGTATTTTGGGAAACTTGGCCTATGGAGTGAAAACTAAACTTTTAAAAGCCTGTTTTTGTATCTTTTTCAAAACAGGCCTATAATTATATTTTAAACTTTAAAAGGCCTATTTCTTAGAATTTTCACATATTTAAAGTATGTTTATAATTGTATTTTAAACTTTAAAAAGTCTATTTAAAAGAATTTCCATTAAAACAATTTTTTTAAATCGAATCAAATTGAATTTCTTTTTTTTTTTAAAAATTTAGTTCGATTTATTAAAAATAAAAAAAAATTTCAGTTCTGTTTAGTTCCACTGAAAATCGGACCAAATCAAATTGTACTCACCTCTAACAGAGAATGACTATTATGGAGAGTTCTAACTGTATTACTATCTCTTGGACCCTTCCGAATCTGCTCCAAAACTTCCACATTCAACACCGTCTCTATATTTTCGGAGGCCCCTAGCAAATGTGATACAATGGACCCTTTCGGGATTTTTTTTTTTTTTAACATGACCATAAATAGGGTAAACATGAATAAGTACTCGTATTCAATATCATAAATTAACATGACGATTCATGAGATAAACAAATTTGACAGTACAAACCAAAATAGCAATAATATAAAACTAGTTCAGTTACATTAAATTAATTCAATTTTAGTGATTATTTAAAAAAACACACACACACACAAAATTATTTTTTTTTTTTATTTAAAAAATTTAGCTCACCTCCGGCTCTGAAGGCCCCCTTCTACACGGGGTCCCCGGCGATCGCCCCTCCAGCCACCCCTCAGAGGCGGGTCTGTCCACGCTAGTATAATATTATCCGTTTTGAGTTAGAATCGAATTCGTACAGATTTATATTAGGGTACCACCATCTACAAAAACCTCATAGCAATAGAGTTCTCAATCTGGATACTTATATTCTTTATATTATCGATATAGTACTGAGTTTGCCACCCTAACACTATTATATTATATCAACTATGTGTGCAGATATCTCTGGAAACTCAGTATAACAATCTATATCATCAATATGCAGCTATATCATGAATGTGTAGATATATGTCTGGAAACAAAAGTGAATGGTTTGAAAGATAAGGCATGCATTTGGTTGAAACTGTAAAAGATGAAAAAGGAAGATGGACACTAGAGTGAATGTGATTGAGTACATGTTTCAAATGATTTATAAAATGGCCCATTTTTCTCTCTTTCATGGTTTTGATCATTTTCATCTAAAAAGATTGCATGCTTCCTCTTCTTTATTTCTTTATAATGTCTGCTCAAATAAATCCCACCATACACTTCAAAAGCTGATACATGTTTACTAGTTTGTGTTCCAGAATTGAATGTGAAGGTTTTGGATCACATAATATTAAAAAAATAATAATAATAAAATAAAAAAAATTTAAAGTTTTTAGAAATTTAAATAGGATATTTTAAAAAAATTGTATCTACTTTTTAAAATTAATTCCAAGAAAATATTAATTTTAAATTAATTAAACAATATTTTTAAAATATTTACTTTTTAATAAAATTGGATTCATAAATATTAAAATTGGATAAATATTCAAAATAATTTTAAAAAATAATGTAAAAATTGAAAATTCTTAACTGAACAACTTTAAAAATTTTTTATTTATTTATTAATATATATTTGTTTATATTTTAATATTTTATAAAAAAAAATATAGATAAAATTTAAATCGAACACCCTTCCTAATATTAGATAGGAATTAATTTTTATTAACTCTAAGTTATATTTAAATAAATAAAAATACACCTATTTGACCTAACCTAACCTCAATTTAAAAAATAAAAAAATAAAATAAATTACTCACAATCCAGCATGACAAACAAAAGTAAAAATAGTAAAAATAGTAAAAACAAAAGAAAAAGTGACTAACTCAAAATTTTGGAATTTTTGGAATATGTCACTAATCTCATGATTATTAACACCAAGTAATTGAACATTAAATTGTCCTTTTAAATAGTTATTGTTTCCACTTAATATGGATGCTATCTTATCATTAATTTTAGTATATTTTTGGTAAAACCTTTTACTGTCTAATTTTCCTTTTTTTTTTTTCTTTTTTTTTATACTTGCAAATTTTGAATGGAATTAGGTTAAAATATGAATTTCATTTTCCAATTTAAAACATTCAAT
Source organism: Cardiospermum halicacabum (assembly GCA_031304145.1). Lineage (NCBI taxonomy): Eukaryota > Viridiplantae > Streptophyta > Magnoliopsida > Sapindales > Sapindaceae > Cardiospermum > Cardiospermum halicacabum. The sequence continues at coordinate 25,137,201 of CM062396.1, forward strand.
AAACAACATAATTAAATATAATTTATATCAATGAAGAGTTTGCATTGCACGTGTAAAATTATTGAAACCATATGTATATTAATCAATATACACACTTGAAATTGATTTTGAAGTTGCATAATTGAAATAATTACATTTTTCAATTATTATTATTATTTTAAAAAAATAGTAATAATAATAAAATAAAAAAAACCTTGCTTTTCTGAATTTTTGGTGTGAAGTCTCTGTCCATAAAACTTAATGATTGTTCACTCTGTTTGGAAATTGATTTTGCTCCCCACAACTATCAAGAAATAAAGTTGGGATTTTTTTTTAATTTTTATTTTTATTTTTAAGTTTTCATAATTTTGTTCTACTTTTGATTCACCAAAAATACAAAAAAGTTGATTAAATCATGCTCATGTTAGTGAGTTTATCATCATTAAAACTTTGAAAAATTTGTTCGCTTTGTTGCAACTGTGGGGAAACTTGAAATATTTCACCTGGCCCAACCACCATTTCTCTTTAACAATTTCACCAGAGGATTTCAACTTCTTTTCATGAGTTTTTTCCATTGTTCTTTTATGAAATCATCTACATCCAAGTAAGAATTGCAATGCCTAAACATAATTTGATTCATAACATACATAGCTGGTATGGTTCCACTGTCTTAAGCAAGAGCTACGTTCAATTCAAATAATAAGGACTTGTTTGGGATGATTTATATGAGTATTGAATTCAAAAAGCAATTTTTAGTACACTGGAAATACACTGAAAATACGGTTAGAAAGGATAAGTGTTTTCCGTAAAAGCAACTGAAATAATAATTTTACAAAAGTATTTCTCAACTGCTTTTGCAAAAGAATTTCTACTTTGCAAAAAATCAAAAGTTATTCCAAACAGATCCTTTAAGCAGTTTTCAATTTGAATAATGGTCCAAATAGATCCTTAAAAGCAGTTTTCAGTTTGAATAGTGATCCATTTATGCTTTTAGGTTGGGCAAGTATTTTCAGTAAAATAAGCTGAAATGTTACTTCTACAAAAGTGCTTCTAACTAGTTCAGAAAGTTATCCTCTCTTCTCTCCATAGCTTCAAAGTGGTCATGAATCAAAACTAGTAACAAGCTAGTACAAGAAACTCTACAAAATTCCATAGCAAGAAACCAGAACCAGGCTCTAGAGATTTCTTTTAGGGTTGTTTCTATTGAAATGCACACTATAACAACTTCTAATACACACACAAGAAAAATCACTGAAGAGTAGTCAAAAAGCTAACACAAGCAAAGATCTTGCTGGTAAAATGAAGAAAAAAGTAGTCAAAACCAATGATGGTGGATCTAATCATGCAGTTTAACACATAAATCTATATATTATAGAGTGAGTCTCATTTGAATAAAAAAAATTGTTTGATAAGACAGGAGTCACTTAAGGTCAATATTAACATGACCTTGAAATAGCAATCTTTTCAAAAACAATTAGGTAGATATGTGATTGTCTAGCTAATGGGGTTATATCAATTTGTTATTGTTTAGTTTGAAATTAAACCAATTGAAGTCATACAAGAATCCAAAAGGGAAATAGCTTTACCTTGGTGTGGAGAACAGAGTAGGTGGCCTACAATGCATCAAAAAGCCAAAAGCCAATAGACTTTACCTAATAGAGCACAAAACAAAGCACTTTGTATATAAGTTGAGAGATTTTTCTGGGTGATTACAGTGATCAGTTGCAAGCAAATGTACAAAGACTTTGTTTCTTTCTTTTTGTTGGTTTAAACTAACTACTCATAGATTAGTAGACAAATATGGCTATGAATTTGTGAACTCTAGATTCCTCTATCAAATACAAGACTCTCAACTCAAAACCACAGTACCAAACCCTCTAAGGTTCTCATATGGGATCTATAGATTCCTGTATTCAATTCCTGTACCTATCGCACCTTCAAATTCAGAGGTTACTACCAACAATAGCCAACATAAAAATGTACATTCTTTCTAAGTTTCGGAATATGCATCAATCTGTATAACAGTTTCAAGTCACATAATCTAATCATCGCCTAGCCGTTGATTAACCAAAAGTAACAATCATTTCTTCCATAGTTATAAGAAGCCTGAAACTTACTCGACTCTACTAAGCTATGATTCCGAATATGCGTCAATGACAACACAGCTATCTCAATACTCAAGATCATATACCATTGTACAAAACCATAAGAAATATTAATCATCTAAACTGTTTGATATAGTTGTAGGAAATAAAAGAATGCACAGTTATAAGAAATTAAATAATGTTGGATCCATATAATCATTGTATAGAACATATATTAATCAAGGAATGATTCTTTTCAAGTTAAGTATACCACTACATTTACATTGAACCAAGATAATTATTTTGTACAGTTGTAATAAGTGGAGTATAATTGATGTCTACATGTATGGTCAATATTATAGGTATCTTAAAGAAAAGGGAAAACTATCTGTGAACTTGTGACTCAACATGTAACTTTCTAGAGCTGGAAATCATATTACAATGTCCAAAAAGACATTAAAAAATTTTGCATTCCAGTACAATTGTGATAACAATGCAATTTATAAAGTGAACTGACATGTTAGCCAAGTTGAAACTGTATTACCCGTCAGCGAAAACTTTAAACATGTTTCCCAAGAGGTACCTGTGACCTGCTGGAATAAATTATATCTCAGATGGTCAAAACCCCGGAATAGTGGTAGGTAATATAAGCACATCATTAAAGTGTCTGCAACTTCTTATACCTTTGGTTGTTGGGATATAAAGTCATCTGCAGCCTGGAAAAACTGTGTTAGAAAGTCCTTGTGCATCAATTGCACCAACTATATCATTGGATGTCATCTCAGTAAATTATGTTTGATTAACCTGAGAAAACATATGAAACAGCCAATGACCCTGTAAGCATCTTACATAGATTAGTCCACTTTAGCTTGACTTTCACTTTCAAAAATCAAAATAGGCAAGAAACTAAAACCAATTTCAGCTCACTTAAGAACTTACATTAAAGAGTTCAAACTTATTGATCTGCAAAATGATCCACTTGACAACTTTGTTCGACTGTCTTCTGCGATTTTAATTTCATAATAAAGCTTGATGTTAATACAATATATCAACAAAAACATGAAGTTATCCCATTACAACACTAAAATTCTAGTCTATGATGGGCGCCACTTTATCTTTCTCAAACAAATCAGCCATGAGAAAAAATAAAAATATTTTTAAAAAAATGGTTGCAGTTTATGACTACTTTCAACACTAAACCAAAGAAGATAAATGAAAGATTTTGTGTTGTGAACTTGTGAGCCCAACATCTTAATCTTTATACATCAAATCAGCAGTATAGTTGTATCCCGCCGGCACAAAAATAACAATATCTATCGAGCAGAATTATATATTATTCATACAATTCAAATATCCCATAATGCAAAAGTGTTATTGCCATGTCCAGGTCCACTCATGAATGTGACAACATATTTAATGGAGAAGTTTTAGTTTAACAAAGATGAACAGATGAGGATTTGGAATACGAATTCAATTATGTGCTTGTCAATTATGTACTTGTTAAATAATATCCGATTTTCTACCTTCCTCATAACTATCAACATAAAGAAGTAACAGCATTACCAATAACATAGATGCTAGCACCACCCTAGCTTCAATAGAAATACATTATCATATTCTAGCCATTCTAACAATTCACGTTAATTTATACAGTGAACTAACATATTAGACAAACCAATGTACCTTTGCATAGAAAGCCTCCTTTTCCTTAGTGTCTCTTCTGCTAATCATATAGCATCTTCTGGAACAACTCAGTCTCAAAATCCATTTTCTCTTAGCTGATCAAATCAAAAACAAAGTAAGAGAGTTTATTGTCAGAAGTAAGCCTTTACGGCAAGGATGTTTTTACACAGAATTTGATTCTATTCCTACATTGAACCATAAAGATAGTTAAAATATCTATACCATACCGTGATTAGAAATAGAGAGTACAGAGATTGCAATTTGAGGAACCGGAAATAATCAATGATGTCAGTATGAGGCAAGTTGTCAGAAGTTCTTCCTCTGCCAAAATTATCCTAGTTTTCAGAGACAGCCGGAGACATCACTTAGTTTGCTTCGAGAATGTATCTCATGTATACATCAGCTGATGCAGAGACCAATAACAAAATGCCACAACCTGAAAAGAGTAGTGGTCCAACTATGAGTACCAACTTACATGCACATAATTCAACACATCAAACACTCCACTATGAATGACAGATGAAAAATTGAGTTAGTACAAACTCAACTAGGAAAATAAATTAGTACAAACTCAACTACGTTGATAAATTACACCTGCCAACCCCATGCTAAATAGTCTCCCACTCTGAATCTTAGCATAGAACAGTAGACCTCGTACTTCAGCAACAATAAAAGTAAAAACTAAAATCTAAGCAGTATTTTAATTACATTTCGATTCTTGATTTGTAATCAAGATGTGTCATCAAATTCACTTAACAACTGATCCTCTCTTCTACCTTTCTATCTTATTCACATGTCCAGTCTGTATCCAATGCATATATGGACAATGTCCAAAAATGAAATTAATGCATATAAACAAATATAAAATAATGTACCTTACTGACCTGTACTGAAGCATGTCGAAGATATATATCAGATACTGACACTTCATTGATATTTAAGGGTCTGTGCTTCATAGCACTGCAGCCCTTCCAACAACATCAGTATTTTCATATACAAGCCTCATGAGGGCTCCCTACTGTAGAGGGATTTGGAGTTCGCTTCATCTGAGTTATATAATTCTCAACCTCCATACAATTTACTCTTGGAGTTGGATGAAGATTGTTGATTGTAGAAACATGATGCTCAACTGATGGAGTTATTCCATACATTTTGCTAACCGAACTTAAAAGGTTTTTCCTATCTCCAGACAAACCATTGCAGATATAAGCATAAACGAGTATTTTGAAGGTGACATCATCTGGGAGAACACCTTCGCCTAACATTTTCCCATAGGCCTCAACAGCTTTTTCCCTCTCACCATGTTGCACATATACTCCTATCATTGCATTCCATGAGACTGTATCCCGTAGTGCTAGATCCCTGAAAACAGCCTCAGCTTCTTCTATGCACCCACATTTCCCGTACATATCAACAAGTGAAGTGGAAACGAACTGATCATGTAGATGCCCAGTCTTAAGTGACATTGAATGCAGCAGCCTCCCACTGTCCAAAGTTACCAAATTGGAGCAGCCACTTGCACAGCTGGAAAGTGTAAATTCATTGGGTTGCAAGCCTTCTTGCTGCATATTTCTAAACCACTTAATAGTCTCCTCTGCTTGATCAGCCTGTGCAAAACCAGCAATGATGGCCATCCAAGCAAATATGTCTCTTTCAATCAAACTATTGAAAGCTACAATGGCATCTTCCACACAACCACACTTGGCATACATATAAACAAGATTCGGTCCAACAAACCTGTCACCATTGAAGCTGTTCTTCATGACATGAGCATGTACTTGCTTGCCAAAAGCTACATCAGAGATATCAGAACAAGACTTCAAAATGCTGTCAAATGTGTATGTATTGGGCTTGAATCCTTGTAAGAGGACCTGGTAGAAAATTTTTGGTCCTAGATCACTAAGTACATGGCCTTGGAATCCAGATAATAGAGAATTCCATGAAACCAAATCCTTATTGGCTATTGACTCAAATATCCTGGCAGCATCAACAAAGCATCCATTTTGCATGTAAAATGTGACTAAGGCATTCCCAATGACATTATCTGGCTCAAACCCATATTTACATATACAAGCATGAAGGCTTTCACCATAGGCCATGTCACCTACATCAGTTGCAGCAGCAACAAGAGTCGCAAGGGTAAATTGGTTTGGTGCAATACCTGTGAATCTCATGACGTTAAATAGTTCAACTGCCTTTAATTTAAAGCCTTGGTTTTCAAGGCAAGTCAACACTGTACTCCATACCACTACATCTGGGTCCTTAATAGTTTTGAAAACTGCTAATGCTTCAGCTGTCAATCCACATTTGGAGTACATGTCAAGGAGAATACAGCTAAAAAAATCTTCAAGCTCAATACCGAGTTTGATAGCCAAGGAATGCACAACTTTACCAGCTATGATATATCCAGAATTCACACAGCCCTTCAAAACAGTAACCAATGTGAACTTACTAAACCTTATTTCCATATCTTTCATTTCATAAAACAACTTCATAACTCTTTCACCATCACCCCTCTCAGCATAACCATTCAGAAGCGCATTCCATAAGATGACATTCATTTCATTAATACTATAGAACACTCTCTCCGCACATTCCACCTCACCACATTTAACATAAAAATCAACCAAAGCAGACCCCACAAAGAAATCCAAACCAAACCCAAGTTTTACCACACCCGTATGAAGCTGTCTCCCAAAATCTAAATCAAAGCACACAGCACAAGCTTTCAACCCAATAGCCAAAGAAAAATCATTAATCCCCACGCCTTCTCTTTGCATCCTACAAATCAAACTAACACCCTTACCACCACGCCCTTCATCAACATACCCGGAAACCAATGCAGTCCAGGACACAACATCACGAACAGGCATTGAATCAAATACCCTTTCCGCATACAAAACACTCCCGCATTTCACATAAGCATTTACCATGGAACCCCACAAATGGGAATCCGGCACCAACCCACTACGAATCACATTTCCATGTATAACCTTCGACTCCATAATTGATCCTTTGACAGAAGATACACTCAACAACATTGAATACTTCTTCAAGCAAGGAACAGGACCATGCATTTTATCAAGCACTTTTCGTGCATACAAAGTGCTCCCACATTGTGCATAAGCGTTCACAAGAGAAACCCAAAAATGGGAATCCAGTTGCAACTCGCTTCTAAGTACATGACCATGAACCAATTTTCCATCAGTTGTAATTCGACAATCACGCAACAAGGATGTACATTTCTTCAACCTCTTCTTACCATGTAAATTGTAAACAGGACACAGTGATTTCGGAACTTGGCAGCGCATATGTGTGAAGAAACCAAACTACAAAATAAAAATCAAAACTTGAAAACCAGACATGAAAAATAACGTTTTTAGAATCCAAATTCTAGTACTATAATCGACAAAGCAAGCACGAAGTTGATAAAATTAGTAGCTTTTTACCTGATGGTTTGAAGCATTAATAAAGAGAGAAAACAATAGAATGATTGAAAATAGGTTTTCGGCTGTATTATTCTTTTAGAGTACTGATAATGGAGGAAGCCGATGTGACCTTAACCGTCGTCGAGCGGCGGCGGGACTCGGTTTGGGTAAGTGAAGAAGAAGGGCGGCAAAATAAACTGGTGTAAATTGGGCGGGTTTTATAGTTGACCCGATAAATTTAACGGTTTCATCCAAACCGACCCGAATTTGAAATTGGTTCGGGTGTTTTATTTGGGCCGGTTGCTTTTTTGGCCCATTTTAAAAGGTTGTTTATGGTCAAGAGAATCGTGTTTCCAAGGATTATATATTTATGGAGAAAAAGTTTTTATTATATCATCAAATATACAATTATAAGTATATTTTGAAATGTCTGTAAAAATTTTATGATTATTTGAAAAATTCGACCTATAAATGAAAACCAAACTTTTAAAAACTTGTGTTGGTATATTTTTTTAAAATAGAGCTATTATTATAGATTGAAGTTTAAAAAGTCGCTTAAAAATAATTTGAGTTTATTGGATTTATAGGCCATAAAAAGTTTACTATATAATTATAGGCCACTTTTGAAAAGTTTGTAAAACTAAACTTTGATTTTCACTTTATAGGTCATACACAGTTGTGACTGTGAACATAATTCACAGTATCTGTAATGTTTCAGTGGTATTTTAAGAAACTTAGCCAAAAATCTGTTTTTTAAACTTTCAAAAGTCTGTTTTTATATATTTTTCAAAATAGACTTATAATTATATTTATAAACTTTAAAAAACTCATTTCTTAATATTTTTACAAATAATTTTTTTGTTTTATTTATTTATTTATTATTATAGGGAAGTATTATTTATAAATGAGGTTTGGGTGAGTTTTTATTTTATAGTTAATGAAATGAAGGCATGAAATCCATAAATAATGGAAGAGATTTGATTTGATGTGTGATTGGTTGGGACTAGACTAGATTAGTTGATCCGAATGTGAGTGTATGGAGGAGTTGAACGTGGTAGTGTCAAAAGAACACAAACAAAACACAACACGAGAGAAGAGAAGGATATGTTGTCTCGTCAACATCAAAAGCATTGAATTGGACAGCTATTATACACATACATGTAACACTTTTGACTATATGGATTACGTACTTCTCCAATACGATACTCGTACTTTCTTCATTCATTTTAATTAGAGGTGTATATTTATTTTGATTTGATAACTGCAAGTTGAAAATGTAAATAAATTTGTAGCATAATAACTGTTTTCAGATTAAATTTTATTTGTCCGGTTATAAAACTCTAATCTAATAAATAAATAAATTTTATTTAAAAAATATAATAAAATTAAAATATTTTAATTAAGATAAAATTAATTTTTAAAAAATTGTTTTACAATGTTTTGAAAGAATATATAATAATAATAAAAAAACTAATTACAAATTTTAATAATATAAATTTAATAATAATAAAAATAAAAAAAATCAATAATATAATATAAATAAATATAAAAAATTAATCGAAAAATTCTAGTGCATATTATATATTTTAGTGACTAGTTTGATCCATTTCAAATTTTAAAAACTAATCTATATGCGGTTTGAATTTAATCTCGAATTTTATATATTTCATAAATAGTTTTGAGATCGAAAATGTCGTTCAGAGTTGATCCTACTATAGATAGATTTGAAATATTTTATAGATTTTTATAATTATATTAATATAACATTTTAACAATTTTAACTTTGGAGACAAACTGAGCTTGATTGAAATTTGAATTTGAAATTTTTGTTAAACAAATCACTACTAATTTTTATCATTTACTTCACGTGCTTAAAACCAAAATCGCATTTTTGTTCAAACTCCAACTAATACATTTTATTCAACCAAAAGCCACCTCCTCCTTATCATTAAATCAAACCCTAATGAGTACTTTGTGAATATATTTTACCACTAGAATCGTCTCTAATCACATCTTTTTGAAATCTCTAATCACATCTTTTTGAAATCTTCTCATCTAAACTAATGATAATTAAACAAACATTTTTCTAACACGTGATGATTATTATTCACATTTCTTTTTTCAAATCCATAATATATATATATATATATATATATAAAGGAAAGTTCATGCAAAGCAAAACTCAATTGCATGGAAAGACCATGCAATCTCACCAGTCAAAGGATCAAAGTCTTTTACAATGAAGAGGAAGAAGACCAAGATTAATAATAAATAGGTACTATCTATGTAGACCAAGTCATGGTAGTTGAACAACTTACATTTTTATTAATCCACTTGTATTCTACTTGCAAATTCACTTGTTCAAATTTGGTTAATGTTAATTAAACTATTATGGAATATTGAATGGGTTTCTTTTGTTATTTTTATTACATTTAAATGTCAATTTTGAATTTGTATTTTTGCTATCAAATTCAAATTATATTGATAATGATTACATAAATAAATAATTAAACAAGACAAAATTATGGTCCAAGTAAATTCTCGTGAAAGAGAGCCAATTTAAACTGACTTGTTTCGTTTGATTTGAAAACATTGACTCTAGACCATTTACTAGAAAATAATCAATTAAAAAATAATAATAATAATTTAAATAGAACATATTATTTTGTAATTTATGGATATATATATATATAAAAGTATATATGAAATTAGTATATTCAAAATTATTTACATACACAGGGTTATTATTATTATTATTATTATTATTATTATTATTATTATTATTATTATTATTATTAATTCTTCAACCTAGTTACCTTGTTACATTTTCTTCCTAATGGTTCTATAATTTCATTGAGTATATATTTAAAATATTTAATTGGTATAGTGAAATGAAAATAAAGTTAGGTTATGAAGCATTGTCAAACAACTAAGGAACTAACCAAAAAATAAAAATAAAAACCCCACCACGTGCAATATATTCACTAAATAAGAAGCACATATTTGACAATTTATTATAGGTATATATTTATGTCACTATTTTTAATGTTTTCTTCACGTTTAGATTTGTCAAGTACTCCAACTTATACCAACAACACTAGTACCAGCTACTATATTTTTTAAATTTATTATCAAACTATATATATATATATATATATATATCGACAAATAATTAAAACTATATAAGAAGAAAACAATTAATTTTACTTTGAATGACAATTATACAATTTGAATTGATGGGACGAAAGGTCATTCAAATACATGGCATTAGAAATGAAATGCATTTAATTTTATTTATATTAGAAAATATACCCACATTTAATATATATGGATTCATTAGAATTCTTAATCCATGTAGTTGATTGGTTTCTTAAATCTGAAGATGGTCTAAATTTAATGTCATTAAGAATAGTTTTATAAAATTTTATTACCAAACACAATTTTAAGCAACTAGATTTCAAAATTAGTAATAATAAATCTACTCCATAATATTTTAGGGTGAAAATACGTATTTGTAGAATTTATTTATTTTTTTTTTTAAAATTTTGTTTTAGATTAATTTTAATTTTTTTATATTTTTAATTTTTTTTAAAAAAATTACAAGAATGAACTTTTAGATGGACTTGGAAACATCAGATTAGAAAGTAGGCAAATATAATTATTTTCCGGTGTTCTATTTTCCAGACCAGTACAACACCGGAAAACATTTATATTTTACTTATTTTTCGGTGTAGTTTTGCTTCCCGATTTAATTTGTTTGAAAAGCAAATCAATACCGAAAAGCATGATACTATGATTATTTTGGTATATATATTTTAAAAAATTAAAAAAAAAATAATTTTATAAAAAATTTAATTTTGATCTAAAAATATAACTCTTTTAATAAAAGAAACCCAAAAATGTAATGGACTGAATTTTATAATGGAACAAAATATTATCTACAAAATCAATTCTTGAATTTTGTATGATTATGTAGATTTCAATAATAAATTAAATTTGATTACTATAAATAATTCAAAAAATTATATAATTTACATATAATATTTTATTTATTATATATAACAATTTTATAATTAAATTGATTTTTATTTATGTTAAATGTAATCACTATAATATATAAATAAATAAATGAAAATGTTATGGAAAACTCCTACGAAATTTAAATACATTTTCAACCTTAAATTTATTAAAATTTTAAATTCTATTAGTTTTTTAAGATTTTTTTTTATATATATATAGAAACAATTAAAAATATTATTTTGAATATATCATTGCGTATTATTAAGAGTTTATATTTGATTGGATTCAAACTAAACTAAAAATAGAAAAAATTATCCATGCATTTATCCGAAAATGGAAACTTCTATTTTATAAATATTAATCATTTTATCATTAATTATCAATTAAACTATATTTATTTATTTATTTAACACCAACACATGAATGAGAAAATTTGACCAATGTATTCCTTCTTTTGTTGATAAAGTCACTCACTTTTCCAAAGTCCAAATTTTAGTATTCTTTTTATACATATATAAATACCTTTTATTATTACAAATCTCTCACAGAGACAACAGAAACAGAGGAGGGACTATGTCTGAAACCGAACACAAACAACGACAAAACCACACCTCTGTTTCCTCTTCACTACTCTCATGTTTCGTCCCAACAACCGCCGCCGCCGCCGCCACAACCGCCGAAGACGGAGGAAAAATCTCACCGCCGCCGCCGTCGACAGGTAATCCAAATCTAACAACATTTCTCTACCAGACTCAAGCGGGCTTTTATTCTCTGACCTGGTCAAAGACTCTGTTCGGTCACGGCCACTCTTTCGATCTCGATTTCCAACCTTCGTCGATAGATTCAAATTCTCCGTCTTTTCACCTTCGTGTCAAACCCTTTTTGTTTTGGAACAAACAGGGGTCGAAGAAGCTGATGAAGACGAGAGTGTATTGGGATTTAACCAGAGCGAGGTTCGGATCCGGGTCGGACCCGGTTTCTGGGTTTTATGTAGTTGTCGTTCGCGATGGGGAAGTGAGTCTTTTAGTTGGGGATTTGGTGAAAGAAGCGTATGTGAAAACCAGAGCGGTGAGGAGGAGAGAGTGTTGTCAAGATCAAGCTTTGGTTTTGAAAACAGAGCATGTGTTCTGTTCGGGGGACGAAAACAGAGTGTATAGTACAAAAACCAAAATCGGTGGGAGAATCAGAGAGATTTCAATCGATTGTGGTGTGAAAACCGATTCAAATCTTTCGTTTAATGTCGATGGGAAAAGGGTTTTGCAGATTAAGCGATTGAAGTGGAAATTCAGAGGTAATGAGAGAATCGATATCGGAGACGACTCTGTTCAAGTCTCGTGGGATGTGTATAACTGGCTATTCGAAGAACAGAGCAAAAACAGAGATTATAAACATAAACACAAACACGGAGTGTTTATGTTCAGATTCGAAAACGAAATCGACTGCGAAGAACAGGAAGAGGAGGAGGAGGATAGGAAGATGAAGATTGGCGTTGATTGGAGAAGAATGTTGAGGAAAAGCTTGATGAGACCGGCGAGAAGCTCGTCTCTGTCGTCGATTTCGATGTCGTCTGTTTCGTCTTCTGGGTGTAGTAGTTCTGTTATGGACTGGGATAATGGTGAAGATTCAGAGCTTTGCTCTGGTTTCAATGGCGGATTTTCTTTGCTGGTTTATGTTTGGAAGAAGTGATGGAAGATGAAAGAAAATTGAATTTTTTTTGGATAATTTTTTAGGGATTTGTTTTAGTTTTATTTGATTATTATTTATCGACTCACTAACACATTTGATTTGTTCTTGATTTGAACAATGTATTAGTCTGTATTAAAAAAAAAAAAAAATTATTTCCAAAAACACCCCCTTTTTTCAAATGTTTCATTTTAAGCATCCGGTTTTAAAAGTTTTGAAAAATCACTCCCAAAATCAAAACCACTAGTGATTTTTAATAATTTTTTGAGTGGTTTTGGTGTTGTATAAGTAATTTTGATCTTAGAAAATTTCTGAATCTCTAAATTAAACATATAAAATTTCCAAAACCACTTATACGATACCAAAACCACTCACAAAATTACCAAAAACCACTACTGATTTTGATTTTAGAGTGGTTTTCCAAAACTTTCAAAATCGGGTGCTCAAAGTGAAACGTTTGAAATAATAGGGTATTTTTAGAAATAATCCTAAAAATATATATATATATATATATATATATATATATATATACATAACAATTTTCAGACTTGCGTTTTGTCGGAAGTAATTTAATTATAATTATTAAAGTATTTTAATATGTTTATATTTAATATAAATAAATTGATATATTTTTAATTTTATATTTAACTGGGTATAAAAGGCAGGCTAAATCCATGGGAATAGTGGTTTGGTTGTACTGGGCTGGAACCAGTTGGGTGTGGAAATTTTGATTGGGAAGAGAAGGAACACGTTACATTAGATTGGAATTTGGATTACAAGTCGAGGAAAATTCTGAGTCTCCGACCAAGTGACAGACAAAATGCATGTGACTTATTGAAGTGGGGCCTGCATTCAATCTCTCTTTCTCCACCGTCTGATTTATTCGAACCATCTGATTGGTTGTTCAGAAACGGCAACGACTAGTGGACTTGAATTTCACGAATACGCTGTCGTTTCCATGTCCGCCGTGTTTAGTGGCACTGGCCGACGGTGGTGACTCTTACGGTCTGCCCTCGACTAAAATAATTCGGTAATTATTATATTTTTAATTAGAGTTAAAATAACGAAAAAAAAAAATCTAAAACTTATGTTCTTTTTGTATTTGATAATTATCTAAAAAAATTCTTCTCACTTAATTTTAGGATGGAAAAATATGGGAAAATATAAAACGACCAAAATATTTTATAAAATATTTTTTTTTCAAATGTTAAAAGACTCTTTAGATTTATTTTTTTTTTAAATTTATCACATGTTAACTTATTCAAATTATATTAGCCACTAAACGATATAAATTATACATATATAATTATTTTGATATTAGTATACAATCATACCCTTTATATTCATAAAATTTTGATATAAATATACAATCATACCCTTTATATTTATAAAATCTTTGAAAATGTAAAGTAAAAATTGACTTTAAATGAACATTACATAATATAAATGTAGTCAGAATTGCAAATTCCATTATTATATTAATAAATTTATTAATTAAACAATATTTCTTTATTGGATAGGGGGTGTAAGTGTATATTAATATCAAACTATTTATTTATTTGTAATTTAACATCGTTTAGTGGTGTGAGTGCAATTAGCTTTTTTTAAAAATTACTAAACTATCACTATCTAAATGGTCGAATATTTAAAATTATTGATGAAAAAAATTCGAGGCTAGACTAACTCGACTGGAAATGATCCAAATACCTGTGATTCTCTCTATGTTTTGAGGTAATGGTTAATTTTATCTAATAGAATTTTTTTTATTTAATTTTAATGTGTTGAGGAGGTAGAAAATATATTTTTCAAACATAAATGGTGAAATAGTAAAATAATCAAATCTTATAAGGTTTTTTAATACCTTTATTTTTATTTATTTAAAATTACTAAATTACTCTTACATGCAAACCGGTCAACCGTTTAAAGTAACAGTTTCCATTCATTTGGAGATTTTTTAATTAATTTTATAAAAATTTAATAATATTTTAAATAATTCTAAAATGTAGACGGTAAGTTGGTGAAAAATCTAAGGAGGGCTTTTTTTAGCCATTTTTCCAAAATAATGCATGGTATCATATTAGAAGCCAAAATCTTATGTAATTAGGAATGATAATAATTTAAAAGTTAGTGAATTAAAATAATGAACAACTTAACGTAGAAGCTTGACTTATGTTGCTATTTGGTGAACCTGTAATTTTTTAAAATTATTTGTAATTTTGAACCTCCATGTGATATGTTTTGACTCTTGTACTTCAACCACCAATAATTTTCAGACACGCACGAGTTTTGGACACAATAATATCAACTTATTTTATATTTAATTTTGGAGTTACAATGCAAGATCCATCTACCTTTCTTTGTTTATGAATATAAATCAAACTTATAACAATAAATTAATTTATGTTTAGTGGATTAAGGATCAAATACGTCCAAGTTTAGATAAGATATGGATTTATAAAGATCAAAATTCTTTATAAATTATTTTAAAAAATAATAATAATATAGAGTAATAAATTTGGTTGTTATGATAATTATAATAAATTAATCTAATAAATTTGGAGTTCAAGATATGTTAGTGGAACAATATCACAAGTTGAGGAAATCTATAGCCACAAATGTATGGTAGTTGAAAGCAAGGTCAAAATTTTGTAACTTGAACAAAACACATCAACTTCAAACACTTTATGTTGTTTAAGGTACCATGTATTTGGCCATATAAAAGACTATGAATGTTTAGAATAAGTCAAAAATGAAAATCACAAATTTAATTATGTTGAATTTCATAGCTAATTTGTTTGATTGAGTTTTTAATTCATGTGTTGGGGTTAAAGCCGACATCTATGACTTTAGATGCTGCATGTGGTAACTGTATTCATATTTAAACTTGATTTTATTTTGTCTCTTAAAAAATTTTGTATTGAAGCGAGTGATGAACAGATCTATAGATTGATTGAGTGATGTGATTGTTGGAGATAAGAATTGAACTGTTCATATGTAATCTGTTAGTGATATGATGGTTACAGATCATGAATGTGAAAACACAGCTAGAGTTGTTGTAGATTCAATTAAAGACAGCAGACACATCTAGACAGCTTAGGACAACTAAAAATCTCGGACCAAACCAAGTTTCTACAGGTTATGGAATGCTCTCATCTCTTTATCAAACGTTACAAAAGTAACTTTTAAGACCAGCTTACTGTCATAAAAGCATTAGTAAGAGGTAAGAACTACTTTTGAATTCAAAAATTACATATGTCTATTTGGATAACTTATAGATTTGACTTCTGGCAGAATAATTTGACTTCTGACAGAAAAGTAATTAAAATTCAGAAAGCTGTAAAAGTGCTTATATAAATCATACCAACCAGACTTATAAGTCACCTGAAAGTAAGTATGAAAAAGCTCTTTTCAAAATTATCTAAAACATTCAAAAGCTGTACTGAGCTGCAAATAACTTCAATAGCAACAAGAAGAAAAGGAAATGGAGCTTATACAAAAGTACGAAAAAACAACACATCTTCTACAAACTCCTATGGAGATTTCAATTCAAGATCATAACATTTTCTAACCAATAAGTTTGATTCAGATGTTTAGAATGTGGTTTGGTTGTAAGAACATAATCTGTTATCATTAACATAACACGTTTTTCCTTTTTACAGGTAAGCGAACTGCTGCAAACAATTGCCAAGCAGCGGATTTTCCAGGTACACACACATGTTGGGGATGATGATAATGAGGTTGGTTTGATCAGTAAAAAGAATCTAAATAACTCTATAAGATGTTGTAACAGGAAAAACATGCAGTGACTAGAGTTTAAGACTCACTGTTGAGGTAGATGAACTGTGAGCCAATGTTGACGTTGAGGGAACACATCGTCTTTGTTTACTACTACTTCTGGTTGCTGATCCTGAAGGGCTAGACGTTTCAGAATTGGATGCGAATCTCGTCGATTGGCTTCTCAATTTCTTCTTATCGGCTTCCTGTACTACGCGGTCGTTTGATCTGACTTGTCGAACCTTTGTTTCATTCAATCCAGCAGGAAGAACACAGTTGCAGAATAGACCTACAAATACAAATGAAAACGTCAAATGTAAAAGATTGTGATATTGACAATGTTTTCATTAGGCAAGTAGTAGGAAATCAAATATTATTCTATTGCGCTTCAAACAATGAGAGAAGAAGAAACATGCATATGACAAAAACAATGAAAAATGTTAAACAAATAAAGTATATCCACGATTAAACAAATCAAGATTATGGTGTCACTGCTGGCTTGCCTTGCATTATCAGAAAAGCCAGCAAATAGTATGCAAGTAAAGGTGGATGCTTCAAGCGTTATCAATCTAAAGAATGGTTATGGAGGTTCTCAAAAAAGCAATACTATATTGAGCTTATTTGGGATTACTCTACTTTTGACTTCTCATGCGAGAGGAAGAGAAACCAGTCATTTTCATTAAGCTAATATTGCAGCTTTCTATTAGCTTCCTCTGGAAGAGCTTCTGATAGATCAGAAAGAAACTAACTGATTGGATAGACTCACTTTTAACTTCCAATTTTTGGAAGCTAACCTCTCAGATACCAACTTCTTACAAACCACTTCTGCTTCTCTTATTCAGAAGCAAATCCAAACATTGCATACTAACACAATGATTTTGCAATGCATTTTTCAGAGACCAATTCACACAAGAAGCAAACAAATCAAACTTGAACATTAACATAGACCATAAGAATTTTCCTTACCTAACCGAGCAAGTCGATTGACCCATCTAGGGATTGGTTTCCTGGTAAGCTTAAGACACACATCATTGCAGAAGTGGTTACAGTTCTTGGAGATAAGATGATAAGTATTACCCGAATACTCAACCGCAAGTCTCTCCATAAACTCACGAACCTCTCTCGGTCCAAGATCCGTTCTACCAATCAAAATCGATTTCCTGAAAGTGAAACCAGGACACTGCTTCGGTTCCACTTCAAAGATCCCAGTTGTTGAATGATCATGAGCTCCAAAACCATATTCAATACCATGAACTACACAACAATTCAATCAAATCAACACCATTAACACAAAACCAAACCAAATTCACACTATTGCTACAAAATCAAACAAACCCAGTTCAGATAACACAACCAATCACCCAAATCAGCAACCAAAAACAGATCTTGACACACAATTTCAAAAAAGTTAACCTTTTTTTTAATACTAAAAAGTGAAAAAGAAAGAAAAAAAAAAAGACCTTGAACACCAGAGTGATAGATCCCGAGTCCAAGCCAGTAAGCGTAGCCATTGATTGGAGTCAAGTCGTAGACATTCAAGTAAACGGGTACTGACCCGGTCTTCTTCTTCCGAGGCATCAACACCATTCGACACAACATGGTTTTCTTCTTGTTCTGCTTTCACTGGTTTTTTTGAAGCTTGGTTGGTAAATAAGGGGGGAATGGGAGGGTAATTTGGGAAAGAGAGATTCTAAAGCATTGTTATGCGGGGTTGTGTATAAAATATGGAGGCGGAGAATCTTCTACTTTGGTTGTACCGGGAGGACTGATAGCGAACTCACCGTCAACTCTCTCTCTTCTTCTTCCTCCATTTATATTGCTTCTTTTGTCGGCGTAAATTCAAGTTAGTCCCTGGTAAATTTTATATTTACAGAAACAAATGAAGTTTATGTACTTATGACCATATGCCCCTTTCATTTTTCTTAATTTTAAAATAGTTAATATAGGGTGTGGAAAATTATTGGAATCCAAGTTAAATTTGAGGGATTAAAGGCGAGAAATTAATTCAATTTAAAAGTTAGAATACATATTTATCGTGAATTAATTATATTTTTTATTTTGAATAAATTGTTAATGTATAAATATAATAAGTTGATTATTTTCATGTTAAATAATAAAATTAATCCTAACCTGTTAGTAGTAAACGAGTGATTAGAATAATTATTTAATATTTATTATAATTTTTTAAAATATATAAAATATTTTTATTTATAAAATAATTTGAGATACTACTCCGAAGAGTCAGATTATAATCTAACATATCTAGATTAATTGTGATATTTTGCTTTTAAAATTTTAAATAAATATCACTAATTTAAAATGGATAATTTTAAAATTTATTACAATAAAATATATACGTTAAAAAATGTCAAAAGTGATAAATACCGCAAGTAAATTGATTAATACCGCATTTATTTTCCAATTATATCCTCAACATAATTAAAAATAAAAAAAATAGTTTTTTATTTTGATTGAAATTCTTTATTTCGTTCTCTCATCTCAACTGATTATTTTTTTTTCATGATTTAAACTCGTTCAATTTTTTTTATTGTCTCAGCTCAAATAATTTTTTTTCATTATCTCAACCCGTTTATTTTTTTTTCAATTACATAATCATAGAAGACATGGATGGAAGTAACTATACCTTCGTATCATTATGTTTTATTCGAATGGATTGTTAAATACCGCAGCAAATTTATTAATACCTATCTGTCAACTCTATGGACATGCCAATGTTTCTCAAAATCCTAGAGGACAACTCTATGGACATGCCAATTTTTCTCAAAACCCTAGAGGAGGTGAGGAAAAATAAGGTGAGTGGACTCTTTTAAGAGGGAAAAACTGTTTTTGTTTTTGGAATTCTTGAAGAATATTGGAGATAAGTTGCGGAGAAGAAATCAACTAAAAGGATAAAAGTAGAATAATAGATGCGGTATTAATAAGTTTGCTGCGGTATTTAACAATCCCCAAAAATGTTCTATATATATTTTACCTTTTGGACATTATATATTTCTAAATTAAAAAAAAAAATACCTAAATATTACCAAATTAATCATAAATAAATAACAAAAACAATTTGTAAATGTAAATAATGAAAGTTCATAACCCTAAGTGTAATTATTCAATTGACATGGTGTGGTAATCATATTTATATAGTCCATGAGTTGGTTTAATTTATATTTCACAGTTGATTAATTGAATAATATTTGTTGGTTAAACTTATAGTGGAAGAGTGTGTTGATGGTGGGGCCAAAGGAATTTGGCTATAATTTATAGGTTTAAGGAAAAGCATTGTGTTTGGAGTATGTGGAAGCTATGAGTTGTTGCTTTCAATATTCTTTTCTGGGAAGAAGACTAGCCCTAATTGCAAAATTTTCATTTTCATTATTCACTAATTTGAATTAACAATATATATATATATATATATATATATATATATGTAAAATCAAATACTAGGTGGATATAATCAAAACACCCCCTGACATATGGTATTTAATAGGTAATTAATCTCATTTTAAAAAAAAAACTTATTTAAAAATGTTAAAAGATTTTTATTATAGATTAAATTATAAATAATTAATAAAAAATAAAATAATATTTAAGTATTTTAAAAATTTTAAAAGAGTTAATTACACCTATACCCCCTGAACGATGATAAATTATACAGAAATGAACATTTTGATATTAATATTAATACACACTCACATCTCCTTAGCCAATCATAAAACCTTATGTAATTAATAAATTTATTAATATAACAATGAAATTTGCAATTCATAATACATCTATATGATATAATGTTCGCTTAAAGTTAATTTTACATTGTATTTTTACTAATTTTTATGGATAAAAGTGGTGTGATTGTATATTAATACCAAAATATTTATATAAGTGTAATTTGTCATCGTTCAGGGGGCGTGAGTGCAATTAACTATTTTTAAAATTAACTTTCATTCTAAATATTATTAAGTATTTTATTTCATTAATCTTTTATTTATAATAAATTATATTATATTTTTTCATTTTTATTTATATTTACTTTCAATAAAAAAGACATTTATTTTATTGAATTTCCAAACATAATTAATATATTATTATGTTTTCAATTTTATTTATATTTGTAATATTTTTTGAATATAATTATACACCTAACAACTACTTTAAACAATAAATTTTTAATCCAAAAACTAATTTAAATCACTTAAGAACTAACTATTACAATTATTCCAAACATTAATCTAATTTATAGTAAAAAAATTTAATCCCAAACATATTCCAATATTGAATGTAAAATGATTATTTATAAAATGATAAAATATCAATTATATAATCTAAATTTATTAATATTATTTGTAATTTTAAAAAAAATTAAAAAAATATATAAATAATTTAATTTAAGTCATTAAATTTAAAATTAATTGATACAATAAAACGGCAAGTAAAATTATAAAATTATTTTTACATTTATTTTTATTTTTATTATATATTTTTTAAATTACTAGAATCATAATTTTAAGTAAAAATATTAATTACTAATTTCTATATTTAATTATTTCAATCGATTTTATGTACTCGTTAATAACTGATATACATACATACTTAGTAAAATGTATCTATGGTAAAATTTATTTATGAGAAAATAAATTATTGAAAATGTTGATTTTTGTCTTTTTTAAGATTAAATTAAATTCATTCTTATCTCTAAAACTAATTGCCTTATTCAAGCTCATGAAAAATAGAATATTAAATTAAAATAATTGAAAAGGTGATAGTGAAAATTATGATAATTAAGGTAATGTCAATGAAATTAAAATAAGTGGTTTGTTTACATGGATTCCACAAGCATGCATGATGTGTATAACCATGCATGTCAACTCAAGCTTTTTCTTTTGCACATCATAATCTCACTTGTTTAGGATCACCATTAGGATAAGATCACTTTTAATTATGATTTAAATAGCTAATTTTGTTTTGACTAATATAGGTTTTTTCTTATTGATTGCTAAAAGTTTTGCTTTTCAATTTTAATCCAAATCTTTTATAAAATTGTTTTTAAATCTATCTAATAAGGTTAGTATTTAATTGGGATTTTTATATATTTTTATAATTTTTTAAAAATAAATTATTTATGATATAGTTATAAGGGTAATTACCAAAAACCTTCCAAAATTTGAAACATTTGACTTTCTACCACTGATTTTCAAACGTTGTACAAACCCGCCCCATTTATAAAACCAAAGCTATTTTCTATTATGATTGGTTGTTTTCTGTTAATGATGGCGGTTTGACACAAACGTTTGAAAAACGGTGGCGAAAAATCAAACGTTTCAAATTTGAGAGGATTTTTTTATAATTACTCTTTATTAATTCTCTAAATGGTATTGATATGTTTATCACATCTCAATTGGAGGACGCGTTATGATTTACAAATATAAATGTGATATTGTTTAGGGGTTTTTCATAATATAAAAGTTTAAATTAATTTTTTAAAAAAAAATATTTAACTAGTTAGATTTTAATTATTCCACGTTTTATTTCATATTTTATCAAAAGTAGTTTAATTCAAAAATACTTTTTTTATTTATTTTTAAATTTAAACATTTAAATTAATTTAATTTATTAACCTGTTTATTTCTTTAAATTTATTTTTTTAAATTATATATCTTTTTTTCTTATTATCATTTTTATTTATATTTTATTCCATTAATTTTATATTATAATTTGCGAAATTAAAATTATTAGAATAAAAATTCATGATAATATCAAATACTTTTAAAATAAATAAATAATTATTTTGTATTTTAATTATTATTGTATATATATAAATTAATATTGGAGACGATAAAACTAAAATGGTATACAAAATATATTACCAATTAGAATGATGTAAATATACAATTTATATTTAATACTTAAATTATTATTACTGCAACTCTAATAATTATTAAAACATATAAATATCTATGTTATTAAAGAATAATGGACTAAAAAAATCTACCACTAAATTAAACTTAATAATAATAATAATAATAAACGATTGGAATCACGCATTATATATCTTCTTCAAATATGAACAAATATTGCAAAATTTTTCAAGTAAGTTGGGTAATCACACATTATATATCTTCCTATTTTACAAATATTGTTCTGCTCACCTGCAATTATAATCAAATATTGTTTATACTCACATGCTATTTTGATATCTATATTTTATTCCATTAGTTTTATATTATAATTTTATCCTTTATAAATAAAAAAATTAACAAGAAAAAATATATATCATTTAGAGAATTAATAAAGGGTAATTACCAAAAAATCCTCCAAAAATTGAAACGTTTGATTTTTCGCTACCGTTTTTCAAACGTTTGTGTCAAATTGCACCCATTAACAGAAAACATCCAATCATAACAAAAAACAACTTTGGTTTTGAAAATGGGGGCGATTTGGTACAACGCTTGAAAACCGGTGGCGAAAAATCAAATGTTTCAGAATTTAGGGGTTTTTGGCAATTACTCATAGTTATAATTTTGCTATCTTTTCTTAATAATAGATTTTTTTCCCTTTTTATAAATTATAATATTAAAATAATAGTTAGGAAAGTTTAAATATTTTGATAATATTTTAAGAGATTAATTATAAATAATATTTTATTAAAAAACTAAAACTTAAAATAAAAATTTCTTAAATAAAAATAATACTTGTTTTATATCTACCAATTACTTCAGCTTCTTATTATTCTTATCAAATACTCATCTCAAACAGTTACTTTAACGGAAAGTTTAACCGCTAATAGTTAAACATTACCTCATCAAATAATTCAATCGCTAATGTAATAATTAGTGCCATGTACTCTAAACGAATTTAATAGATAATATATTAATAAGTTAAAAAAAATATATTACTATTTGAATTATAATAAGGAAAATATTTCCATTTATAGCAATTTATACTCCTCCTGTTCTATTTATATAGAGAAAACTAATTTTGCACGGAGATTAAAAAAAAGAAGTTACTTTCTAATATTATCCCGCATTAATTTATCATTAATAGATTGTAATATAACTGTGTAGTATTAGAAAAACAATTATATAAAGTTAAATAAAGGATATATTAGATATTTTAAATTTTAAATTTTCTTTTTAAAGTAAAATTCTCTATATAAATAAAACACTCAAAAGATAAACTTTCTATATATAATAAAACGGAAAAAGTATTTATTTACCATGCATAAAAGATATAAAAAATTCATTATGTTTAATTAAATTCAAATTGTGAGTTTTTTTTTCTCTCCTCATAATTAGCAAATAAACACATTATTAGTCATTTTAACAAAATTAGTATTTTTATTTTTATGTTTCTAATATATTTATTAGATGACCTAAATTTTTTTTATTCCGTACTAAAATTGTATTTGAGGTTATTTCTAATTGATAAATAATTATTTTTGAAATAATAATATATCCTATTCTAAATTTATCAATATACACCACCAAAATTACAATAAGAATGGAATAATACCGATTATAGCACATGAAAATACATTTAAAGACAATTTCTTAGAGGGGAGGAATAATAATTAGTTTACTTAAATAGATTATAAGTTCCTATTATCCCATCTATTGGGTTATTTACAAATACTATATAAAAAAATAATAATAAAATTAAAAAATACTTATGTGAGCATGATAACACTAATAATGTGTCATAATTCACGAAGGAGACATGGAAAGTAACGTTTGCCAAGCATTGTCGGCTCCACAACATGAATGGATTATATAAACAACACATTTCAATATAGTTAAATGTTATAATGAAATGGACCAAATTTCTAATCAATCCCAACATCTACTCATTTTATCAAATGCATGCAACTAGCCTCATTAACCTATTTGCACCTTGCCCTTTTTTCTACTTATACATGGGCATCATTAAAATAATAATAATAATAATAATAATAATAATAATAATAATAATAATAATAATAATAATAATAATAATAATAATAATAATAATTCGCAATCTACCGTGTGATTATTTCACAACATCGTGGGCTTAAATAACAGGTACGACCCATGAAGCCCAGCCCAATTAATCAAATTAGGCCCAACTCAGATCCAAGCCCATATTCTCCCGCCATCAACTTCCTCCTTCATTTTCCCTCCCAATTATACGCATCTGCAAAAATCTCTCTTTCAAACCCTAATTTTTTCCCCTTTCGTTTTCCGATTTTACACACAAAACATGTCTCGATCGATGATTCGATCGTTTACCAGGAAACTTCTCGCTTCTTCAAAACCATCATATTCAAAGACCCAATCACGAATTGCCACCTCATCGTTAATCTCCCACGCGAGACCTCAATCGACTGCCGCTGTTACCAAATCACCTTTCGAAGCTAACATTCTCCGAATCCTTCGCTCCGAGATCGAATACCAATGCGACTACGCACCTCCGCACCAGGTACTGTGATTTATTTATTATTTATTATTTATTATTTTTTGTATTTTTAATTTTTAAAATTGGTTATGTTGATCACGCAGCCTGTGGAGAAATTCAATTCGTTCACCGTGGATGGGCGTCAGGGAGAGCAATTTATTACAATGAGAGCCGAATTCGGAGATTCTGAGGACATTAAAATTGAAGCCACCATGTTTGATGGATTCGTCTCTGTGCCTAGAGTTGGAGACGATGCTTCTGGTGAAGACTTGCGAATTCATAGTAGTGTCATAGTTGATATTACGAAGAGAGATGACTCTCGAACGCTTGAATTTGTTTGTTCTGCGTGGCCGGAAGCTTTGGAAGTTCATAACTTTTTCGTGTTTGATAGTTTATGCAATAATAAGCAGCGTAGGCCTTACATTGGACCTCATTTCGGGTATATAATTATGTCTTTTGCTAGGATTTGGTTTGATTTCTTTAGATATTTGATATATGTTTTGATGTTTGCAGGAAGTTGAGTGGTGAAGTTAGAAGGACGGTGCACCAGTTTTTAGAGGCAAGAGGGGTAAATGATGAACTCTCTGTTTTCTTGCATGAATATATGATGAATAAGGATAGGATTGAACTTATTAGATGGTTGTGTGGCCTTAAGTCTTTTGTTGAAAAATAGAATTGGTTGAGACTCATTTTTCGATTTTCTTACGGGTTCTATTGACTACAAAAATCTGTTTACCTATGTAATCAACCTTTCCAAACCACTACTGCTCCTTAAATTATCTGTTACACAATAATGTTACGCATATTTTATCAGACAAGAATCAGGTAACTAAAGAACGAAAAACAATAGTTTCTAGACGACGAAGAAATGGAGGGTAGTGGTAGGTTGTAAGCATTTCTGCCTGAGGATAACATACTCCATGTTTGTGTTTGGAGGATGAGATCATATGGTGTCTCGTTATCTCTGTGCAAAGAACAGTCATGTCTCGACTCTTCTTGTAGAACCCTCAACAGGTGATTTACTAGTTCAAGTGTTGCCAATTCAACTGATGCATTTCAGTGGCGCAGCTGACTTCGTAATGACCATGTTATTTCTAAAACATCAGAGCTTCTTTCTGCATCATGCTAAATTTGCAGTTGAATTGTATTGCTCCTGGATAACAAGTCATTGGGATGAATAGAAAGATCAGGAGACAGTGAAATTTAAGAACAAGCTGAAGTTTTTGTGTACGTATTCAGTTAACTCTCCGTTGATGCTAATATGCTATGCTTCTTTTCAACTGCTTAGTAGTTATTGTACTGATGTTGGAAATCTCATTTGAGCAGTCGATAGTGTGAATAAGAGATATTTAGGTTGAATGAAATAGACAAATGTGGCTTTAGAGCTTCACTTAAATTAGCTGAGAATCTGTTTTTAGTTGTTGAATAAATCTTACATTTACAGTACTCAATTTCCCTGAGCAGTTCTCTTTGGTTATAGATTCAGTGTTTGTTTTTTCTTGCAGTAAGACTTATTGGAGCGAAATGTCTTAAATTTATACCAAAATCATTTGTAGAATATCTTAAATTTAGGTCTACTTAGTTTTGATGAAAAAAACCAACACCGTAGTCTAGACAAGTTTTGGGGCTTGGCATAGATCAGGCCTGCAGTCCTCATTACCTATATGGTGTGGGCACTTTGGGGTTGAAATGTTTGCATAGATGAATGCATATGTATAGCAATCTCTCTAATTTAAATATTTGTTACAGCGCACTAGGTATAATTAGGCTGAGATGATAATCCAGGGCCGTGAAAGAAGAGAGCTCAAGATGTTGTGTCTGTAGAAAGCAGGGCTCCACTGTGTTAGCTTTATTAAAGTAGTTTTTGCACAATGTTTTATTACATAAACCTGGTTGATTTTCATGCTACATTGTATTTGCGTGCTCTAACCTCTTAAAATGATTGCTTTGATGGTGGAATATTGTGCTCCCATTTGTTTGTTTGACCTTTTTCATTCAATACTGAGGAGTGAGTTGTACTGCACTGCATTACACACCTTTCATGCACATTACTTTCATATTTTCATTTCTCTTTAACTTGTAAATCACACTTCAGTTCCATAAACTTCCAATTCTAAAAATACATACTACATGTCATATCTGGGATTCTCTATCCATTTGCAATTTACTTTCTACTTGTCATATTTTAATCAGATTTGTTTTTCCCTTCTTTTTCCAGTTTGTTACTATTTTGAAGTAGATTGATCCAATTACAATGATGTTTCGTAAACCTTGTGTTGGACTTCATTTTCCTTTGACTTATAGTATTAGAAGTCATGATTTTTTATGCTATTATCTGCTGTAATACCCAATTTTGAGTAATAAGTTCACTATCATGAGTTTTTTCTGATATACTAGTACTAGGAACTTGTATGCGGTACTCTGGTATTCTGTCATTTTGGGAGCTTTCTTTCTCTATAATTACACTTCTATCATACTACTTTTGTCTTCAATCCATTTTCATAGCAAGATTGTTTTTGAGATCTTGATAATGTCGAAACAGTTTTAACTATGTATTAAAAAAAGGGATAGTTGGCTATGAGTGTGTTTCACTATATTTCATGTGATTTATTATTAGTCAAGATTTGTGTCTCATGTTTGTTTCTTCACAAAGGACATATTTTTGGAAAAGTATACTTATAAAAATATCAAGTTGCTGAGCTGTTTTATTACCATACATGGCTTTTTAAATTGCCTTTTGTTGGTTCAAGGGGCAAATTATTTAGACTTCATGCGATGCCAGGCCTCGTAAACGTTAGGATTCCATAAATGTAGATTTTTAGATAAGGATGAAATGAAGTGCACCAGCTACAAGCATGTGCAGTGAAAAGAAAGCTTAGTGTTTCTGCTGTTTAGTCCAAAATCCAGAAGTGTCTAGTAGGTCCCTTATGACAAAACTGTTGCTTGACCAAACCTTATTACTTCACTTTAAATGGATGCATATACACAAAAGCAAACATGGGTTGCTGATGTAATGGACAATACATGTGCTACATTTTGTCCTTAGCTTGATTTTTCGCGGTATCATCTGTTTTACTTGTATCTCTTGTAACTGCAATTGTTGTTCGCTTTTATTGCATCATGAAAATTGACTCTTTCCAAATTGCTTACTTTTTGTGATGCACATGGAGCTACTTTGCTCAATAATGTGTGGTTTCTGTAACTAGTTTGAAAGCTAGTTATTAGATAGAGATGCCTCATGAGCGAGACCTTTCGATCAATCCATCCGTGGTGGTGGTGATGGTGGCGCACGAGGTGCTGTCATTTCAAGTCGGTTGTTGTCATTGTTGTTGCCGCCTAAACCATCCAAAGCCTTAGGAAATGTCAGCAGTGAAAGCTGAATTTGATGAAATCCTGTACCAGAACAATGTCATGTCCTGATCAAACAGTGGTTGAAAAGGAGATGGTTTTTCATTATTTTTGACTTGTCTATTTATAGATTGAAAACTCTAGTGTTTGAACACTTGTGAAACCTTGTCTTGAAATTCTTAGTTATCTGTTCACTGTTGTCTTCTGTTTCCTATTCAGGTTTTAACTGATTGTGTATGTTGTTGGAATCTCTAACTTCTACTGTTTGACTCTGTTCATAAATTGCATTTGTGTTGTTCTGGTGCTGCTCATATTGTTGGATGCCATCTTATTGGTAGATGGTCATGGTCTATGTCTATGTCCACTTCAAGCCTTAAATACTCTAGCTAAACTCAATGTTATATATTAAACCAAAATTTAGGTCACGTTTTGCTTTTTGGTACATGTTTTTGAAACATGAAGCGCGGAATAGTGTCTATGCATCACAAAATATGAACCCAAAAGAGAATCACAAATTGACTTAAAAATTTCAAAGATGTAATCAAATACTTCTAGACAATATGTCAAACCCACCATAGGTTTCACACTATATAAACATGTGCTAATCATTTGTTTGAAAATATGTATGAGAACTCTACATAATTTAAATGAAAATTTTCAATTAATGACAAATGAAAAAGTTAGGAAAATAGAATTGTTGAGTCCAGGCAGATTTTCTACAGATTATTTTACCAACCCAAATAAAAATATTCATAATTGTTTAAAGGTATAGTAATAATGTAAAATGTGATGTAATCGAGACTGACTGATATACACACAAATCACTAAAGATCATTTGTGAAAACGACGTCGTACATGCTCCTCAACCCAACATAAATAAATACATCATATTCGTAATGCATTTCTAATTTTAACTTTTTTTTAGAATAAATTTATCATATATCGATTATTTAAAAATTATTTATCTGTATAGTATTGATTATTAATATAAGCGAAAATTTTAAAAATAGACTTTTTAAAGTTTAAAATATAATTATAGATCTATTTTAAAAGAATATACAAAACAGACTTTTTAAAATTTAGTTTTCAGTCCATAAACTAAGTTTCCGAAAATAATTCTAAAACTTTATAATTCAGTCACAGTGAAGTAAAAGTAAATTTAATTTTACGGACTCTTAATATAATTGTAATATAGTTTGAGTGGATAATTTGAGATCTGTTGAATTATTATTTGTCATCATTATTTGATTTTATTTTCCATTATTATATTTAAACAATGTGAATCCCTGTAATCCTTATATGTTTGTCTCATCAATTAGATTCTCCACCTTCTCTAATTTTTAATTTTTTGTTTTATTTACTTTTTGAAAGAAAAGATAATGATAAAAATTATCCACCGTCTGACATTGCATTTTTTTTAAAATATTTATATGACGACCATTTCATGAAATAAATGATTTCTTATAAATAATCATATTTAAATTTTAAAATATTATTGAAGTATAGGATAGGTTATCTTTCTAATTTAAAAATTTCTTTCGTAAAATATTTTCAATAAAATTATGCTTATTTATTTTTTTGGAAATGGTGTGAAATTTTGATTGAAAAAAGTTTATCATTTAATAAATTTCTATCAAATGTTCAAAAAATAAGAAGAAATTATTATGTAAACTTGGATTTGAGATTTTATTTCATTGAATTTGGATTTTTCTAAATAAAATTTAGTTAAAATTTTTATTTTATTTTTATATTATAATATATTATATACTAAATGATTTTGAAAAACAGAGCTTTTTAGTTATACTACCAAAAAACATTGAGCCTCAAAATCTAAGGACATGTCCATAAACTTTTAGAAGATTCTATAAGCCTTCTATATGATGCTATTTTAAATAATAAAATAATATTTACATGACATAAATTCAAATGATTCAAAAATAGTAAATCAAAACAATAAAGTTAACTAGGAAAAAAAAAAAATCTCTATGATCAAATTATACAACAAAACTAACAACAATTACAAAAATCTCAACCAAAAAAAAAAACATAATAAAATTACAACTTAATTAATTAGAGCTTAAGAGACAAGTCAATTGAGTGTACATCTTCTTGATTAGACTTCAACCCACCACCACCAGCTCCTCCACCAGACCACCACCCTCCACCGTCAGCCGCCACCGGAGCAGACCCCATCAAGCCGTTTGACCTAACTAAATTGAACCTACCAACACCAACATGATTTTGAGCATTATTAATTGATAACAATCTCCCAATAGCTGGTTGTTGTTCAATTGGTGACCTATTGGACCAATTGTTGTGACCAAAAAAGATTTGATTATTGGAAATTGGTTTGTGGATGATGGAATGGGCTTGGAGACCAAGTGACCTAAGTGGAAGAGAAGAGAAGTAGAAATTGGGTTGAGTTGATGATGATGTTGTTCTCTTGGCTAGGGTTCTTTCTCTCTTGTGAGCATTTTGGTGGCCTCCTAGGGCTTGTGAGCTATAGAATTTTCTTTGGCAATAGTTGCATGAGAACACTCTTTGTTGTTGTTGTTGATGTTGTTGGTGTTGGTCACTTTGGTTGATGTTGTCTAGGAGATTGAGCTCTTGTTGATGGTGGTTTAGATCTAGTGAGAAAGTGGGGTTGTTGTGTTGGTCATCTTCTAGGGTTTGAGAGGAGGAGATGATGGTGGATGTTTGTGAAGATGGACTTGGGGTTGAAGATGATGGAGGAGGAGGTGGTGGTGGTTCCATAGGAGAGAGATTTGTTATTGATGACACAACAAGAGTAATGTAATGTGTTTCTTTTGTAAGCTTTTGTGTTGTGTTTGATTTTCTTTCTCTCTCTATCTCTCACTATCTTTTGTAAATTTGTTGGATGTTGGAGAGTTGAAAAAGGAAGATCAAATCTTTTGATGGGAATAAATTTGTATTATATATAGCCTTATTATAACTATTTTATGTTTCTATTTTCAAATTTATTATTTTTTAAAAAATTATTTAAAAAAATTAATTAAACATAATCCAATATTAAATAAAATTATACATTATTTTTCATCTTCAAACTATAATTTAAAAAATTCAAATAATTATAAATATAATTATTTTATAATTTTAATACATATTATAAATATTCAGAATATTTATAAATAATTTTAAAATTAATCAATAGTTTTTCTTTAAAAAAATATAAAGCTAAATTTTACCCTCTATCTTCTATAATCTAGATACTCACAAGGAAAAACCCTAAAAAATATATAAAAAAATTATAACATGAATGGGTGTGTGTGGATGTGCATCTAGTCAAACACAACAAATTTCATTATTCAAAAACCAAAACTTGACTTACCCTTTATGGGAGAGGACAATCTCTATGTGTAAGACTTATATAAATATAGTTAGATATATCCATATCTATATATCTATATACCATAGATATGATATGTTATGTTATGTTGTATTTAGTGGATACTAAAATGAGTTGAGAAAAAAAAAATCATGGAGGGTGAGGAGACAAAAGTAGACCACACAAACACAAGTTTTTTCATATATGTACTTGGAGAGGGTCACAATGTCTTTTATCATTTACTTTGAAGCATGCATGTCATGTAGTGTTATGTTTCTTCTTCCTCTTTGTGGGGGCTTCTTTAGCTTTTAATCACTTTCATTTGGTTGGTTGGTTTTCATTTTTATGGTCTTCTAAAGCAACAAGGACTCTACTTCAAAAGTTATATGCATTCACATCACTTCTCTTCTAAAAGATCTCTCATTTTTCTAGTGGTCTTTCTATTCTTATATCTTACACACATACACCTTTAATTGCAAAATATTCCCCTAAAATTGAAAATATTTTCATCTATAGCCAAATTATTAAAAAAAATTGATTATTTTGAACAATGAATTTTTTATTTTAGCTTCTAAAATATTTTGAGAATTTCTCTATTTTAAAAATAATTAAAAACGTTCTATTTTAAATTGAAAAGTAATTTTAAATTATAATGGGTTGACTATATGTATATTTAAATTGAAAAGTGAATTTAAATGATTTTTTTTTAATATTTTATGTATATATGTATAATTTTTTTTTAAAAAAATCGAAAAAAATTATATTTTTACAAATGATTTAATATACTACTGGTATAATTCTTAAATATAAAATTAATTTAAATTTTTTAAATTATATTAAAGTTTATAGAATAAGATATAATTTAATAATTTTGATAAACAGTAATACTATTAAATTATTATAAATAATTTGAAAATATATTAAAAATAGATATAAAGTAATTTATATTTTTTATGAAACTTTATAGCTCCATAATAAATTAGGTACATGTGAGAAATATTTAAAAAATAAAATAAAAAATTAAAATTTGATCTAATACCTAATTTAGAATATGTGACGATTATGATTTATTATTATATATAAATTGTATCCAATAACTACTCATGAAGATTGATTGAGAAAACCTTAAAATATAAACATTAACTAATCTCATTTTGCTATATGATTAAGCATGAACTCTATAATAATACATATATCAACTACTTTTTTTCAATAAACAAAATTATTATACATGATTAAACTAAAATACCAACCCAACTTGTTAGGTCATTAATATTTTATTTTCCAAACAAATTATGGTCTTGATTGACTTGTAGCTATACCCTAAAAATGTTCTTCTAATTCACTTATACATAGCCTTTCTTCATGTGATTTATGAAGCAAAATAAAATTAGATAGAAGTAGACTCTATAATGTGTATATAATAAAACATTTATAGTACTTTAACAAGACTAGGTTAACAAAAGCATATTAAAAATGTATTTAAAGTCACTAAGTGCTTAGTTCACAAACTCCAAAACAAGGAAGGAAGCAACATTTTAATAATCAAAAGATGGAAAGCATGTTTAGTCCAAGAATATTTCTAGGCTTATAGCTATGTAGTGCCTAAAGAGAGCCTATATAACCTAAACCTATACTTTAGCTAATTAAAAATGTATTAAAATTTTACATAACCATACCTTATATTATATTGTATATGTATGTTTAGATATTGTAAATCCAAATAATTAATTTTAAATATATATATATATAGAAGGATGGGATTTATTAAAAAATATATATATATATATATATTAGAAGGTTGAGGAATTTTTTTAAAGCTATATCTATATATAATATTAATAATTATATATAGATTTTTATATAACATAATTTATAATTTTTTATAAATATATAACATAGTTAAAAATATTTTAAAAAAGTCATAAAATAAAACATTAATATTTTAATTAAATAAAATTTAATTAATATATTTATATTCATTAACCAATAAAGTCAAACTTTTTAAAAATTAATTGAATATATATATATTTTTCAAAAATAAAATTTTAATATATTTTTATTTGTGTGGTGGAAAAATAACCATTAGGCATCATAGTCGAAGGTCAGAACAAGTAAAGATGATCGAAGTCCGTGACCGAGCTCAGCCGAAGACAGAGGAGGTACCCAATGACTACTCTCGGCCGAAAAAGGGGCCAAAAGCCCACGGAATGCCAAAGTCAACCTCGACCGAAATGGCCAAAGGCCCAATGGAGTTCAACTCGGCCGAGCCCCCGCAGAGTCCAAACCAAAACACACCGGCCCGCTGAATGATTACCCAACTAAACAAGGTTTCCTAAAACCCCAATAGATAAATGAAGACCAACCCCATTAAAAGAGGGAAACCAAGTCCAAAAAGGAGACCGAATTCAAGGAAAACTAGGAGTCCCAATCCAAATAGAAATAGGGCCCCAAATACCTTCTATAAATAGGGGGTATGGATGATTGTAAAGAGATCCGATTTTTTATTCATTAGAGCTAAACTCTGTGAGATTATCTTTGTAAGCTTTTAGCTATTTTCTCAAGTAATTTTAACCTAATATTTGGCTGTGGTTACCACAATTTGTTATTTTAATTAAAAATCAAAGGAACTTTAGTTAATATAAAATTTTCATTTTTTATATTTATAAAAATATTAATGTTTTTTGTTAATGTTAATAAATTTAACCATAAAAAGTAATTTAATATCAATTAATTTTGAAATTAAAAAGTTATAAAAATATATTATCTTATAAAGGAAAATGATAAAAAAAAAAAAAACAAATCATAAAATTATTAAATAATAAAAGGTATTTATGTGATTATGACAAAGTTGAGGGATTTGTAAAAAGAAATATAGAAATAGAATATTTGAAAGTGTTAGTGTTTCTTTATTAGTGAAAAATGGTAAGAGTAAGGTTGCCAAACATGTCATGATCTTAGGTTTAATTTGTCGTATGTGAAAATTGTAATAATAATGGTGGGGTCTTTGAGAAATGGCCGACATTTAAAATGCTAGTAAAAAGAACACAGTGGATATTAATTTATATTAATTATGTATGTGAATAGAATAATTATCAACTTAAACAAATCCCCATAATTAACTCTTGAGATAAGCATGATCTTCTTCACTCACTCCTTGTTACTTTTTAAATATATTTTTTATAAAAAAAATATGATTATTTTTTAAAAAAATGATTTAGATGTTTGTTCTAGTGTTAAAATGAGTAATCTCACATGGGTTTTCTTAATAAGTGAATTTAGATGTCTTGGTTGAATGATATAACGAAGTAGCGAATTAGGGTTTAGTCTAACATGGTTGGAAAAGCAAAAGCTAACAGGTAGTTTCTTTTAGGCAACTTCTCATATAGTTGTTGTTTCACTTTAATTAGTTTGATCCAATGAAAACCCCACATGAAAAAGGTTTGATAAAAAGCAACAAATGAGAGTGTGAGTGGGTTTTTTTTCTAGATATTTATTTTATATTATATTTATACAAACACATAACCATATGATTCTTTTGACAATTAACTTGTCTAATCAACTTCAACCAAATCTCCTTTTTAGATCTCATGTCTCACTAAAATTAACTCCAACATATGATTTCAAAAGAGAAACCCACCAACTTCAAATCACTTTTCTCTCCAATTTTAAAATTAATAAATTAATTTTGTCCTCTATGTAAAATATGCCAATTGGGCCCAAATATGATCGTTATGGGCTTATTGGGCCACCATTTGTATTGTGTTGGGCCCAAGGCCCATATAGATTGATGACAAACACGTGCGCTTAAATTTGAAGATCATTCGAGTTGGTTTATTTCGCTTTTCAATATTCGCCGGCATATATAACAAACAAATAAAACATGAAAACTATAGGTTATATCCATGAAAATTATATATACACTATGCTACAAATCCAAAGAGAAGAGACCATAGTGTGACGATAATACCATAGTTTATATTCTTCATCTAAATGTGTATATAAAGAAATTCAACTGGTATTATTTCTTACTTCAATTTTTCAACCATGCCAAGTTTAAAATTCAGGTCAATTTTAATTTTTCTTTTTATTTTTAATTTTTTTCAAAACTGTCAGCCTTTCTCTATCAAAAATATTATTCAATGGAATCCAGAAAAACCCGATTCGAATCCGAAACTACCATCTAATTTAGTTCCAGATGTTATTATAGATAAATCAAGACATGATTCAAAAGTTTCTAAAATATTTTCCAATAAAATTCGTTCAAGTTCAACTAAGTGTGAATTATCGGGTGGGTGTATGGAAATGGCTCCAAATCCACTTTCGGGTCAAATACCGGGTTCTATAATGAGACCGATAGAATCCCCACGTGTTCCTAGATCGCCAGTGGTTCCATCGCTTCAACCATTTCCTGTATCGCCGGTGTCTCCGCCGCTGCAACCGATAGGTGTCAAGGCAGCATATTGGCCGGCATTTGACGGGTTTCCGGCGATTTTGATCGACACATCATATTTCACACATATTTACTATGCTTTCCTTTTACCCGAACCCGAAACATTCAAACTCAATATAACTCCATTCGACCAAACCAAATTATCCGAATTCCGATCCGCGATCCGGTCCAAAAACCCGCCCGTTAAAACAATCCTATCCATTGGAGGGGGAGGGAACAATAGCACGGTTTTCTCCGAAATGGTCAGCGCGTACAAATCACGCGCCGCTTTCATTTCCTCGACGATCGCCACCGCCAGAGCCTACGATTTCGACGGCGTCGACCTCGACTGGGAGTTCCCGGCCGACGATCTAGACATGTCGAATCTCGCGATTCTCTACAGCGAGTGGAGTACAGCATTGACCTCAGAAGCGACAGTCACCAGTCGCCGACGGTTGCTATTAACCTCCGCCGTGCACTATTCGCCGGTTCTGACCGACGGCGACACGCGGATGTACCCGATCGAGACTATCAACCACCACGTGGATTGGATAAACCCAATGTGCTTCGATTATCACGGAAAATGGGAGAATGTAACCGGAGCTCCGGCGGCGCTGTACGGGAATATCAGCACGAGTGGTGGAATCG
Organism: Cardiospermum halicacabum; assembly: GCA_031304145.1. NCBI lineage: Eukaryota > Viridiplantae > Streptophyta > Magnoliopsida > Sapindales > Sapindaceae > Cardiospermum > Cardiospermum halicacabum. Next base: position 25,174,062 of record CM062396.1, read on the forward strand.
GGGCGTGGATCGAGTCCGGGTTGGATCCGATTAAGCTCGTGATGGGTTTGCCTTTGTATGGACACTCGTGGACGCTCCAAGATCCGAATGTGAATAGTATTGGGGCTCCGGCTGTGGGAGTGGGACCGGGTGGTGGGTTGTTGACTTATAGTCAAATAGTGGATTTCAATAGCGGGAAATTAGCGGTTTCGCGGTTTGACAGTGGAACGGTGTCGTATTACTCGTATTTGAATGATTCTTGGGTCGGGTATGATGATACCGCTTCGATCCAGTTGAAGGTTGTGTTTGCGAAGATGCATGGGCTTGGTGGGTATTTCTTTTGGGCCCTTGGACAAGATAGAGATTGGGCCCTGTCTAAATTAGGTAAATTACCTAAATACCATCATTTTGCATTTTATAAGTTCGAGTAGACGAAAATACTCCTACAGATTATCCATCCCTAGATATTATTCGTATTTTTAAAATTTTAAAATATAATTATAAGTCAGTTTTAAAAAAATTATAAAAATATTTTCAATTTTTTTTTTAATCCATAAATTTAAGTTTCTAAAATACCCTAGACATCCTTCTATTCATATATTTATGAACCATATTATAGTTTGTTAGAGTCTGAACTATGAATTGTGCTTACGTTCTGAACCATTCTAGCATTATGTAAATATTTATAGTTTAAAATTTAAAATTTTAAAATTGTTTCCAAATTTTTCAAAATAAATTTGTAATCATATATTTAAACTATTTTGAAGAGTGTTCTTCGAATCACTACTTGAACCGTTAATTGTTATAGTCGAACACTTATTCTTTCATAATGTTCATTCGATCGCTGTTTACATTCACTACTTGAACCGTTAATTGTTATAGTCGAACACTTATTCTTTCATAATGTTCATTCGATCGCTGTTTACATTTATCGCTGTTCACACTTATCGCTATCACTAAACGCAGTTTTAGTAATAATATGTATTTTTTTCGAAGAACAGTTTTAATACTTTTATGAATAAAAATTTCAAAATACTTTTAAAACTTGATAAAACAATATTTTTATTTATAATCTCGTATTGAAATATAAATTATTTCAAATTTAACTGAATATCCTTTATATATTAATGATCTCTTATTTAAAATATTTTAAAAAAATTATTTTTAAAAAAAATATTTATACGGAAAAATTAATGTCAAAAGGTTATTAATATATGAGTAATTTATTTATTTATTTATTTATTTTTAATGTGTTGATGGATTAAATTTGGTGTTTTGCAGCTTGGAGTACATGGGGATAATGAAGTCATTTTGGAACATTAGAAGTTGATTTAATTGAATATGTAGAATTTAAATAATGGTTTTATCTAAATGTTTGCATGTGGCTTCTTTCGTGTGATTAAAAATAAAAATATTAATAAAATAATAATGTTATGGTGATCATTAATGGATATCATACGTATGTTATACTTTAATCAATTCAATTATAGATTACTTTGATTTATATTTTTTATCAATATTTCTTCCTGTGAATTTTGAACAATCGCTAATCATGTAATGTACTTCAGGTACAAGATTTCATGTTTGGTTTTGTAATAGAAACAAACATATAAAGCTTCTGTTGTGATAAAAATATATAAAGAATATTACTAAAACAATAATGTTTTATAACTTTTCATGACTCTACGTTATATCACAATCTTTATCAGCAAAACACCATACTCATGTAAATGTATTACGTAAATTTTAGTATTTTAATCATTTTTTTATAATTATTTATAAATATGTAGTTATAAAATTTATCTTTTTAATAATATTTTATTATAACAGTTGGAAACAACAATTATACATATAATATTCTAAGCAAATATATAAATCCAACATAGAAGACAATATTAACTAAAGATGACCAAAATACAACACATTAAGCATATAATAATTAATATATATTATCAACTAATCTGAAAGCCAAGCTGTTGTGTTGTGTTCTTCCCCCATAACCCTAAACAATTTAAAGCAAACTCATGTGATCACTTCAAAAAGCAAGGAATCTTTGAGATTTTGCACCTCTCATGAATCTTCCATTTTTTTCTTTTTTAATCAACCCACTAACTAGGGTTTTGGATTATTTTATGTTTTTAGAGATGAGGAGAGGAGATTGTGACATGTTTGAATTACATTAAGCCATAGTGAGTTTTGATAACATTATTAGGCTATGTCAATTTCATACCAAATATATTTTATAGGGAGAAGGGTACGAGAAGCCCGAACTTCGCCGTAATATTGAATGTAACTCCTCGAGCAAATAAATCTCTCAACTATGATTTAAAATCAAACAAATTTCTGAAACTATTTCTTCAATCAAATCCAAGCGCATACTGTACAATTTCGATTCCATTGACTTTGAGTCGGACATATTAAACCTGTTGCATTGTTATGTAAATGCTACGCCAGATATTTTACAAACGATATTAAGTTACCGTTAGTTACAATTTCAGAAGTTCAAATGCATCATTAATCTTATTCAGATAAGATTCATCGACAGTATTATCACACATTCTTTATCAAACAATCGACTAGGTTTTGACGAGAATTTGATCGAATAATGATGGCGTCGACTTCACAATCACCGACAATATATCTAATATAGTAGTTGTTGTAATCTGGGTTGTTCGCCGCTTTAATTAGGGTTCCAACCGCAAGATCACCGGTTCCACGCTTTATGGAGAATAAATGCGGAACAACAAATTCAACGTAGTAGTTAGGGTTCCAATTGCAGATCCTTCAATCGAGCATTGTTGTCACTCATCTCACACATTTCTCTCAAATGGATAAGTGTGCACAGAAATACAATTTACCATCTCATGCAAAAAAATACAAATGAAGAATAGACGTTAAACATTCAGATGTGCTTAAAAATAGGTTAAACACATTCCGAAAATAAAATTTGACATCTTAACCTTCACATCAACTTTAGGAGCTTGTTTGACTTTTTAAATTATAATTTAGAGACTTATATTCGATGCATAGCTAAGGAATTAGCTTGAAAATTAAGACAAGTTTGAGAGCTGGTCAGACCTTGATGCCATTTTTATAATTGTCCAAACGCATCCTTCACCATTTTATCAGTCCAAAATTAAAGTGTGTGTATTTTGTGTATTATCATGAACTCAAATTACTGTGGGAGTGGTATATATGTGATTAATTTAACTATGTGTGTATTTATATTATAAACAAGTTCATAGGGATCTTGTTTGGTTTCACATAGTGTGGTTTTGGATCTTCACTTCTATGACAATGTGATTGGTGACAGCTTGCTACTTAGTTGAATTAAACTATTGCTTATTGGATCTATTTCATTAGAGGTTAGTACTACACAATGCCATAGATTATAAGTGGATTATCAATAGGAATGTTTGAATTTCTTCATTTATTTTTGTTTTAGATTTTTATTTTTAATTTTTAACCAATTTATTGTATTGAATAGCTTTGAAACAAGTTGTGAAGGTTATATAACCTTTTGAAAAGTGATTTAACTCACAACATCATTAACTTTAAGCATGTTTAGTGGGAGAAAAGAGAAAACACATTGACTTGAAAAATGATTAAGATAACAAAAACATGATTAATTAACAACTAAGTGCGCATTAACACTCTTGAATTAATAATTAAATAAAACCACATCAAATGAATTTATTTATCAATATCATTTCAAAGGGCCAAAAGGCAAGTGCCCTTAATGTATAAAAGTTATATCAAATCAACTAATCATCAAAATTTCTTTTTTATTTATCTCATTCTTATCTGGATCCCACCATGGACATATTTCATAAATTATTTCCACTATATATACAACAATGTGTATATATATTTCTCAAGAACTTTAATTAAGTTGTTTGAACCATAATTGATTTCATCATCAATCACTCATTGTAATTCACTTTCTCAAAAGTTGTTTGCTCCCATCATCACTCACTAAATTTCCCTTATCTCTCTCCAATGAATTTTTGACTCCCAAGTATATTAGGGTTAGCATCTATCTTATCTTCCAATTTTTATTTTTATTTTATTTATTTTCATTTTCAATTTTTTTTAGTGAATTAGGATTTTGCTTAAAAAGTTATAATATATATATAAATTATTTATATTTAACTAAAAAAATTTCAAAATAAAATTTTAAATTTTTATTTTTATTTTACCATTCGAAATGTAACAAATATCTCGAATAACAATTCATATAATTCATATAAAAATATATTATACAAAAATTATCTAATTTATATTTATAAATATTTTTAAAATTTTGTATTTATAGAATTAAAATTTTAAAAATATATTTTATAAAATTTTAAAAAAAATAAAAATAAATTTTATTACATGTAAATAAAAAATAACACTTTTTATATAATAAAATTAATAAATACGACCGACTATTCTTTTAAATGAATAATAATGAAAAATAAAATTATCTATTTAATATTACAAGAAATAATTTAATTACTTCATATTCTTTTATAATTTAAACTACAAAAAGTAAAATAAAAACTTATAATATAAAGATAACATTATATACAAATATACTCTCATTTTTATATTATATATAAATTAAATTTTATTAGAACAATTCTCAAACATTTTAATATATATATATATATATATATATATATATATAATCCCATAAACTACCTTAAAATTGTGCAATATCTTAAACAAGAAATCTAGTGATTGAACAATGATTTACACAAGAGGGTAGGTACGTATACATAGACTGAACCTAAAAGATAACATAATCAACCCAAAAATCTAACATTAACTCTTCACATAAATTCAATATAAGAAATAGTTCCATTTATGTTAAAGTAGGGTTTGTAATTGTATAGAAGTATATATCATAGATTTGTCTTGATTACAAGCATGAATCATCAATTGTTTTTTGTTTCCATAAAAGGGTTTTGTAGCTAGGGTTTTGGTTTCACATCTTCAAATACAAACAAACAATTCTCTTCTCTCTTTTCTTATCCAAATGATGACATTATATCACAATCATAAGTGCCTTTCATTTTCACTATGGGTCCAATGTTGATTATTTTTATATGGCATGTCAACTTCCATTACTCTTTGCCTTGTGGGTTGGTTAATTATGGAGATTTGGGTATTAGGTTATGAATTTAGATTTATATGTTGTGATATTTGGGTATTGGATTAGGGATATAGTTTGTTTTTGAATAAAAAGTACTAGATTATGAATTTTAAACTTAAAAAGATTTAATATATTTGATTAGAAATTGCAAATCAAGGTTGAAGATGAGAATTTTACACCAATATTATGTGGGACTTAAACGTAATTATATGGTATGGAGTAGATTTGACATTATATTTTAATTACCCGTTAAATCAGTTTTCAAATAGTGATAATAGTTAGGTGTTAATTTATAAGTTATCTGTTTAATTGAACGTCTATTAATAATAAGCAGTTATATTTTACTATTTTTCGGTATATTTTTATTGCTTTTCGATATATTTTTGTTTTACAATCTGAGTTGTCTTGCAAGCAGATCAAAATAAAAAAGTATAAATATTATAGTTTGGTTTATTTTTGTAATTTTAAAAAAAAAATTCGTAAAATTTTTAGTTTTAATTTAAAAGTTTAACTATTTTAACAAAAGAAATCTAAAATGCAACCCACTATTTAGTGGTAATTCTTCTAGATGATCATTTTAAACTTCTATTTAATATGCTATTTAGTGGTAATTCTCCTAAATCATCATTTTAAACTTCTATTTAATATGCCGTGTGAAATTTTTTACTAAATACGTTTAAAAAATAATAAAAAAATAAACCAATTTAAATAGTAAATCATTAAAAATATTTACTAAAGCATTTAGAAAAATTAGGGAAATAATTTTAGCACTTGTCAATATGATAGGCAAATTAAATTCATAATTGTGTTATAAAAAACATTTAATTAAAATAAATTTTTTAATTCAGAATTAATTAGTCAAAATATTAGTCACTTATTTAGGTCGATTTTAATTTCGTCTTAACTTTGTTAAGTTCAGTTGAAAATTTTTTATATACTGTATTAATTTTTAAAAAATAATTTCTATTTAATTTTTAAAAAATTATAATTTAAAATTTTACTACCAAAATTAAATGAACCGTCTGAAAACTGGGAGAGGTTGTGAGTAGATTCATTTGTCAATAAATTATATTCAGATATGTTAAAAGTAAATGAATTTATTGAAATTTTATTTTTTAAAGTTCAATTTTACTAAATTATAATAAAATTAAAAAATTTATATTGATTCATTTAATTTTTTTTATAGACGATTGTTTATTATTTAACATTGAATAATATTTAAAATTTATTATTTAATTTTTTCCTTTAACAATATTTTTCACGAGAATATTATTTTTCAAACTTCAATTTGGATTTTAATCCATGCTTTTGACTGGAGTCACTGGAATGTTGAAAAAGGTCCATGAGGTTTTCTTTTTTACTTTTTAGGCTCTAAATTTAATATTTTAAAAATAATTTTTTATTTCTATTTTCTTACAAAGAAGGATAAACATGTTAAAAAGAGGAATCTTTAAAAAGGCCAAATGAAAAGGGAAATTCAATTAATTTTATAATGGTAATAATTTGAATTAAATAATTCTTAATTAGTGAATTACAAAGAATAAGATAAAAAGTTAAAAAATAAATATTAATTAATTATTTTTCATGTGTAGACAAAGCATGTTCACGCGTGTCGCACACTTACTGCCATTTCTACAGTTTCTTTTTAATGGTCCCACCATACGCTTGACTTTTTCTTATATTATTATTTCTATAATTAAATAAATTATTTATAAAACAATTTAATAAAAATAAGTCTGAATTTATGTTTATACCATATATTTATATTAATTAATTAATAAAAAATAAACCGATTTTTATTTTTAACAATTTGAAATCTTAGAATAAATTGTCTTTACCAGTACTAAGACCAGATTCATTTCCATTTAGATTGAGTTTAGATGTGCAATCAAATTAATTAAAATATAAATTTGAATTTTGAAAATAATTTAAACACAAAAAATTTATAAATTTAAAATGAATAAATTTGAGTTTTAAAATAATTTAAACACAAAAAGTTATAAATTTAAAATAAATAAATTTTTATTTTAAAATTACTAAATATATATCCAAAGTAAATATTTATTATTTATAAAAAAATTTAAATAATATTGAATGTAATTTAAATAAATAATATTTAATTTCTAATAAATTCAAAATATATTACTTTTTAAAATTTAAATATATATTTATATAGTATATTTTATATATTTTAATTATTTTTATTCGAATGTAAGATTCATAAATATACATTTATTTTATTTATTAAATATTTGTTAATTTTATGAAAACAATTAAATAATAAACCACAAATAATTTTTTTAAAAAATAACACAATTTTAAAAACATAATTAATATGGTTAGACATGCCAAATTTAAAACCCTATAGTTGGTTATAATTCATATAATATTGAGAAAGCCTAAAATTTATAAGTACTTTCACATTTTTAAATTTAACCAATTTTAAATAATTTAAATACGTAAAAAAAAAAACATATTTATCTATTTATTTTTAGAAAGTATAGATAGTATGGTAATAATCACATTATTAAAAAAAAAAAAAAAAAAAACTTTCTAAAATTACAGAGAACTAGAAATGGTAAAAGAAATCTTTCTCATTAAAGTCATCAGAATTCACTCCCAATCCAGCATTTCTCACAGAGGCGACCTCCACTGATAGACGACGATCAATGATCATCATCATCTTATTAAAAATTTTATTATTATAGATTCCATATTCCTCTTCTACTTTTTCAACTCTCATAAACAATCTTTTTGGTCTTTCTTCAACAACTACTGTTCCTTTTTTCTCTGTCTCTTAAACCAATCCAATTTTTTTAATCTTCCAAATCAGCCCACCACTTCTCCATCAATCACCTTCTAATCCACATATCTCTTCTGGGTTTTTCTCAGAAACTGTTTTCAACTCTCTTTACTCATCAAGTTTCGATTTTTATCATTTTTGTTTGAAGGGGTAAGGAAGAGAAGAGAAGATGACTGTTGAACAGGAAAATGGTGGGGATCAGTTCCCTATTGGTATGAGAGTTTTGGCTGTTGATGACGATGCTACTTGTCTTATGTACTTGGAGACTCTGCTTCGTCGTTGTCAATATCATGGTTTGTTTCTATTTTTACTTCGAGTTTACAGATTTGGGGTTTTGTTTTTGGAGAATCTTTGGTTAAATATTGTGTTGAAGCTTGGATTTTGTTGCTTCTTTTATGTGTGTTTTTTTTGTTGAATTGGATATCTAGTGGATTGATTGACTTTTGGTGGCTTAGATTGGTTCAATCTCTTTGTTTGAGTTCTGATTATGTAGGATTTTGGTGTGTTTGGAGTGAATAATTCAGAGATTTGTTTTATGATTTTGTGGGGTTTGACTTATATAATGTGTAGTAGAGTGGTTTTTATTGAATGTTTTGTTGTGGATTCTGCAGTTACTACTACAAATCAGGCTATCACAGCTTTGAATTTGTTGAGGGAAAACAAGAACAAGTTCGATTTGGTTATCAGTGATGTGCATATGCCGGATATGGATGGTTTCAAGCTGCTCGAGCTTGTTGGGCTCGAGATGGACTTGCCTGTCATTAGTGAGTCAACGACTTTTGATGTTTTCTTCTATTTTTTCATGTTTGTTTGCCATTTTTTATTTATTTATTATTGAGATAGAAGATTTGATTATATTTGTGAACTGTGGACAGTTTGGCAATTCATTTGATGGATGTGTTTCTAAATTTTGGGTAGAGTATTTGCTTGATTAAGCTTTATTCACTTTTCGATCTATCAGTGTTGTCTGGGAATGGAGATCCGAAGAATGTTATGAAGGGAATCACTCATGGTGCTTGTGATTATCTGCTGAAGCCTGTCCGTATTGAAGAGTTGAAAAACATATGGCAGCATGTTGTTAGAAGAAAGAAGTTCGACAACAAGGGTCGAAATAATGCTGATAATCAGGACAGGACTCAGCAAGGAGGGGGTGACTCTGGTGGAACAGCAAATTCTGATCAGAATTCTAAGCTTAACAAGAAAAGGAAAGATCAAAATGAAGATGAGGATGAAGAGCGCGATGAGAATGATCAAGATAATGATGACCTCTCAACCCAGAAGAAGCCTCGTGTCGTTTGGTCTGTTGAGCTCCATCGCAAATTCGTCAATGCTGTTAACCAGTTGGGCATCGACAGTAAGTTCTACCCCTCATACTTGTGATAAAATTTAGTGAAAGCATTTGTTACACCTTTAGTTTGTTTTTGTTTCAGAGGCTGTACCAAAAAAGATTCTGGATTTGATGAATGTTGACAAGCTGACTAGAGAAAATGTTGCAAGCCATCTCCAGGTTTCATAATTAACCTTCATTCTTCATTTTCAATATGACAAATACTGCTGTCAAGTTATCTAAAACTGGTCTACTGCCCTTGCAGAAGTATAGGCTTTATCTGAAAAGGATAAGCTGTGTAGCAAACCAGCAAGCAAATATGGTAGCCGCATTAGGCAGTACGGATCCTGCATACTTGCGAATGAATCCTGTCTTTCCTAACATAGCTGGAGGCGGTGGGCAGTTTCAGAACAATACATTCAGACCTTTTGTGTCTAATGGCATGTTTGGTAGGTTGAATTCTCCTGCTGGAATGGGTATACGCGGCATTCCTTCTTCAGGAATGGTTCCCTTGCGTCAACCTCAAGGCTTGGACAACACCATTAATGATCAGGGCAAATTCCATCCTGTCATGCTCTCTGGAAGTCATAATGGGAATATACTTCAAGGGATGCCACCATCGCTAGAGCTTGATCAACTGCAGCAGAACAAGAGCTTGAGCGGTATTACCGACCTCCCATCTCCTGGTGAAAGTATTACCATGTTTGGTAATTCTACTGGCTTTACTGATGCAAGATATGGTCGTCCGAACAATCCTCTTCTTGGTGCTGCAAGCAATCCCTTGATGTTAGGTGACCCACAAGATGGTAACAAGATATTTGGTAACCAGTCTTCTGTTTCATCAATTCCGTTAAATCCAGGGCCATCTTCCCATTCGTTTGATCCTAGTAGATGTAGTGACAATTGGTCAAGTGCTGTTCAGTCATCAACGAATTCTTTTCCTCCATTTGGTGGAGGCGGCTATAAACAGCCTGCTCTAAATCCAGGGATCTTGAGAGAGAATTTCTCTTCAATGGCAACCTTGCAGATCAGAAACAACCAATGTGATGTTTCATCTCCATTGGCAAACCAATTACAACGCTCAAAATCAGATTCTCGGTTTCAATCAGTCCCTATTAGCAGAAGTTATGAGCAGGCAATTTCCAGTGTTCCACAAGATTGGGATACTCAAAATCCAGACACTTCTTACCAAGGAAATATTTTATGCAACTCATTGAGTTCTGCACTCCCTATCAACAATGATATGGAGTCTTTGGTCCAAGGTACCGACCCGAATAACACTTATTTCAGCAGAAATGCAGACTTTGATTCACTTGGGCAGTCAAATTTCATCGATACCTTCCCCATGAAGATCAATGAGGCTCAAAGGTCAGCATTGCCAACCTCTTTGAGCCTAAAGGAGGAGTATTTCATGAGCCAACTAGCGCCACAGAATGGTGGTTATATTTCAAATAAAGGCGACTCCTTGGAGGATTTGGTGACTTCTGTGGTGAAACAGGTATGATAATACATGTTCTTTCCTGTGATACCTCGTACTAAATTCTCTGATCAGTTGCGATAGCTTCGCTTGGTTCCATCTATCAATTAATAAGAACATGAACACCTTAACTAGTCCTAATTTTGCTATATTTCAGATTCATCATCATTTATAGGACCTTGTTTTTGCTGTTGAACTATTTATTCGCTGCTCGTATTAACATGTCCAGATCATCCAATTGATTAGCACTCTTTATCTTATCGGAGAAAACAATTGATGACTATATTTTGATATGCAGGAAGAAGATAATAAGGTACTGGATGGCAGTTTCGGATACAATGGTTATTAGCAGATGAACAGAACTAGAACAACAAACATAGCTAACTAACCCAGAAGACAGAAGAAGCTGCTTTATAAAGGGAAAAAAAAACAATTATGGTCATGATAAGTTTTGTCTTGTGTAGTTTGAATAGTTACTTAACATTTGTCTTCATTTGCATATATTGTATTCTGTTCTACAGAAAAACATTGTTGCTTATCTCTAGTTTTATCAAAACACTATGTTTCTCTGCTAGTTATTGATTAAACACAGAGTTTGCCAAATATCACTGTGCATTTGGCTCCACATTACTATAAGAATGTTGTGTTACATGATTGAGATTGAGATTAGGTTTATGTTAATGAATGCACACAATGTCCATTGTTAAGAAAATTGGGATGTGGGGTCACTTGTTCAACATTACAAAGACAAGAAAATCAGTTCCATAGATATTGTCTTACCAACACCAAACCATTGTTTTATAGAAACACAGGATGTTACACTTTGTATGGATTGAGCGTGATGTGGTTTGAATTTAGTGTGATGCGGTTGATGTGTGTGTTTTAGCATGTGTTTAGGAAAATTTTTTTATTAATGCGTTTAAATTATGTATTTTATTTATTTTTTTTTAAAATGTGTATTTGGTAACCGTATTTAGAGTTTCAATTAACGTTTAAGATCACGTTTAGAAAAGTAATGAAAAACAGCTTTGAATTACTTTATTAACCTTTATTTTATAATTAATTATATCATATCTTGTTGATTATATTTATATCTATAATAAATTTTAGTAATTTAAAAACTAAAATTAAAATTAATAAAAACATTCAATTCAACGGCTAATTTAAAATTTAATATAACAACTAACTACTATTAACGTTATTTTAAACGCCGATCTAACAGTAAATTAAAAATTTAATATTAAACATACTCTTAATATTGTAAGTACATGATTATATTAACTGATATACTTTTTTATATTTGGAAAGCTTATATATTTCGTTAATGTATGGTACAATATTAAATTATTTTTTTTTAAAGAAAAAGAAAAAAAAATATTTTTAAAAGAAAAAGAAAAAAGAATACCACCTAGTGATTTAGAAATCCGACCCAAAATACTCATTTTGAATTATGAAAATAAACAATTTATTACTATACCATAATACGGAAAATATAAATAAATACATATATAATCCAACCCATTCCAAAATAAAAATAAATAAGAATTATGTGAAGACGGAAACAGAAGAAAACAGAACTTCAGGACGGAATTAATCAATCATGTTATTTCATGATGGAAAGAAAGTAGTGAGAAAAGGCGACAACGGTCTGAGGAACCAAACCAATCCTTATATCAACCCCTTTAGAATCTACCGGACTCTGTATCAGATAAGCAGCCTGAGGGACCGGAGAAACCAACGGAGAAGCATAAACTGCCTCTCCGGAGAAAAAACCGATCTTATGAAACGGCATTCTCGTCCAATCCGAAACAATGGTCAATTCCTTCAAGGGAGGGAGGTTCCCTTGAGGTCCTTCTAACGCTTGCATGTATGCATGGACGTAGTTATTGTTAATGGAGTTTTTGGCTTGTTTGATCTTCTCAACAATGGCTTGATGGCTGAGTTGTTCGAGCTCGCCGGCGGTTAAGGCCACGGAGGCTAGCACGAATGCGTTGCCGGAGTAGCCTTTGGGGAGTGGCGGTTCCGTCTTCGTTCGGATGTCCACCGCGAATTGTAAGCAGACCGTTGTTTCCTTTCTTAGTGCGAAGCTCTTCATCCTTGCCTATACATCGATGAATATTGATAGAAACCTTTTCTTTTGTTTTAAATTTTAAAAATATTTCTTACTTTTAATTTTGTTTTCAAATAATTTTAATGTTTTATCATTTTATTTTAATAAAATTTGAAATATTTTTTTACATAGATTGATATTTTTAATTAAAAAAAGATTTTTTTTTTAAATATAAAAAATATATACAATATTTATAGAAAATAGAAAAAAAATTATTGAAATTATGGAGATTTAACAAATTTATTTATCTACTTAAATACTTTCTAGAATTATTATTATCATTCTCACTTATGAGTTAATTATGAATTCGAATGGATAAAAAACTCAAATAACTAAATAAATTTGAAAATAAATATAATTTTTAATTCCACATTTAAAATTTACACCAATAATAACACACTTATTAAAATTAAAATAAATAATTTTAATAAATTTTTAGATTGAAATCCAATTAAATCATAAATTTACTTAATTTATCTTATAGTATTATAATAATATATATTTCTAAAATTATATTTTTTTTAGAAGTATATATATTTTTATTTTTATATAAATAGATATAAATAATTAATCGAAAATTTTAAATAATATTAAAATATTAATTTTTAAAAACTTACACTAAAATCATAAATTTATCTACCTTTTAATCTTAATTTTTCTCGACTGTATTTAACTATATAACTAAACAAACCATTTATATTCAATAAATCATAATTAAAAAAAAAAAAAAAAAAAAACTACCTTCCATAAATGAGCAGCAAGTAACTCAAACGATGAGCCGGTCCATTGATCACAAACTTTCCTCTTCAACCTGTCAATCATAGCACCACTGACATGGTACGTCTTCAAAGCATAATTCAACCCACCCATCTCACCAAACCCGACCCGGTTTCGATCGACCATTGCTTGGTTTATCAACTCATACAAGTGATCTATAGCCGAACTTGTACCGAAACTAGTCGGATGATTTCGACTACTTTCCAATTTGAGTATTGCTCGGTCGTGAATCGGACTGAGAAGAGTATTTATTGGTGTGAGGGTTGAATTAGCCGCCCATGCGCGAAGAAAATTGTAGGTCGATGGTCCGTCGAATAGAGAGTGGCTTGTACCCACTCCAATTGAATATCCACCGCAGCCAAATTTTGTTACCTATGTTATTTTAATAAATAAATTGTAATATTAATATTAACATTAAATTTAAAATTTATAAATTATCATTTATGATTAGAATATATAGTATTTTCAATTTTAGTGAAAATTATTCAATATAATTTGAATCAAATTTTTAATTGTCATTTTTCAAATTTCATTATTTGATTTAGAATAATATTTTTATTCACAGAATAAAATAAAAAATAAAAGAATTTTGATTGGAAAATAGATTATTAATTTTTATGGCTTGTCATGATTTTTTCTTTTAAAATTTCAAATTTAAATATAATTTACTAATAATTACAAAATTGTAATATATTTTTTAAATATTTACATCGTAAATATCTAAAATCAAAGTTTTTTATACGTACTTAATTATTTTAAATGAAACCTTACGAATTCATTACAGAATTATTTATACCATAATTTTTGTAATATTTATATCTATAAAATTTTATTATTATTATTATTATTATTTTTTAAATCAATTCAGTGAAGAATATTATCGACGTATCCTTAATTTTTCAAAATAATTTTAATTTTTTGAAAATATTCTCCATTTAAATGGAAAATAATTCAAAATAAAAAATTCAAAAAAAAAGTAAAATAATATATAAACAAATATATATCCTAGGGTTTGCAGCTGGAAAGTTGTGTAAAGATTTGAGGAATTTCTGGACAAATGTTGGAAAAAAATTTGCCAAGCTTGAAGATCAAGAGAGATTCAAAACATGTTACCTTCCAAAAGTACAATATATATATATGTAAAGTGTAGAAAAACAAAAACCCTAATAAGAGATATGTGTTGTCACACAAAATGAAAATAATACAAGTGTTGTCTCTCTGTCTATCTTTCTTTCATATGTGGGTCAATCTCCAACTTCCTAAAGACATTTCATGTTAGGTAAAGTGAGACCATCAAACCCTAAACAACCTGTAAACACACACAAACATAATCAAATCAATCTCACCTGAGCAGCAACAAGTGGCATCTCTCCAAAATCTCCATTAAAAACAGGTTTTTTCCAAACCAAATTTTCAAAAAACTCATTATATTGAGAGAGGTCACCAAGCTCAAATATTTTCACATTGGTCACAGCTTCAACTAAAACAACTCCTTTGTTATTGCAAAGAAGATTGAGCTTGTTAGGGTTTGGTGTAAAGCTCAGTCTTCCTGCAGCTGGGTACCAGAGTGATAGGGCTTCTTCTAGGCTGGATTTGAGCTTGGAGAAGATGTTGTCAAGTGGTGAATTGGTGGGTTTGTAGAAGAAAACTAAGTACATGAGTTGAGGACATTGTCTGTCTAAATTGGAGAGGGTGATGAGTTGTGGGTGTGAATTAGGGTTTTTTGGATGAACAAAGATTGATTTTGTGATGTTGACTGTTGGTGTTGGTGTTGGTGATGGAAGTTGATGTGATGAGGACATGTTGATGGATTGGAGTGGTTTTGATTTTGTGTGGTTGTGAAGATGATGAGAAGATGGTGTTTATATAAAGATGTGTATGAGGTAGAGAGAGAGAAGGGTTAAGTTGGATTCCTAGTAGCCAACTTCTATGCATTTGTTTAAGAATTTTTTTTTCGTGGGTTATTTTTGTTTGATTGAAATATAAGAATTTTGGTTTAAGATGTTATAATTGAATGTAGGTGTTTACAAGGGTGAGTTTGAGATAGTTACAAGGGTTTGTTTGTTAAAAATTATTATTGATTTACCATAATTGTTATTTTGATTTTAGAAGGTATAATGATTAGGTTAGCTTAATTGATTAAGCATGTGTTTGGGATGAGGTGTGATGATGAAATAATTTTACGGGACTTGAATTGTAAGTGACCAAATGTATCCACGTGGATAAATGGACTTTTTCAAACTATTTTTAATATTATTTGGATAAATATAGTGTATTTGGAAAACTTTTCAATTAGTGTCTAAGATAGTGATTAAATTCTATATTAACTTTTTAAAAATATTAGTAATTGATAACCATATTTAAAATAGCGTTTAAAAAAGTTATTATAGATAACTTTCAACCCAAACGTTAATAGTGATTTAGTTTATTAATCTTTATTTTATAATTAATTACATCATTATCTTTTGAATTATATTTATATTTGTAATAAATTTTAGTAATTTATATCTAATAGGTAATTTAAAAACTAAAATTAATACTAAACGTGCAATCCAACAACTAATTTTACCGTTAATTTAAAATTTAATCTAACAATTAACTGCTAATATTTTCTGAAACGCTAATCTAACAACTAATTGAAAATTTAAGGCCAAACATACTCTTACAAAAATATTAACTTTTAAAAACAACTTCTTCATCTACAAGTTGAAATAGATTGAAGTAATTCTAAGCCTAATTATCAAATTATGAATTCTATATGAATAGATTACACCCAACAAATGCTTACAACAATCCCTCCAAATCAAAAACCATTATAGACAAGATTTTAAAAACCTAAATTTACCTAATATAATGAATACCTATTTACTTTAACATAATCACACTTTCTTTTTCAAATCTTGTCGAAATAACCAATCATGTTCTACTCTATCATGTTTTCAATAGATCCAACATGATAACAAACTAAGACTATAACATTGTCCTCCATGGTACTGTTCAGTGAATGCAGACACATATACATATATACACATTTTATTCACATTTAACATTTATCAGATATATTATCTGGCTAACAAAACGAAACCCTAGTGTCTGTCTGACGATGGTGGACCATCAATCATGAATCGGAGTTTGAGGTTAGCCATTCAATTTTTGTTTCACTGTCCAACAAACGTTATCAATGTCTGAGATGATTTTGGTGAGAGATCTTATCATCAAAATTATTTTCATTGGAATCTTCCAACATTTTTACTATGTATTATGGTTTCTGATGTCAGTGCAGTGTCCGTGACCGATCATCACAGCTGCTCAATGTTACTCTACTGTTTTGCCATTTGAGTCCGGATACGATTATAATAAGTTGTGTTGGGCAGCCCTACCGGGGTCGCTTCATAAATTTTCATATCAGTATGATACTGTCCGTTATGGTCAAGATCGAGTCCACAAATATTGGTTGTTAATATTACTATTAAAAGACCTTACATGCATTCCTTTATTCTATTGGCATAAGGGTCTCGGAAGCCCCCGAACTTGACTATACTTTTCAAGTTAGCCCTCAAACTTTACGGATGGTCAATTTAGCCGATCAACTTCCAAATGATGGGTCAATTAAGCCATTTTGCTGATGTGGAGGCTGATCTGGTAGCAAAAAGTGTTAACTTTAAAATGTCAATTATGCCCTCCACATCAGCAAAAATGGCTCATTTGACACAATTTGAAAGTTAAGGGGCTAAATTGACCCTTCATGAAGTTGGAGGGCTAACTTGAAAAATATAGCCAAGTTCAGGGGCTTCTAAGACCCTTATGCCTATTCTATTTGTTAGAGATTTTCGTTGTATTCCTCTTTCATTCTAAACTATAAATTCAAATGAACACATACCAAAATTCAAATGATTAAATCAATAGGACGATGAGCCAACTTTGTTGATGTTGTCGATCCCGTAACTAATCCTAATTTATGCTCTAGTACCAATTTATTAGGAATAGTTGTGACAAAATAATAGCAATAAAAATTAAAATAAACAAGAAAGAAATCAATAAGTAACACAAAAGATATTACGCGGTTTGGTGAATTTTCTGATCCACCCAAATATAGTAACTTAACTACTGAGAAAGAAAGAGTACAAGTCATTCTATAACACCCTCTCTCCAATACTATTATTAACAATAACTTAATTAACTAATTGTACCAAAAGAAATAACTGGACCTGATGAGATGCCTTAAACTACCAAATAACTCGGCCGATCTTTTTCAAGCCATTAATTTCACCAACAATGTGCTATATTAGTATAAGCATCAACTCTGGATGATAGGGGTGACTCTAATCTTTAATTACCACCTAGAGGGATGAGATAAGATGATATAATTACTTCTTCATGAGTTTTTATTTATACGGATCATATTTCCTATTTTGTGTCATCTCCAACTAAAGAATACCAAATAATCATAATTAGAAAAATCAAATCTTTCCAAATAAGAATTCTAATAATAAGAAAATAGATCCAAACTCAAAATAAAAAATCCTTCATAAATATAATCCTTCCATAATATGAATTGTTGCATCCAAATAATTAGGAATTCCTTATGATTCATAAAATCCCAACACCTTGTATTACTGATGTGATAGACATTTTAACAATCTCCCCTTCAAAACAAGGTCACTTCTCTCTCCTTCCCTCGGTTAGTCTTAAAAACAGACTCGATACTACTTGTTTTACCTCTTGAAACTGCTCCTCAATTCCCACGTTAGTATAATAATTCCCACGTTAGTATAATATTGTCCCTCTTAAGTTAAGACTACTGATTTATTCTTAGTACGCAAAAGTCCTCATACTTTATACTCAAAAGACATTATTCTCTTTATATTATTGATTTGATATTGTTTTGACACCCACATAAATAAACTTTTATGTATCTTTAAATAGTAATTATTAATGTAAATTATACCATTCGAGTTCGTACCACTCAAATATCAGTGAGGTTGGAACCTGCCTAGTTCAATTATTTTTTATTTTTTTATTTTTAATTTGTCTCGGTTTAGACTCTTCCGATTGTTTAGTGCAATTTGCCTTTAACAAACAGTTTTGATTCATTACAGCTAAAAAAATTCCAAATCATCAAGTTGTAAGTAGAACTTTATTAAACATTTACAACTAATATCATCAAACATTCAGTCTAATGAAAAACTATCTCTAACCATCGATTTAAAAATCTATAAAACTATTTTGACAATGAATACACATATTTGATATAAAGTTGATGATAAACAAAAAGAGAACATAACAGGTTGTTATGTCTGACTTATGTTTTCTACTTTCCCAACAATTCCCTGCTTTTCTGCTCTCTTTTCTTTGATTAATCTTCAATCTCTTCCTAATCACAAGTCTTATACTAAAATATAACAAACTATATGACATTTTACCTAAAATTCATAAAATTTTAAAATATGAATTAGTACAAGTATGTGTTAATCCACTAATTATTGAGCCTCCAAGTGATGACTTCTTTGTCACTACTCACTTGGCTACTTTATGTTATGTCACATTATAATATCTAATTATGCTTATCTATGTGAACATGCAAAGTTCAATTTCCATGCACGAGTGCTTCAACATTTATATACACACAAATAAAATAATATCACTATCAAAAGAAAAACAAAAAGAGACCAGATTTGGTATATTTTTATACCGACACAATTCTGAAATTAAGTAAAAGCTATTGAATTATATGTGTTAAATATTATTAAAATATAAAGAGAATGTTCTTGTAGTCTCATGTGTGCAATTAAATAATGAAAATGGTAGACATAATGCTTTAAGTTGGAGGTGTAGAAGTAGAGATGCCTAGACTTGGTTTCACAAACCACAAATGTTAGTCTTCTAGGGAATAAGAATTAATGCAAACAATTAACAATCTTTTATGTTTCAATTGATTTTTGTAACTCATAAGTCATATATATAAATTACTTCAAGGATAAGCATGAGTATAATTTAATACCATTACTTTGCTGCTACATTAAGTAATAGTGTTATGAAGAAATGAATATATACTTGGCCAATAGGCTAATGGACTAGCTATGTTAAATGTAGTGAGTAGAAAATAAAGGTAAAGCAATGTAAGGGGCCACCACAAGAGGTATTCTTTGTGGGGTTTGAAAAAGTTACAAGTTAGGGTTGATGATTGAAATTAGTTGTTACTTCTTTTGTAAATTGTCTCATTCAAATGGGAAAATGATTGGTGAAAGAAAGGATATAAAAATGGAGTATCTTAAGTTGTTTGTGTGAAGAAGAATCATTCAAGGACAGTTCAAGACTGCCATCAAAATGGTATGCAAGAGAGCAAACAAGTATATAACTAAAACAGTTCAATAAGTTTCTCAAGAGAAGTACAGATGCTGCTGACTAAATTTTCTATATTGAAAGAGTACTTATAATAATAGGGTTTTCTAATAGCTGTCTATTTTCTATGGTATTATAGCCCCTCAAATAAAAATTGCTGATCAACTGTAGTTCTGAAGTAAACACTTCAAAACTAGAAACTAATCAGCTGTGTAGTCTAAAATGAGAATAAGCTAAGCATCGTCTCTGAAGGAATAATTTAATCATCCAAAACAATGACTCCTGCTTCCCCATTTGGGGTGTCATCAGCATCCTCCATCACAACATCATTCTCGCCTGGAGAAGATGAGGGTCGCTGTCCTGCTGAAGCTGACTCCACATCGGTCGGGGCAGCCACTGGTTCAGTTGCAGGAGGTTCACTGCTGCTGCTGCTGCCTTGCTTGGGTGGCGAACTTGGAGACACAGTTTCTTCCTGCTGGGGCGCTGATGCTGACTGCTTCAAAGAAGAAGGATTCAGCTGAAGAATTTGCTCGACGCTCTCGCAAATGGATTTCAGAGGATGAAGGCCTGTCTTCAGCTTGTGTGTTGAGGGTTGGTTTGAAGAAATTGCCTTGACTGCTTCAGGGGCAATGTCTTGTAACACCTTGCACATCTGAAGAACAACAGATAATGAGAATGGCTCATATGATGCATAGAGTAGCATAAATTGCCACCAACATGATGATGCTTCAATTTATCAAGTAGGCATTGAATGCAATCAAATCAGGAGTCAGGACACTGTTTACATAAGCTTGAATCTCTTGCGGAAGAGAAAATTCTTACATCATTATAAAGGCGAGCAACTTCCAGTCGGCCTGGATCACCACTGGCACCAGCGGCAGATATCTCCTCTGCGGCTGTGAAAAGAGAACAAGTCAAAAAGCAGATAATCAACTCAGATGTAGAAACATACAAAAGAGCATGATACTTAAAAATCTAGTAGCAAGTAAAGATCGGAACATATAAAATGGAATGGAACTAAACATAAATTTATGCATCCAGCAGGCAGCTCCTTATGACAACTTACAAATTGTTTGTATTTGAGGAAGCTGATAATGTATGTTAGCATCAACTTCAGTAGAGCCAGAACTTGATCTATCTGTAGCCTTCTGCTCACTCTCAACCTCTTCAACTGGAGCTCCATTTTCAGTGGATCCACCACCCTGCAAATACAAGATGAGGAAAGAAAACTCAGTACAGTAGCATATGTTACGAAACAGATGCCAACAAACCACATGTTGAGAAAGCTATGAGCTTTACAGGCTTCAAAATTCATCAAAATTACCGTACTGAGAGAACACTAGCATAATATACAACTAGAAATATACACAAGAAATTTGTATGGTATGCTTATTTGCTTATTAGTCAGACTCCAGATAACTTCTTCACAAGCCACATCAATAGAAAATCTCATAAGAATACCAAACGAATATGCAAGTATTACTAGAAATGTTTACTTACATACACTAATTGTTGATACTCTATATTGAGCCCTTTCTCCAAGAGAAGCACCCTTTTCTTGATAAATTCGACCTGTCTTCGCTGCATATCTCTAAAATGATACAATATGGAAGAATCTTGATACGTCTGCGTTTGATATGTAGCATCAGTAGTGCTTCCTTGAGTGACTTCAGGGGCAGATTCATTCCCATTTCCCTGTGCTTGGCTCCCAGCTGTTTCGGCCCCAGCCACAGTAGCACCATTTTGAGCACTGGTACTGGCTTGCTGTCCTGGCACAGGTAGATTTATGTAGGGGAGATTCAACTCTTGACAGATGAGCTCCTGAACCTTCAACTCTTTATCATCAACAATTGCTTGCCATCTTCCATACCCATGCCTATGAAAACAGAGAGCACAGTAAATTTTTGAGATAAAATGAACATTAAATCTACCATCACTATAATCTTGTTTTGGCAGTATATAACTTTTCATCTCAACATTATATGCACATATACATATTGCCACACAATAACAGAGCAAGATTGTGTTACAAGACTAAATGCAAGCATTCCAATCTTAAAAAAAATAATAAACCATGGAGTCAAATGCCAAACATAATACATTCAGATATCCCAACAATAAATATTCAATCGCTAGCAATAGGTTAAATGACCTAGCCCTTATCTTAATAAACAAATCCACTCATTAAGAAGAAAGCGCTGGACTCTATCAGCTGAATAAGGGAACAGCATGAAAGGATAATGACCGAGAAAGAAAAGTAAATGGCTCTAACATGTAAAATTTAAAGAGAAACATTTGACCTGGCAACTGAAGCATTACAATCACAACAAGCAATATTACAAACAAATCAGTAGTCAGAAAAGAGCATGCTAGTCACAATTATATAAAAATATGGATGTTTCAATAAAAATACAACTAGATAACATACTTTAGCACAGCACGCAGCAACAAGAAATCATGCTCCTCTTTCCAAAACTTCCCACCCTTCAATGCAGGATAGCGCATGACAATATCATCTTTGAAAGGAGGAGCACCAGGATTTTCTTGCAGATATTTGACCTAAGTTTCACAATGAAAGGGATAGGATATTAATCTTTTTATATAGAATAAATAATCTTAAAATAGTATTGAACATATCGAACTCAAGACTATAACATGGAAATGTTACTGAATACTGCCAAGTAACTTCTCCACAATTTACCTTCTCTGAAACCAACATCAAGACTCCTATCCTAACAAGTACGTCTTGAATTCGAAGTCCTTCTTTTGGGACACCATCTGCAATCAAGGTCGCCAACAAAGAAATATAACAGTTGTGAAACAGGTAACCAACCCAGCATGTGACAGGAAATGGAAAGAAGAGCAGCAGATAATAACAATTAATCACCTGAGAAAGTTGGGGAATCTGTTATTTCTTCGGCGATGTGAGCCAAGAAGAGTCTCCCATAACTGAATTAAATAATACCATTAGCAAGTGTGAAAAAAAAGCCATGGTATTGGAGAATACCAAATAAAACATAAAAAAATATTTTTTGAATGACATTGCACTTTCTAAATAATGAAGGGACATGTTGATGGATATAATCACTGCTGATGTCAATATAACTAATCCCAGCTGCAATTTTAAGCACACGAAATAATGCCCAAACTACCAAAATAACCTTCCCGTACTAAATATTTTAACTAGAATCAACGGCCAAGACGCCAACAATTTTCTATTTATTAATGTGGTAACTCAAGTTGGCAGGTATAAGCTGCATACTTTGTGACTTCTTCAAAGGTCTTCTGTTTTAAGCGGGCTGCAAATTCTCTGAAGTCGAAATCTCCAACACCGAACCTGAAAAAAAAAAAAAACAAAAAACAAACAAACAAACAAACTTCAGTATGATAACTGCACACATCTTTACTAATTGAAACATGACAAGAAATATTATGATCACCAAAGCCTCACAGAAACAAAGTATGAAATATTACAGCCAGGAAGAAACAGGAAGAGAGGTCAGAGTGGAATAGCATCAAAATTAGAGACCCACACGAAATTCTTTACCTCATCAGAATTTGCACAAAGGCAGCCCTCTGGTTTTGATTAAAGCCCAGCACTCTAAATGATCTGCCCTCACCTTCCATCAAAGGATGCGGCTCCATGTTATCAGCTACAAAAGATTTGTTGGTTAGGCATGCAACCAGATCTGGTAATAACTTGTGATTCCCATTTATTAAGACAAGAAATATATGTATACCTCGAGCTCTCTTCCTGTATGGTCTCCTCCCAGATGTACCTCCAGTAGATGTTGTATCACCGTCAGTCAAGTCAGCTTCATAGTTATCATCCTCACCATCAGAGCTGACATCTTCCAAACCAGCAAGGTCATCATCTTCGACAGATACCATCTAAACACCACCAAAAAATACAAGATAATTTCAAATCCAAAGCTTATGAAGTGATTCTTTTTCTAGATCTCATATGTACAGTCACAGAAATTTATAGATTGAATAATTATTGAGCAGAAAACCTAAAACCTAATAAAAGATCAGAACATAATCAACATTAACAAAATGATACAAAACATATTTAAAAAAAAAAAAAAAAAAACGGTGACAGAGGGTGGAGATGCTATACCACCTTATTACGGCTTCTTTTTCCTTTTCCTAAAGAATTGAATTCTTCCACTTTGTGCTCTTCGTATCTGCCCTTCAATAGATCTTCCCAATACTTTTCAGATGATTTTTCTTCCAAGGCCTTCTGAGCCTCAACTTCCGCAGCCTGGACTTCGTCAATGTATTCAAAATTTGCAACCTATAACACAGAAAAATGCTCTTAACTAGCCATAAAACAAGAATAACAAATAGAAAAAGATTTTGCAGAAATACACTGTAAAAGTATAACTAAACACCCCATACAGAGGACAAACATGATGGCTCCGGCTCAAAAATTATAATACTGACCTAGATCTGACATCTTCACCATGATGTGTAAAAATTAGATACTATATACTATGATTGTTTGATTTTACGGGTACCACCAATGCAATCAATCAGAACTTAAAACACAAAGGATTGCTTGCTGCTTAAAGAAAACAACAAAGGAAAAACAGTATAGTGCTTATTCTCTTATAGTACATTTCATATTTTCTGTACATATATGGAAGTGATATTATAGTGATCAGATTACAATGGCAAATACATTGTATTTTGAATTTCAAATTCAGATATCTTTCAACCTTCAGATTAAACACGTCAATAATGAACCAGATTTGTTTGAAATCTATGTTTTTGGCAGTAAGGAATTCTGGGTTGGCAGAGAGAATAAAATATAGGAGCAATAAATACTGCGAACATGCTTAATCTGAACGGTTTAAACCTCATCTCCTTGAGAGCAATTGTTTTTTAATGTTTTAATTTTTAAACTCTAAATAATTAAAACTTGGATAGAATTCTGAAAAGTGTATAAACGACTAACTTTCTAAACTTTTACTTCTCAATGCTGCCAAATAATTTATTTGAATGGTTTGGATCTCAATGTATTCAGAGCATTTGTTAATATTTTTTTTTAATCTCTTAAGAACTCTTTGAATGATTAGGATACAAGTAAAAAATAAAAATAATACCAAAAAGACATTAACCTTTTCTAATTTATTACTTACCGCTGCTACCAAACATTTGTTTTTTTCTTCTCAAACTTAAAATGCAAATATATTTAACTGTCCTTGATCCTTTAATCATTTAGCATCTTTGGGTAGATATTAGGGGTGAGCACGGTCCGGTTTTGGCAAAACCAAATTACTCGGTTTTGTCATTTTTAGGATCGGACCTACCAAAATAGATGGATGGTAGATAGATAAAACCGACTGGTTCTATTTTAGTCGGTCTGGTTTTATTCGGTTTGGATTTTTTTCTGCTTAATATTTTGATCATGTTTTGTTTACGATTAGACTAGTGTTTCAAATTAATACTATCATTATTATATATATGATTCAATTTATATGTTACAATTATTATACTATACTGATTACATTGGTAGTATCATTATATCCTATAATATTCATTTAAAATTAATTTATCAATTACTGGATTGAAAACTCATTTTAAACACAAATTTATTGAAATAAGTTTTTCTTTTTCTTTTGAATAAATATTTTTTTTTAAAAATATTGAAATATTACCACCTAAGAACCTTACTAAAGCAGAATATTTAATTATAAAAATGTTAGAACACAATACCCAAAACCAATTACAATAAATATATATATATATATATGAATAATAATAATAATAATAGTAATAATAAACAAAAAGTAATAATAATAATAATAATAATAATAATAAGCAGTTTTTTTTAATAAAAAATTGTTATGATTAGGATTTTTTATTTTTTTAATTGAATATTTGGTATTTTTTAAATTTTTTTTAATTAAAATCGGTTACCCAAGTTGAGTCGATTTTGGAATGATGAAACCGAATCGAGACCGAATGAATCAGTTTTTTATTTAATAAAACTGTACCGACTAATTTGGTCGGGGTCGGTCCGGACGATTCGGTTTGGTTAAAAACCGGAAACCATGCCCACCCTAGTAGTTATTTTAAAACACAGCTACTAACTTATGAAACTACTAGCCCTCCCCTTCCTAGATATAGGTTCCGCTTCATCACAAGTGACCTAGTTTAGTCTTATCCCAGAAACCTAATAATGCCGAAAAACAAAATACTAATATTAACTCTCTAAATTATGGATCTAACTAGACAATAACCAAATAACAAGCGGAATTTGACTTCTCACCAAAATTACAAAACACTTTACCTTAATCTAAGGGAACCTATATGCATACTGTGACAATCAATTCGCTATTCTTGCATGATAATGTAATGAAGAAATATGAACAAAAGAAGGTAAAACCTTGAAGGCTTTCAAAAATCCATCCTCTTCTTCATCATCCAATGAGGTCTCTTCATCTTCAACTTGATCACGGTCAAGTAGTCTGAAAAAATAAAAGCACAATCACCTTCAGTCTGAAACATTCAAATACTGCGAACTTATGAATTACCAGCGACATAAAATATTACCTATCTATTGCAGCGTTATCGTAATGAATTTGACGTGATTTCCCAGCTTCGTCATTCTCATCAGCAAATAATTCCTTTGATCCATACCTGATTATGTCATCTAACTCTTCCTATAACAAAATAGATCCATTAAATTCTTCAAAGTTAGCCTTAAGATAGTCATATTGCATTTAGCTCATGTTCAAATTTTAACCACACAAATCCCACAAGTACAGAAATTATGAATTGAATTATGTACTTAGGAAGAGGAAACTGAATACATACTGTCATAACTATGATTCATAAGTTAAAAATAATATTATATTTCAGCTCCAAGTTCAAACAGATTTTACATGAACCAGTTAGCAGGTGAGGTTACGACAGCCTCAAACTACACAGAAGTCAAAGCTAAACCTCCTGTTGCTTTTTATGCACGAACTAATTCATTCAAGTTATTGCCAAACACCAAAGTGCAAGCTATCAGATCACTGTTTTCATAACTTCGAATTTATAGAAATAAGTTGCCAACTCTAACATCATAATTGGTTTGTACCTGATTGATGTTTTGAGCTTTAAGCCGCCCAACAACAAGATGTTCTAAAACCATTTTCTTCTTCGTCATCTGCATCATCCTTTCTTCAATGGTTCCACGAGTAATAAGCCTAAATATCATTACCTGCACACCCAATTATTTTTCTTATTAAAATAAGTGACATAAATAGTGATTTGTGAGAACCTCAACTGAAAATTTCTGACCTTATTGGTCTGCCCAAGTCGATGAGCTCTAGCCATTGCTTGTAGGTCAGCATGAGGATTCCAATCACTACAAGTTAGAACAATATTTCAGACAAATAATATACAGCTTTTCTTAAAACATCTGATATATATGATGACGACACCTAGCACTTTATTACATAAGGAAGATAATCTGAATGCCTATCATCATTCATCAAAACATTTATGTAACTCAAGGAAAAGAAAGTATTTCAAATAAATAGAGTCGTGCTAAAAAAATTTCACTCTTGTGTTGTGGAAACAACATAATTCGAATTAATGCAAGGGAAGGCTACATTCATCAACACCCGCCTGCCCTGATCCAGGTATTTGTCAACATCATTGTAATTAATGCTTATTCAAAATGATTATACATTTCCCAAACCCAGGTATTCTGACTGATGTTACAGCACACTTGCTATGGAAAAGATAAAGAGGAAACAGAAACCAGACCCGCAACACAAGCACTTACCTGTCATATATAATGACAGTATCTGCAGTAGCAAGATTTATTCCCAGACCTCCAGCTCTAGTAGAGAGCAAAAAGCAGAATCTAGAAGAATTTTTTGCATTAAATCGGTCAATACGTATCTGTCTCTCAGCTCCACCAACCTTGCCATCTATCCGCTCATAATGCCATTTCTGACAAACAAATTTAAAATATATGAGAAAATGTCATATGACTACTCTGACAAGGAATTAGTTGATCACACGATCTAACTACAAACTAAGACCAACTACAAACTAAGACCGGAACAGATGAGATGACGACATAATGGTACCTTATAAGCACAATAATCTTCTAGTAAGTCCAGCATGTGCTGAAACTGAGAATATATGAGAACTCTATGTCCTTGCTCTCTAAGTTTCACCATCATTTTGTCCAACAGTTGCAATTTTCCAGAAGATTCCAGCATCTGTCTGTAGATAATAAAGAGGAAAGAGAAGCATGATTCAAATTTGCCGCACATCTGTATCTATCGAAACACAAAGGACTATTTCCTAGAAAACTATAGATTATCAGTATATATGACTAGATCTAGTTATAAAAAGTTAACACGATATAGATAAATATAAAGATATACTTGAAAGCTTCGTTACTGTCTTCTATATCTGGCTCAACTCCTTCCAGCATATAAGGATGACAACAAAGCTTGCGCAATTCCATAACCACGTTGATGAGAGAAATCTGCCACAGAAGACAATTGGTGACGAATGACAAAATAACACAAAATAAATAAATAGAAAAGCAATATTTCACACAAATATGCAACCTCACCTGCGCACCACCACGTCGAGTTAATATTTGATAATTACGAGTCAAAATAGCTTTGTAATATTCCTTCTGCTTGCTACTTAATTCTACTCGCAAAATTAGTTCCTTCTTAGGAGGCAGTTCCTTCATTACATCTTTCTTCACTCCTGGAGAAGCATAGAAAAGCATTATTGTGAGAAGAGACATAGAAACACAACTAGAGACATACTGCAGACTTTTTTACAGTGAGAAGGAGAAGTACAATGGAAAAGAAAAACTAAATGAGAGAGCAATTGCAGATACAATACTAAACAGCACAAGCTCATAATGACAATCTAACAGACACTTATATTCCACTTCCTAATAACAAGTCAAACAGTTCAAAATCAAAGTCAGACATAGCCTATTATGCTAGAAGATAATAATGCACTTCAAAAACTGATGAAAGGAATCAACGCATCATAAAAGTATCACAAGAAAAAGCTTTAGAATTATACTTCTCAGTAGATGTGGTGCCAACATTCTATGAAGCCGTGAAATTTGCTCCTCTTGATTGATATCCTTGAATTCTTCCTGGAACTCCTCTAAACTTCCGAACTGTAAGTATTTAAACACCAATCAGTTAAACTTTTACCTGAAAACAGCCTATCTCAATTTAATTCACATAATTCCTCAAATCCATCGTTGATCATACTCGTACTAACCTTTCCAGCATCAAGGAAGTGCATGAGCATAAATAGTTCATCCAGATTGTTCTGCATACGCAGCAAGAATAAGCCCAGGAAAGAACGCAAGGCAAAAGTAACAGTAAAAAGGAAGAATAAGCCCCTAGACATTGCTAATTCACTATTCTGTGGCATTGCCAGTTGACAAGACACTACTGGAATCATCCCATTCTAAATATATCCATCCTATTGAATCACTATGAAACCTCAGAGATATTCACACTTTTATATATAGAAATGATAGATGTGCAACAACGAACAATTATTGTTCTTGAATAATATGCATACAATATAAATTTCACATTCAATATTTGATTTTTAGCTATTAATTATAAGCTTATATAGCTTAGCCGCTTGTATTTTTATTTGTTGTCGTTGTAATTATACGCCTGTTTATGAAATCAGTCCCCTCAAGGTTCAGAGGAAAATATAATAATTAACTACACCTGCTACAAAACTCTATCATAACTAAGCCACCAACCTGAAGAGGAGTCCCGGTTAAGAGTGTACGATGTCTACTTGTGTACTGCTTCAATGAAGAAAACAATTTTGAATCTTTATTTTTTAGACGATGTCCTTCATCAACAATCTACACATAAATGTCAGTCTTCAGCACTCATTAAAAGTCAAAAGGCAGGAAACTTATTCAATATGCGAAAGCGTTACCATGCATTCCCACTTTATAGGTTTTAGGGAAGCGGAGTCCAAGTTTATCATCTCATATGATGTTAAGAGGACATCAAACTTTATTCTATCTTGCTTGCTTTCAGTAAAACCTTGGCTATGTTTCTTCTTCTTGAGCTTCTTATGTTTTCTGGGAAGGTAAAATTCATATTCCTTTATGACAGCACGAGCTTGGGCTGTGCCAACATACATAACCTGCAAGTGAACTTCAATTTCAGCATTATTTTACAAACACATGACAAGTCGAATTTGTCAATGTACATACCACATTCATTTGTGGTGCCCAAGTTGCAAATTCTCTTTCCCAGTTTCGCAATGTTGAAAGGGGCGCTACAACTAAATGTGGAGCATGACCCTCTCCAAAGAGTGATGCTAGAAAAGCAATACTCTGTATGGTTTTACCTAGAACAAAGCAGAAGTCTTAGCATCAGAATCCAGTTGCCAAGATGCAAAAATATTACATAATAAATACCAAAAAAGAAACGGAGGGAAAGATAAAAGAAGCACAGTAACAAAACATTGACCTACCAAGTCCCATCTCATCAGCAAGTATGACATGTGTTTGTTTGGACCAAGAAAATCGTAAGAAGTTCAATCCTTCAAGCTGGTACGGGTGCAGTGAGCCTTCAAATACAACAAAATAAACTTAAAAGATCCATATGATTAAAGTAAACCAAAAACCAAAGTACAACATATCGTACAACCCTTCTAGTTTGAAATTTTTATCAGCAAATAATCTACCTCCACTGAGAAACTCAGGACTTTGTTCATAATGTTGGAATTCTTTTGATTTCTTTGTGGTTTCAGCAACATCTTGCGAGCTGCTCTTTTGCTTAAGAATAGGCGACTTTAGTGACTTGGACTGAATTCTATGAAATTTTTCGATTTCAGGTTGAAATGCAGATATGTCTGACTCAAACTCCCAATAGCATTCATCATAAGCTAGTTCTTTATATTTGACGAGATATTCCTTCTCCTCATCTTCTCCCCTGCCACATTTATAAAGTGACTGAATTATTACAAGACATGATCAAATTATACAAAATAAAATATGGAAATTCTAAGGTGATTATAGAACTTTAACCCGAAACATTATTTATTTCTTTACATGATTTACTTATGCTGCAATAACTTATTTATATGTTCTATTCATTTATTCTTGGTCTCTACTTCTCTTTTTCATTTTAATCCATGTCAATACTTTAAAGCGAGAAGTTTACAACTAACTTTAAGATACTAAATTAAATTACAAACAACCTCATGAAAAATTTAATTTTGATTAGCACAAATCCTAGGATACATCAAAGACACACAGCAAGGAAAACAACTTTCACTATTTGACTAACACTTCCAAATGTTTCAGAATGTCATACCTGCATGCAAGAATCCGATCAACAGTCGTCCACTCAGGTCGAATGGCAACAAAGTCTTCATCAGCATTGTTTGATTCCATCTGTCGATGGAAGTTGTTCACTTTAGTCCTCAATCTAGGATTTGACTTGAAAGCTTTTAAGAACTCTTTCTCAGGTACCCTGCAAATATATTACAAGAGTGGTTAAAAGCTGCCAGGAGCAACAGCGACGGGAAATGATACAAAATTGTAGATAAAATAATTTATCCCAATTTAAGATGCCTCCAAACACAATCATTAAAAGGTGGAAGAGAGTAATAGCCATCAGAAGCAGTTTTATTGCTTCATTGCAACAGCACTATTACACTGCAAAAGTGGATCAACCGAAGTTTTCAAATAAAAAAATTAGCTGAAAATTACCAAGTGCAGTGAAGATAAGATAAACCCTTCCATTTCACAAGATATTGTTTCACAAATATTTGATTTAAACCCAGTTTAGAGGCATCATTGTCACCAGCTACGGTGGGACGCTGTTCACAGTCCAATATTTTGTCAATATCATTCAGCGGACTAACCTGCAGCCACAAAATATTTATTAATCCTAATGCCTCCCAAAAAAAATGTTACACCAAGACGGATAACATAAATAAAAGTAATTCATAAGATGGACTCATACGCATTCAGGGCACCTCCAGTTGTCTGGAGGGGAGGATTTTAGCGGTGGAAGTAAACACTTAGCGTGATATGAATAAGTGCATGTTTCGCAGTTTATAATGTTCCCACTTTCTCCACAGGCTTGACATGAATCATCTTTCTGTTAAATTGAAGACAGATACACTTAAAAGGTAAAGACATACTCCGCAACTTTGTAAAATAATAATTAATGGGAAAAAAATAAACATATATAATTGGCACAGGTAATCACAGAGAAATGCTCAGATACGACATCTTAATAAAAACAAAAATGTATGCACTTTTATTGTGATAGAACCTCCTCAACTTGAATGATTCAGACCTAAACCCACTAAGCTTGGATTTTTTAAGTTTCTTCAGCACTTGATACTACTTAATAAATCTTAATAGTTACTATCTAAAAACATGTCTAAAAATTGTTTAAACGTCTAACCTTTTTTAATTGAACTTTTCTACCTTTTCATTAATTTTTTTTTCATCCCAAATGACTTAAAATGCATGACTTTTGTAAATTTTTATTTACACCCAAATAAATTCTAAAAAACATTTTATTTAATATTTTTTTTTGAAAAAAAAATTAAAATGCTGTAGCAATAATAATAATTCAATGATATGATCTTAACATTCAAATTCAGACATCTTGATCTTTATAAAATTAAACGCTACCTCAAAGTATGGAAGAGCTTAAAAGAGATTCACCAAGTAAACCTAATTCCGAAATTGGTAGGTAATTTCAACTAACAACAGATATACCTAAAATAGAATTGCATACGGAACAAATCGGCCAAATTTTCCTTAAATGTGCTGAAATTAAACGCATTAAAACTTGATAAGTAATACTCAAATCAGATTACCAAAAACATAATTACTATTTGCAACCACCTAAGCATTATTGCACATGCAGAAAAGTCCAATAGAAGAGAGGTCTGTAATACAATAAGAGAAAAAGTTCATTGACCATATGGATTAGAAGAAGAAAGGGACATGGAAACAAACCGCATCACTCCTGACTATCCTTTCAAATGTTTCCTGACCAGCACCAGATTTTCCTCGGACAAAATCAGCCTCATCATCTGAGTCATCCAAATTATAAATTGGCCTTCGATCTGTTCTTGCCCTTAATCTCTCGGCTAGGCTACTCATGTTCTGCATAATAGCATAACATTATACTGGTAAAAAAATTACTACAGTAAATCATCAAAGATCTTGCTACTTATAAACACAAGAGCTAAAATATCAACAACTAGATTCCAATAGGTTAAGTTGATGTGTTAATTTGGTCAAGAATATCAACAACCATGTTAGCTTTCCGTCTTTTTTAAGCCTTCTAATTTCAATGTTCAATTAATTCCATGACGGTGACACCAGAGGAAGCGCTCAATTAACTGCAGAGGCAAACCCTATGTAACCAAAGCACTGTATTTAATATTAATTCTTACTTTAAAAACAATGTCAGTAATCAGGATGTACTTTCAATAAAAACCAATGCAGACATGAAACGGTATCAGACAAGAGAAGGCAGTGATACCACAAGCAAATCTAATGCTCAGTTATGGAAGGCACGTTAGAGAGCATTACTCAATTTTTGTCATCGCCTCATGTATGTCAACTCTAAAAAATAAAGATAAAATAAAAATAAATAAATAAAGTAGACTGATAACCGAACACCAGAAGAACATACAGCCAAGATCCTAGGATTCCAAAATGTTAATTTTTCACTTGAGTAAGACCTACAAAGTACCTTCACGAGTCTATTCATACAAATGAAATAGCACAAGAAAATGCTTAAATAGTAACAAAAAATTCAACAAGACATAACTATATCCTTTTAAATTTACTTCCTAGATAATCTTATCATCTAAATACGGAGCAAACGCAAGGAAGCAATTTATTTAAAGCACACAAAATGGGCAAGTATTCAGAACAAGGGCAAACTACGACTCACGCGTTCAAATAAAGCATATTAATCACTCTTGATTTGAAAATATTTTTAACAAACTCCAGCTATCTAAAGCAAGTATATTCGAATTCCATATAGTTCGCAAATCCGCATACCCTAATATTAAATGCAGGCAAAAGTAATGAATAAGCAATAGATCATGAAAATAAATCTGCATGATTCGAGTAAACTTTGACATGCCGTAGCCAAACGTATCGAATGCCAACAAAATTTTCCATCATGATTCTCTTTCGGCAGTTGGGAAATGACCTCAGATCAAGAATCAAGCATCATGATCAACATTAGTTACATATCCAGCAAACCCATCGCGACAAAGATCAATGACGCAGATATTATCTAAGGTTACAATTCAATATCCAGCTAACCCTATCGCGAAAATGGTTTATAAAGTGGAAAGTACTGCTACTTCAACGGAAACCCGCCATCATGAACACTAACCAATGATGATCTCAACATCGACAGAACTAAAAAGATTCACAAATCTCAAAACCCCCACTAAAACAAATCCACACAACAAAACCACAAACCACATAATCAAAACCTCCTCATTACACATCAAACAACAAATCAACACAAATCTCCACTACTGAACAACAAACACACTAAAATACCCCACCAATATATCATACCACGATAAAACCGACCCCATATCCCAATCCAAAACCTAACACCATTTCACAAACAAAAACAATGAACAAACTCTCACACCCTACAAAACATACCCTGATAAGAATTATCCACACACAATCATCAATCAACAATAAAACACAATACCCATTTCAGATACATCAAAATCAAACCGTCATTTCCATGCTTCACTTCACGAAATCACACACACTTGCAGGTCAGTGGTAGTTTAAACATTTTGAACTACGAATGCTTAGCAATATTAAAAACGATACTATAGAAGCAAGAAACCAAGAATCATGAAGATAATTATACCTTCAAAGAGCGCGATCGAGGCGCCTAGTAACGTTATAATTCCACAGAGAAAACAACAGACAGAGAGAGAAGTGAATTTCAATCTCACACAGACAAGAGACAGTGGAAAATATTTTGACAGCTTCGTTGTTTATAAAGGAGATTGGTAAAGTCAATAGTTCACCGTTAAGGGCATGAAAATATGTGATTTTGAAGGGGTAATATAGTCATTTTACTATGAGGGCAAAATAGGAAGAATAATGAATATATGGTTCTTACTTTGCTAAAACTCATTTAATTTTTTTGGATTTGTATTTTCTAAATACTGTGGGTGGAGATTTGGATTTATCTTATAGATTAATTTTCTCAGTACAAATTTAAATATTATCGTTTTATGTATTACTTATGCGATAGTAAAATTTTAAATATATTTTCCAGCCATTTTAAATTTATATTTATATATTAATTTTTTATATATAAATTTATGATTGAGAAAGAGTATATTTGAAATTTCATCATCTTATAAGTGATTATTTTAGCATCGCAATAGTATAAATATGTATAGAATGGAATGTATACAAATATCTATGAGTAAATTAGAAAATAATATATATTAATTGACTGTACAGACTATATTTCATACGTGGCGTTTCACGATTAAATAATAAATAAATACATAAAAATATAAATTAAAATAATATAATAATGTATCACCGTTAATAAATATAAAATAAAGTGGATTATAGTAGTAGACTTCATAATATTACTCGATCAAAATTTAATAATTTAATAGTCCAATAAAATATAGATAGATCGCTTATTAAATGATTAAAGTATAATAATTCCAACGGCAAAATTAACACAAACGAAGTAATTCAAAACTGAATTTTTGATAGAAGAATTTTTTAATTTAGAATAAATTATTGTGTATAGTGTTTTAATATTTAGTTTAATTTAAACTTTATATTATAACAAATAAATATAATGATTACGATAAATGTTTATTTGTTAAAATTTATTTTTAATTAGATATCACATGTATTTTAATATATTTTAAATTTATTCATACCTTATTTATTTTTCAGTAAATTTAAATAAAATTATGTTTTTTATTTTTAGTAATAGTATAAAATTTATAAGTGTCTTATTTAATTTATGTATTCATATATATTTATTGATTATAATTCGATATACTATGTTTAAATATAATATAATTATTTATGTTAAATAAAATGGAGAGTTAATATATATATATATATATATATATATATAATGAGGAATTAATTTGAGTGCCCAAAACCCGATTAAGCAAATGATTAGAAACCCATTTACCCAAAATCTACAATGAATTAATCAAGATTATTCAATAAAAACAATTAAATACTTTGAATTTAGGACTTTATATAAAGCAAGTATATCAATTATACATGGTATAGGTTCAATTCTAATTAAAATCCTTCTTAATTTGTTTTTAATAAAGTTGATTTGTTTCTCCTCTTGATATGGTTACTTGTCATGGCCTCATAAATTTATTTGTCTTTCCCATTTTTGTCTATGTTAAATTAAACCTAGTCAATATTTGAAATGGCAATATGATTTATACATTTAAACCTAACCAAATTAGCATTAGAATAGTAAGTAAATGATATATGGAAACCAAAATCAACCATCTCTGGTCCACCTTTCAACTACTTAGAAATGAAATTAAAACATTTTGGAATCACTTTTGATTTTTAAATATAAGGTTTGTTTGCTATTCCTTTTTAAGTTTGGGCTCAAAACCAAGTCAAGGAAAAGTTATTTTCAGAAATTTTGTATCAATAAGTTAGTATTTTTAACTTTTTTTAAAAGTCTGTTTGGTATGACTTATATAAACGGTTTTACGGTTTTTTGGATTTGAAAGAACTTTTCAGTACAGTTTGATTAGAAATTCAAAAGTGCTTATAGGTTGGGAAAGCGCCTCAGACGTACTTCTACCAAAGTGCTTCTACTTCTACTTCTCTTCTTCTACCATAAGCCAAAAGTACAAACTATCTCAAATAGGCCCTAAATGTATGTTCTCATAGGAGGCCAAAAGCACTTTATCAATTTCTAACACCATTCTAATTTTGGGAGATTAGAGCATTTCTAACGGTTTCCAGTTTTTAAAAGCACAAAGTCAATAGTGGATATAGGGAAACAAAATTATAAGAAAGAAAAAAAAGAAATAAAAACTCTTATCAATAAATAAACTAACATTCCTGACTTTCTCGAAAAGTGCTTATGCAAAGCCAAAAGCTTCATTGATAAATATTCACACTCATAGTCAAAAAGCCAGTTTATCAAAATAAGTTTCAAAATAACCTAATATTTCGGACTTTCTCGAAAAGTGCTTATGCAAAATCAAAAGCTCCATTAATAAATATTCAGACCGGAGGCAAATTAATTTTCAGAAGTCAAGAGTTTATCAAAATAATTTTCAAGAAAGGCAAAAAAAAAACAGTGAATCAAAATAGACCAATATAGGAGGCCAGTATCAACCAAGCAAAGTTTTGCCTGTCAATTGTGGTCATATCATAAGCCTAACTATTAGTTAGCAAAATTTTCTCATGCCGGTGTGACCATGAAAAAACATTCCAAACCAATTGATGGTTTGATGGAAACCACATCATACCACCTGAAAATGCAATCCAAATAAAGGGCAATGTCTCTATATATACCCCCTGAAAATGTAATCCAGAACTATTGAATAAACTCAAAAGACCAAATGTGTCATTGGCAGATCAAGTATAAAAGGAAGAAACTATACTGTACATGTTCTGGATGTAAATATGGGCATCTCCATATATACAATTCGAAATTCGGCATTGAGGCCATCATCCATACTTCTATCAGTTGCACATCCATCAAAAGCTGACCAGAAAACTTCAAAGCTAGGCCATTTCAAACAAAAACTTCTCAAAGATAAAGCTGCAGTCAATCAACAAGCAGAGAACATCACAGAGTTTAAACAATCCATACAAGCACAACCTATTGTATAAACCACTTTCTGCTGTCATGGAAATCTAAATCCCATCCACATCACTGATTCTGAAAGCTCAAGTTGCCAATGTGGTGACAGTGTCGAAAACAGAAATGAAAGCTTCATTTACATAATCATCATCGAAGAGTGCATAGATTATTGACATGAGGTTACAAATTTAACCAGTATTAGGTGTAACTAATCAATAAGATTTTATTGAAACACTAGCTTCAATAATTTACAAGAAACTGAAACTACAAAACCAGTCAAGGTTTCCAAGTTACAAAGAAACATAAGTCACAACTAAAACAACAATCTTCTTTTTTGCCAAAGTATACAAAGTGAAAATAGAGTTTCACACATTTAGTCTACAAATATTACCATCATTCATCAATCAATCATTTATGATTTTCCTTTCAATTAGCACTCTTGTCATTGTCAACACCAAGACCATACAATACACCTGCATATTTCTCAGTACATCCATTGAAGAAGCTATCTCTCAACTTCCTAAACGTGCAAGAAGTGAGCAAACTATCCGAACCAGCTTGATGACAAATACCAACTCTTTCAACCTCCAACAACTCCGCAAGCTTGTTCAAACCACCATGAAGACTGTTGCAGAACTTCATCAAATGCTTGATATCATAGACAATAGGGAAATACATATTGATCAAGTCGAAAAACCCAGCTTGCGAATCCGGCAAGCATTGGCAAGTCAACAACTTAAGCAAATACCCGAAATCATACCCACTATGAAATGTAACCCAATGAACACCATCATTCAACACAATACCAGAAGACATCAAAAGCTCTCCGAATCGATTCACATCAATACCTTTCTCGTTGTTCTTCTTGAAATCAATCCCACATTGACGCAGCAGCTCAACTGAATCACTAGCGTAGATATCATCAGTCAAGTTAAACTCACGGAAATTAAACTGCCAAATACAATGCTTATCAGTTCCACAAGTAGGCAAATTCCCATCTTCATCCGAAAAAGTTAACCCTAACTGAATCAACTTGAGCATATCAACATTATCCTTCAAAGTCTGGTAATTGTAATCATTAATATTCTTAAAAGTCCCCACAGGACGTAAAACAACACCAGGAAACTCAGTATCCATAGCAACATAATTATACTTATCAACAATCTCACGAATCAAAGCAAACTCATCTTCCAGATTATCATTCCAAACCTCCCTGATGTGAATCGAATCACCTTTGGGAATAATCGACATTCTTTTCCTTTTTTAACTACTGAAAAAAACCCAGATCTGAAATCAAACTAAAACCCGACTCAAAACACACAAAATCTCAACTGGGTCATCAACTATTTCTCCAGATCTGCTGCGGAAATGAAAAAGATTCGATCTTTAGAACCCTAAAACACACAAAACAACAAAAACAAAAACAAGGCTTGGGGAGACTGTGAGTGGAGATCTGACCTGGGATTTGTGAGATGAAGTTGAGGAGATGATAGATCTGGTTTTGAGATTGTTGATTTAAAAGGTCAACGAAGATGTTCGAGTCCAGTTTTGAAGGCTTTTTCACTCGTTTTTGTTCTTCGTATCTAGACACGGCTTTGATAAAACGAGTGTGGTTGTTTGTGTGTGTGGATTATAAATGGAGACAGTGGGAGACTAGCTTAACGGTGTCGTTTTTGTAAGAAATGTTAGGTTTTTTGGTATTGGAGACGTGGCGGTTTTTTATTGGTTGGAGTTTCGTCTAGGTGATGCTTTTGAGAGTAGTATAGTACTTGTTCAAATTAGATTGGTTATTGAATTATTGAATTTTCTTTATGAAGGGACAGGCAAATTTGAAATTGAATTAAAGGTGATATTTTGTAAAGTTAGAAAGTTAAAAGTTTTATTTTTATTTTTATAAAAATTGTTTACATAAATAAATTTATAAATTTTAATTCAAATATAACTTAATAGTAATTTTAATATTATATTAGAAAAAATGTTAATATGGTTTATTTATTAAAAATAAATAATTTTTATTTATATGACATACTAAAATTTATATACTGCTAAATTTATGTTAGTTTGTCTAACTTAGTTTTGTATTTTGATAATGAGTTATAAGATCAACTTATTATGAATAGTATGTATGAGTATAAAGTGGTATATTAGAGGAAGCTTAAAACATTTAGGTGTATTTTTTATTTTTATTTTTTTTGTATGAATAAGTGTTGATGAATAAATAAAATATTTAATATTTTAAATGATTTAAGAATATAGTAATTTATTATTTATAGTGTAAATTTAATTTAAATTATAATAGTTTTATAATATTTATAATAATGTTTACATAAAAATGGTTGAAAAATATATTTAAAATATTATAAATAATAAATTCTAATTAAAAAATAATTAATTCCTATGGAACCTAGAATATATAATTTAAAACTAATAATAATAATAATAATAATATTAATAATAAATCATCGCACCTTAATAATTTTAAATGACAGTCTAACATTAATAACATCAAATAATGTACAGTGAAACCATAATTTAAATAGAACATAATGTATTACTTAAATATAATATATTATTTTTAAATAAAATAATAAAAAATTAATAAAAAAGTATTATAAAAATTAAAAGTTTGGAAGATTAAAATTAAAGTTTTGAAGATGTTTAGAACTTAATTTAAAAGAAATGGTAAAATTTTATAATTAAATATAATGAGAGATAATAATTTGAATAGATTGACTATCTGCTTGCTTAAAATTTTGATGTAAATATTCGTCGATTGAACTATTATATTGCTAGTAAGAGACTTGAATATACACAATTGTTAGGAAATTTTCGATTTTATCCCACTTTTTTTCTAATTTTTAGTTTGATTCAACCAAAACAATCAACCCAGACACAAATATAATATTTAACGCGGTTCGGCAAATTGGCTAATCCACGAAATGATAATAACTTTATTATGAGAAATAAGAATTACATGTCATTCAGACAACACCCTCTCTCCACACAAAATTGCTTTATTTATCAACCAAAATCTCTTTTAGCCAAACAACTACACCATGGCGATACAACCCAAATCATAATCTCCTTAATGGCGAGATAACCCAAATCAAAATCTCCTTAATGGCGATACCCCAACCTTAACTCGAAATCTCCTTATGGCGAGACCTCAACCTCAATACTCGAAATCTCCTTACTGGCGAGACCCCACCCTCAATACTCGAAATCTCTTTAATGGCGAGACCCCAACTTCGATGATCATTACCCCACTAGGTATGGCCCGAATCTAATGATCACCACCCCAAATGGGCGGGATACTTTATTCTTCACAAGACAGCTCTATTTATAGTAATCATCAAATATACTTTTCTAATTTGTTTCCTTTCCAACTAATGAATACAATCAACCAAATTAGGAAAACCAAATCTTTCCAAAACAAGGAATCAAATAGTTAGAAAATAGATCCAAACTCAAAATAGGAAAACCTTCATAGAAGGAAATCCTTGTGATTCAAGACAATCCTGACAAATCTCCACATTGGCTTAAATCACCTCAAAATTTTGAATCTTTTTCCTTCGATCACTATCAATCAAATTATGTCTCCATCATCCAATTCATTCTCAATCAAATCTAAAAAAATTTCTCCACCTCGAATGAGAATTTACCAAATTTAAAATTTCAAATCCAGATGTTTTCAACTCTTGATCTCAATCTCATGCTTTACCATGCTTCCAAAACGCAATAGTCCTATTCTATTCAACCTTGCTCCTTCTAGAAATCTCCAAAATCGATCTCCACCGTCCATATTTAAAATCCATGTGTCTACTACGACATATAAAAAATTCAGCCTGATCCAACGGTTCAGAAGAGAGATATTCTTTGTTCAATCTGACTGCACAGGACATATCCGTAAAACATATGAACCTAATTGTTGATATTAATGTCATATCTCTTTACTGCAATAATTAATCCACAATCCGAAAGGCCAAACTTTAGACGTATATGTGTAGAAGATTCGAATCAAATTTGAGTATAATCCAACGGGTGGTTAAGGAGAAACCTTTAATTCTTCTAAGCTGTCCAGAAAATTCTCTTGATCAAAACTTTCACTAAATTAATCTCATTGTTCTACATCATGGATACTATTCCAATCGAGGTGTTATCTTCAAACTTAATCTTTAAACATGATCTTCAAACAAACCTCCACCAAAGCTCTAATACCAGTTTGTTAGGAAATTTTTGATTTTATCCCACATTCTTCCTAATTTACAGTTCGATTCAACCAAAACAATCAATCCAAATACAAACACAATATTTAACGTGGTTCGGAAAACTACCTAATCCACGGAAAGATAACAACTTTACTATGAGAAATAAGAATTACAAGTCATTCAGACAACACACACTCTCCATACAAAATTGCTTTCTTTCTCAGCTATAATCTCTTTTAAGCGAACAACTCCACCATCGAGACAACCCAAATCATAATATCTTTAATGACGAGACAACCTCAAATCAAAATATTCTTAATGGCGAGATAACCCAATTCGATCTCCTTAATGGCAAGACCCCAACCCCAATACTCAAAAACTCCTTAATGGCGAGACCCCAACCCCAATGATCATTACCCCCACTAGGTATGACCCAAATCTAATGATCACCACTCCAAAGGGACGTGATACTTTATTCTTCATTAGACAACTCTATTTATAGTAATCACCAAATATACTTTTCTAATTTGTTTCATTTCCAACTAAGGAATACAATAAACCAAATTAGGAAAACCAAATCTTTAAAAAACAAAGAATCAAACAATTAGGAAATATATTCAAATTCAAAATAGGAAAACCTTTATAGAAAGAAATTATTGTGATTCAAGGCAATCCTAACAACAAAAAACTACAATTATAGTTTTTTTTTTTTAAAATATCTAAATGAATTTAATTTTAATTTTGTTTTATAATAACCATTCACTATAACTAGGGGTGAGTAAAATTATTCGGGTAATCGGGTAATACGGTTAATTTGGACATTTGGGTAATTCGGTTCGGTCAAAAAATATTAATCGGGTAATTCGGTTAAGAGTTATTAAAAATTTTGGGTAATTCAGATAATTTAGGGTAAAATGAATTTTGATCAAATTAACCTAATTACCCGAAATATAAAATACTGTCATTTTATATTTCTAATTTTTTCCTTTTATTTTCACATCTCATAAAAAAAATCCCTAAACCTAATGTCTTCTTTTCTTTTCTCTTCTTTATTTTCTCTCAACCCTCAACCGTTGTTTCTTACTATCTAACCATTATCCATTATAAAGTTTGGTTAAATTCGGCAAAAAATTTTTAAAATGGGTAATTTGGTTAATTCGAAAACCATAATATAATTCAGTTAAATCGGTTAATTGGGTAAAAATAAAATTTGGGTCATTCGGGTAAGGAAAAAAAAACTCA
This sequence comes from Cardiospermum halicacabum, assembly GCA_031304145.1. Lineage (NCBI taxonomy): Eukaryota > Viridiplantae > Streptophyta > Magnoliopsida > Sapindales > Sapindaceae > Cardiospermum > Cardiospermum halicacabum. Next base: position 25,217,361 of record CM062396.1, read on the forward strand.
AATTTTACAATTCGGTTAAGTTTCTATCCAAATTTATCCAAATTACCCAAATGCTCACCCCTAACTATAACAACAAAAAGTAATTTGACAAACGGCGCTGTTATAGAGAGATTTGATTGTATAATATTATTTTTAATGTTAAACGATGTATGTAGCATGTCAGTCTCTGCATATATTGAAGGAGGTTGTAGTCCACGTTGTGGCCAATAACGCTCTAGCCTATAAAATTGTCTGAAGGCTTGGGCATAGTAATACAAGCATTAAGGTCTAGTCATAAACACGCCTAAACAAGGTGTCTAGTCAATTAGGAATAAGAAAATGAAATCGAAAAGACAAATTGCTCGAAGAGACTTATTCCCATCGAACGCCCGAAAAATCAAAGACCGAATAAACCCTAAAAAAGTACAAAGTGAAACCAATATCAAGGGAGATCTGAGTGCGAAACTATAAGATTAATCCGGATAAGAGAATATTGAAAACTATAGTAGTCTATCGAATCGAACGTAAGGAGCGTAAGAGGAAGACAACGATTAATGGAATTTGAAGAAAATCAAGGAATCTGTTTGAACTTTGTAACAAAAATTGAAATCAAATTAGTCTTTTAAATGTTGTAACAACTCCTCATGATGAGGGCAGTTAGTAGTAGTAATAATCATTAATATCACCAAATGTGGCATTAATTATATGATCCCGACATTGTCAATATAAATAATTAAATAGAGTGGATGGAAAAAATTTTTGGCAAATTATTTTCTCAAAACTATAGTTCTTCAAGACTCACGTAACTAAAAGGGAATTCTTACTTTTTTAAAAATTTCTAACTATAAAGCTATAATCACTGCATTATAGTGTATAATATCGTGTTTGACGCTAAAAGTTGAACTAATATTTTGATAAATTAGATGCTTGGCGATAGCTCAGAGCGTTTAGCATTTGAAGTAGTATAACAAATTCCATTTTAATTAGTTTACGAAACACTACTAAAATGGTTATTCTAAAACTTTCTAAATAGTAATATGTTTAACACTAATAATTGTAATTACTACCATGATTATTTTAAAACATTCTAAATAGTAATATGTTTAACATTAATAATTGTAATTACAGCGAGGGTTTATTTTTCATGTACAACAATGGTTGAAATGACAACGCTTTAATAGTCACTCCAACAACTACTTCAATTTCACAATAATTATTGCAATCGAATTGGTTAGTTTTCACCGTTAGACCTTGTTTGTTTTGTCTTTTTTGTGTTTGAATTGTCTTTTTTTTTTTTTTTTAAATTTCATCACAACCCAAACAATGTTTGTTTGGTGTGTTCAGTTATATTGTTTAATTTATCAATGTTTCACGTTATTTCAAAACTCTCATTTTCTCCTATTTTGTCAACACACCAAATCGGTGTGTTCACATGTTGTTTTATATTTATTTTTTTCCATTTTACCCCTCTAATATTACTTATATTCAAATTTTACCTTTTGCACATGTAATTTATTATGTTTCCTGCCTCACGACAGCAAAATCAACTATTTTCTGACCCACTTGCTGTCATGATTTTTCTGTCAAAATTGGTATCTGATTAGTCAGTAGATTAGTAAACCGGTATCAGATCATGAATTATGACAGGATTTCATTTTTGAGGGCATTATGGTTATTTAGCAGTTTTGGAACATCACTATACAATCATTCCAAGCGCAAAAATATTCGGTACAATACATAACTGTATAACTTATCTAAAGATAATTTCAGTACCGCACAATACAATACATTACAAAACATAACAATAAATTATCAAACATTGTTCTCTGTCATCTAAATAAGGTCTTAGTGAGAACATAGTTTAAAATAATTTTTTAAACGACTCTAATCTTAACCATCTCGACGCTCACAAATCAACTCCATTTTCAATTAATTACTAAATTGACATTTTAAATGGTGATAACAATTAGTTGTTATGTTATGTTATATTTTAAATTAACAATGGTTGAATTGAATATTTAGTACAAACTTTAAGGGTATTTTCAAATTTGCATCCATTTTGTAAAAATATATTGAAAAAACACATACTCTTAAAAATAATTCTAAAAAACACCCATTTTTATTTATAAAAATGAATTTAAAATTTATTATTTATGTAAAGTGAGTATTTTTTCAAAATATTGTTTAAAAATGGATGCAAGAATAAAAATACCCTAATTTAACTTATAAATCGGTTGTTAGATATAAAATTACTGAAAATTTATTATATATATAAATATAATTGGAAAGATGATAATGTAATTAATTACAAATAAAATTTTAATAAAGTATAAATCACTAATATTTATAATAACTTTCACAAACGTTGTATTAAATGCTAATTAAAATCTAAAAGTTGTTTTTAGAGTACGTTTTCCATCACATTTTTAATTAATTGTTATATTAACGTTTTGAACAAGTGCAATGTTAACTATAATATTAACTTTTAAATTAACTATTATACTAATTTTTATATTGATTGTTTGATATCACTTCTAACTTGTAAATTAAAAGTTAAAATATTTAATTACCAAAAGAGTATTTTATGTAAAAACTATAATAAATAAATATATGTTATGCTATTTTAAAATAGCAAAGTAATTTTTTTTTAAAAATAACATATTTATTTTAACTAAATTTATATGAATTATAAAATTAAGAATTTTAATACACATACAAGATGATAAACAAACGATCGAAAAATAATTATAATAAATTAGATTACGTATTATAATTTTTTTAAAAAAATTTTCAACTCTAAATTTTAAATTTAATATGTTTTAAAACTTTTATTATTGTTAAATATCAATTTAATATTAATAAAAATGCCAGTTTAATTTTTTTCACGTATTTAAATATATATATATAAATAGAAAGAACATATCACACCTAATCTCCAAAGACACTATAATATTCCTTGTTTAGATACATGGTACTTCCTCCGTTTTCAAATATTTGCAATATTTCATATGGGCACGCTGTCGAATGTTTAACTTTAATCGTAAATATCTTTAATAATATATAACTAAAAATTATATAAATTTAATATTTGAAAAATAGATACCAAGACGAATAAAACAAGACCCCACTTGACTATATTTTTCTTTATACATAAGGAATAACACATTAAAGAAAATTGATCAATGAATAGTATAAACTATTGAAATGTTGCCGGTAAATAGAAACTGAGTAAGTATTAAAAATTAGTTAGGTTATCACATTAGAGATTAGGACAATCCCTCCAGTCAATTGAGCTAATAAATGGACCCAAAATCTTTCTAATTTAATTAAATTTCTGAATCATTATTGCTATAATAATTAATATGTATATAATTGCTGTTATGATACTTGAACAATAATTTTGTCCACCACTATTCCAAAAAATTGATTCCCCTTTTGATGTATTTGAAATTAATTCAATGCCTCTTTTGATTAATATCATGTCAACCATGGAGGGCTATTTATGTGATGATTAATTAGTATGGTCCATTTCAAAATTAATGAAAGCACTTGTGGGTTGTTTTGTATGATTAGGTTCATGTAATTATTCAATGTGTCTTAATCTTAAAACACTTTATATCAAACCAATCCTGTGGTAGTACAACTTTCTGTTTGTAGGATTACTATTGGTAAGTGTATTAAAATAAATAATTAAGTGTACTAAAATTAAAAGTTATATATATATATATATATATTATAAATTTCTAAATATTTTACGTGTATATTGACACTATATGGCATATTCTTAAAATTTATATACTAAATTTATGTTAATTCATCTAACTTAGTTTTGTATTTTAATTGTGAATTATAATACCAACTCATTACAAATAGTATGAATATAGACCTCTACATGATTAATTAATATAACGTTCCATCATTTTTTTAATAAAATTTTTTAATATCATATATAATTTAAATAACTATGATATATAATTTTTCTGGAAAAGAAAATGTGTTATAAAATAATTGAAAAATAAAATTATTTAAAACAACTTATATAACAAAAGATCATCAAACGTCATTATTTTAATTTATTTAAAAATAAAAAATTGATAGCTTATATCAATATTTTTAAATTTGAATTTAAAAAATATATAAATAAATAAATAAATTACAGGTTCTATAATCGGCTGTCTCTGACAAGTCTGGAAGAAGAGAGAACCAAAGCAAAGAACAAAAGTACAACAATCGCCAGCCAATCAAAAGATTCCGACAAATCACCACGTGTCAAATTCTCACTGGCTTAAACTCTTTTATTACACAATCCAATCTATTTCACTCCATCTAGTGGCAATCGAACTCCTACTACATAAATATTCACATCAACACCAAAACAGTTAAAAAAAAAAAATTCTCTCAATCTATAAACACAGAAACAGATTCAACAAATATCTCCTTCTTTCGTGTCAACATAAATATCAACCCTATCAAAATCCAAACGTCTGTGAGGACATTACACAACCAGATCCAACAATAAAGGTACTCTTGTTCTTTTTTAAATCTTTAATCTATATTTATTTCAAAATTTTAATTTGTTCACATAAAGTGCGGATCTTTATCTGTATTGACAAATTGGGTTTAGTATTCAAGTCAAATAGAAGATTTCTGGGTTGAATTGAACTTTATTTTGATTGATTGTGATTCGAATTCATGTTTTTTAGAAACAGATGGATCAGATTCGGAATACAATGATCAGACATGAAGCCTTGTTTAAAGAACAGGTTATAGATTTGTTCATGTTAATGTAACAGTGGAATCATGTGTTCTTAGTTACAGTGATTTGTGTCTAATTTTGCAGATTATGGTACCAATTTAATGAAAATGTTGGTTCTATACAGGTTCAGTCTTTGCATAACCTGTATGGTGTCCAAATTCTAGCAATGCAGGAGATAAAGAGAATGTCGCGCGATTCTCCAGCTCATATGCTGGTAGATGATTGTATTCTGGAAGGGAAACCTGTCAGTTCTGTGTATGGTAATGTTCGCAATTGCAAGGACGGATTCTTAGCTCTTTCGTTGGGTTCAATTGTACTGGATTGTGCAAGCAATGATGGTTTTTGCAGAGTTGAAACCAAGACTATGACTAGTCTTGATCTCGAAAAATTACCTGAAGAAGACTTGGCGGATGAGTCTGTTTCTTCGGACACAAGCATTGATAAAAAGAATGAGAATCTGAATTCTAAGGACTCGAATTCAAACTCAAGTGAGAGCAACGTTGAATCAGAACGTGGGGAATGGGAAAGCAGAGCTGCGGAAATCTTGCTTAGCTTTGGACCGAGCAGGAAAAGGGTTAGTTCTCAATTACATTGCTTGCAACACAAGGCAAGTGATGATAGTAACGACGAGTTGAATGATTCTACAATGTGGATTAAGTCCGTTGATAAGCGAAGATCGTTTAGAAAAGCTAGATGAATGAGTTCCTGGGATTGTTGTCCAGTTCATGTCTTTGATGTTTACTTGCATACATTTGCAGAGATTTGTTAGCCTTATGAGAGATCTTTGGTGTTGTGGTTAGTTTGATTGAGACTAGTTTGGTTTCACTATGTTGTTTATGATTTATATACTAGAAGTCAGGTTGATTGATGATCTATTTGGTTACAATAAGTGGAAGATGATTATTTTCTAACCTTTTCCCGTAGCTTTTTAAAAGTTAGCTATTCAAATTTGCTGTTTTGGTTTGTTGTTGCTTTCGGCTGCTGTTGATGGTATAAGCCATTTTTACAAACTTGGGATTGCTTCTACTTTTAACTTCTGTGGGTAGAAAATTGCTTCTACTTATAACTTCTGTATGTAAAAAAAAGGAGTAAAAGCTATTTTAAGAAAGCTAGTATTTTTTTCTTTTCTGGAAGGACAGAAGCACTTCTGTCAGTTATCCAAACACCATCTGAAATAGCTTTCAAAAATCAAAAGTCAAAAGTTAGACTATCCAAAAAGACTGGTCTGGTGGGTATGAATTATATAAACATTTTATAACTTTTTGATTCAAAAGTATTTATTTAGTATTGTTTAAAAATTCGGAAGTATTTATTTTCTGAAAAAGTATTTTTAGTGAAAATAACTTAGGAGATGTACTTTACTTTTTTTCTTCATAACAAGCATAAATTACCCAAACAAGCCTTATTCGGGTGCTTGTATTCCTACTTTCTCCCAGCTCTTTAAACAAGCTAAAAGCTTTCTATAAAAGAACGAAGAAACCAAAAGCAAACCAAACATAGCAAATCGGCCCGGCCCGGCCCAAGATAGGAATTCATCAAAACGCAGCGTTTGGTTACAGAAGAAAAGAAAAAAACCACCCGAAGCTGCTACATCATTCTACAACGTTCGATATTTCGTCTTCTTCAAGCATCATTTCAATTTCAAACACTTCATATAAAACCCAAAAAACGAAAACATTTTCAAAACCGCGCTCTCCTCCATCTTTCGATTGCTGCTGTCTAATATAACATCCCTCAATCATGGCGTCGGCGCGACGGCTAACGAAGTCAGCTTTGTCGGCGGCTCTCATTTCCTCTCGAGCCGCTTCTCTTTCTCAATCCGGCTCGCTCGTCCACCGCTCGCGCGTTTCTCGACATGTTTCCACTCTCGCTAGCTCACCGTTTCGCGCTCGCTCAGTGCGAGAGGATAGTGTCGTTGCCGTTGCCGCTGCCGCGAAGTTGTTGTCGTCTAGCGGCGGTTGTGGTGGCTGCGCAAGGATGTTTCATTCGTCTACTCCGCTTCGGTACTCAGCTACTAGTGCTTCACAGGTCTGTGGTTGTTAGACTGTGTATTTCGCGGTTTTCTTTTCGCTGTTTGTTGATACTGATGTGATTTCGCGGCAAATTTGAGAGACGTTTTATATTAGTTAATGATTTGAATGACTGATAGAGTTGAAGGATTGACACTAATTGTTAGTGAGAGTACTTTGATTATTAAGTTTTAAGGTGCTGTTTGTTAGATAGGTAGTGTTATTTGTAAACTTGAAAGTTCATGTTGTTAAATATCGGTTTATTTATTAGATGATGTGTTGTATTAAGCTCTATTATGCTATTCATGACTGAAGATTGTTGATGAAATTATTTTTGTGAAATTGAACTTTGTTGTGTGATTGAAAATCCGTTGACTATTTTGGAAATTAGAACATTGTAAGTTCCTGTGTATGAGGTTGGATTTTTTTTTTTTTTTTTTTTTTTTTTTTTTTTTTTTTAATTCTTAACTATTTTGATTTTTGAGTTATCCAAATGAGATGTGGAAGTCCTTGAAACTGTGTGTAATGTACGTAAGATTTGTTTGCTTTTGTGTGTGATTGGCTGTTGCTTATGCCTTTTCAGGCCAATCCCACGGAGTTTACTGAGATGGCATGGGACGGTCTGGTTGGTGCAGTTGATGCTGCAAGGGTTGGCAATCAACAGATTGTGGAATCTGAGCATCTGATGAAAGCTCTTTTGGAGCAAAAGGATGGTTTGGCTAGGAGAATATTCACTAAGGCAGGACTTGATAACTCCTCAGTTTTGCAGGCGACAGATGAGTTTATATCCAAGCAACCAAAGGTGTAACGAGTTGACTTTTTGATGGTATACCGTATATTTTTCTTACTACTGTTTTCAGGTTCTCACCATCTGAGATTTTTTTTTTTTTTTTTTTTTGCAGGTGACGGGTGCTACTAGTGGACCTATGATTGGATCGCATCTTAGTTCTCTCTTGGATACTGCTCGAAAGAATAAGAAACAAATGGGAGATGATTTTGTATCTGTTGAGCATCTAGTGTTGGCTTTTCATTCAGACAAGAGGTTCGGACAGGAATTATTCAAGAATCTCCAGCTAAGTGAGAAGGATTTGAAGGATGCTATTACAGCCGTTCGTGGTAACCAGCGAGTGACTGATCAAAGTATGAGTAAATACAATAGCTGTCTATTGCCACATTGATCTCACTCCTAGTCCTTGATTCCTTGGTTTTCCCTGGTTAACCGTTGTCATCTCACATGCTCCTCCTCCTGTATGTAGATCCTGAAGGAAAATATGAAGCACTGGACAAATATGGGAACGATTTGACTGAGCTTGCTAGGCGCGGCAAACTTGATCCTGTTATAGGCCGAGATGATGAAATTCGACGTTGTATCCAGATATTGTCTAGGAGAACCAAAAATAATCCTGTGATTATTGGTGAACCTGGGGTGGGGAAAACTGCAATTGCAGAGGGGTATATTGTCTACTTTATGTTATGCCATAACCAAAAGCTTTCCTAATTCTCAATGCTTTTTATGCTTAGAGTAAGTATCTTGTGCTGTGCAGATTAGCTCAGCGAATTGTTAGAGGTGATGTTCCAGATTCGCTGCAGAATAGGAAGGTCTCTTTTCAAACTTATTTTCTTGACCGTGATGTTTATTATCCCCATCATGCTAAATTTAGTAACTGATTTAAGCGCTTTCTCTTTTACAGTTGATCTCGCTAGATATGGGTTCTTTAATTGCCGGTGCCAAGTTTCGTGGAGATTTTGAGGAAAGGTTGAAAGCTGTGTTGAAGGAGGTTACTGCTTCAAATGGGCAGATTGTCTTATTTATTGATGAGATCCATACAGTTGTGGGTGCAGGTCAGTACTTGGTACCCTCATTTTTGTTTTCTTTGAATTTTTAATCTTATTGCAAAGATTATGCTTTGAATGTTCCTAGAATGATTGTCTTGGTTGGCCTGTAATTTAGGCTTATCTGTATAGATAAGATTTTCTGAGTTTGCTAGGAAGAAACAGCAAGTTGCATAATTGGTTTGTCTTGATTGATCAGTTAATCTGCATTCATGTCTATTAAATTATTTCTGATGAAGAATTTTGTTTGTTGTAGATAATAGAGCTGCTTGTTACTGTTGAATTTGCTTTGGTTAAATGTGAAGTATGGGGACAGAGAAAATAAACATTAAGCTTATTATACTAGCTTGGTTTTAGTTTTCAAGTCTGATCTTTTTACATATTATAAGTGAATGTTAGAGGAAACTAAAACTAAGTTATGATCCTTGAGGACATTGAGGTTAACAAACTACTTGGTCTAACAACTTTTTGGTGTAATAGGATTTCTTCTTCCATCAGTTCCCAATATAATGGCCTCTCATGGATGCAGGGGCTACAAGTGGTGCAATGGATGCTGGAAACTTGTTGAAACCAATGCTTGGGCGTGGGGAACTTCGTTGTATTGGAGCAACTACATTGAATGAGTATAGGAAATACATAGAAAAGGATCCTGCACTTGAGCGTAGATTTCAACAAGTTTTCTGCGATCAACCATCAGTTGAAGACACAATTTCTATACTTCGTGGGCTCCGTGAGAGATATGAATTACATCATGGTGTTAAAATCTCAGATAGTGCCCTAGTTTCAGCAGCAGTTCTTGCAGATAGATACATCACAGAGCGGTTTTTGCCTGACAAAGGTAACTAATTGTTTTTCTATTCTAAATGTTAAGTGACTCAAATTTGTAAAGTGGCAGAGTTTGTTCTTTCTGCAGTTCAGATATTGGATAAAATATTGAAGAGGATTACATTATTTATTGGGATTTCTTACTCATAACAGTTCTAGTTGATGATTTTTGGTAGCAATGACACATGTAGTAAATATAGGCGTGAAATTTCTTACTATTTCTTTGTGTTGAACTTTTCACAGTGAAAAAATTATATGATATTGTCAAAATCATAATTTTTTATTTTGTGCAGTCTAGATTGTAATTTAGAATTTTTCTTTCAGCAATTGATCTAGTGGATGAAGCTGCTGCAAAGCTGAAAATGGAGATTACTTCTAAGCCTACAGACTTGGATGAAGTTGATAGAGCTATCTTGAAGTTGGAAATGGAGAAGCTTTCTCTGAAAAATGACACTGATAAAGCATCCAAGGAAAGATTAAGCAAATTGGAAAACGACCTGAACACATTGAAACAGAAACAGAAGGAACTAAATGACCAATGGGGACGTCAGAAGGATCTTATGAATAGAATAAGATCAATCAAAGAAGAGGTAGCTCTTTCATCCAGTCTTTTTGATCTACAATTTTATCCTGCATTCCATATGTTATCTTAAATTAAACCAGTGATTAACTATTTTATTTTTATTCAGATTGATAGAGTCAACCTAGAAATGGAATCAGCTGAGCGTGAGTATGACCTAAATCGTGCAGCTGAGCTCAAATATGGAACCTTAACATCCCTTCAACGTCAACTGGATGAAGCTGAGAAAAACCTCACTGACTTCCGAAAATCAGGGCATTCTTTACTTAGAGAGGAGGTCACTGATCTGGATATTGCTGAAATTGTAAGTAAATGGACTGGCATACCCTTATCAAACCTTCAACAAACAGAGAGGGATAAGCTGGTTAAGTTGGAAGAGGTACTTCACAAGCGAGTTGTTGGCCAAGATATTGCTGTCAAATCAGTGGCAGACGCTATTCGGCGTTCAAGGGCAGGATTATCTGACCCAAATCGACCAATAGCTAGCTTCATGTTCATGGGTCCTACTGGTGTTGGCAAAACTGAGCTTGGGAAGGCATTAGCAGGTTACCTCTTCAACACCGAAAATGCTCTCGTCAGAATAGACATGAGTGAGTACATGGAAAAGCATGCAGTTTCACGACTTGTTGGAGCCCCGCCAGGTTATGTTGGCTATGAAGAAGGTGGTCAGCTTACTGAAGTCGTTCGCCGAAGACCTTATTCTGTTGTACTCTTTGACGAAATTGAGAAAGCACATCATGATGTCTTCAACATATTGCTTCAATTGCTGGATGATGGAAGAATTACTGATTCTCAAGGAAGAACTGTCAGTTTTACCAACTGCGTGGTGATTATGACTTCAAATATCGGCTCCCACTACATACTCGAAACTCTTCGTAGCACACAGGATAACAAGGAAGCTGTTTATGATATGATGAAAAGACAGGTTGTGGAGTTGGCTAGACAGACATTCCGTCCAGAATTTATGAACCGAATAGATGAGTATATCGTCTTCCAGCCCCTGGATGCAAATGAAATCAGTAAAATTGTTGATCTACAGGTAACCAAATCCTTCCAGAAGTTTTCATATCGATTACCAATTTTTATATTACTCATTTGCAAGTCATGAAAATTCTAAATTTCCTTTCGCTATCATCTGTTTGCAGTTGAAACGCGTTCAAGACAGGCTCAAACAAAAGAAAATCGATCTCCATTACACAGATGAAGCTGTTAAGCTTCTGGGAAAACTAGGGTTCGATCCAAACTTCGGCGCCAGGCCAGTTAAGCGAGTAATACAACAGTTGGTCGAGAATGAAGTCGCAATAGGAGTCCTGAGAGGAGATTTCAAGGAAGAAGACTCAATTATTGTGGACGTAGATGATTCTTCATCAGGCAAAGATCTTCCTCCCCAAAATAAGTTATGCATCAGGAAAATTGATAGTATATATCCAGCGGACGCCATGGTCAACGACTGACAAACATCACATTTTCAGAGTTGTACATTTCATCAATAAAAGGTGTGTTCAATCCTCCTCTGTTAATAATATATCATGCTGTTTTGGCTTCAAGTTCCTGGAGAGATTTACTTCATTTTGAAAAACTGTAAAATTTGTGCTTCTCTAGTCCCAATTTTCAAAAAGAGAGATTTCTTTTTCAAAGTTTTTAAAGATTCAGGCTCTTTAGTTGGTCCAATTAAAAGGAATTTAATCACATTGTTGACAAATCTACCAAATAGGATCACATATTCATCATCACTCTACCTAGACAAATAAATTTGCCTATGAAGTTGGTTAGATATTAATTGATTTAGATGGATTAGCTAATGATATGTGCAATCTATAAAACTGTATAAAAAACTATTCGCAGGTGATGGTTAGAAATGATTTTCGAGATTTAAGATTCGGAGATTTATTTGGCTGTGATTAGTAATGATTTTCGGGATTTAGGATTTGATCGGAGAATTCATACAGTGAAACCAAATTGGTAGAAAGACTCGAATTTTTTGATTGGGTAGGTAGTCTAATTAGTGAGTGATGGGTAGATTCAAAGACTTCTATGTAACTATAGAATACTTTGCTTTACATGATTGCTTCTTAGGTTTGATAAACCACAAACCAATCTAATGAATATCCATGACCCAGAACTGGTCCAAAAACTTGAGTGTCATCATTACATATACTTAACAAGAATTATTAGGTCACTGCTTGAAAACAATAAAAAAAACAACAATATATATAGATATAGAAACCCACATGCATGTATTATACATATTTCTCGCTACCTTTATATTAATGTCACTTCATCATCTTAAATCCTAAACATTTCATAAATAATTCTAACAAAAGAAATAAAGACAGAAGACAAGAATAGAAACTATAATGGTTCTGTTTTCTTTTTATTTTCTTGTCTAGTGAATTATTGGACTCTTCTTATTTTATAAATGAGAGTACACATTAAATATTTCTATCACATTTCTCATGCCCATTCCTATATATAACTTAAATAATAATCATGTATTTAATTTAATGTTACATTATTATTCTTGCTTTATGTGTTTAAAATTCTAAAAGTGGGTTCTCTTTTTCTTTCTTAGTTTTTGTTTAACACACACTTGGTGGTTTTTGCCAGCTTTGTATTGCTTTGCAGAAACGTGGTTCTCATTCATATGTGAAAGTTGGCCACATGTGGTTTTAGTTTTAATAGTCAATTTTTTCTTAGATATAGATAGTAAATTAATGAATATTAACCTAATTTTTTTAAAAAGGGGGAGGAAGATAGTCTTAAGTTTATTGAATGGTCTCTTTGCTTTGCTAATGAATTGATAATGACATAAAATTTAATAAAAGACCTTTAGGAAAGTAATGACATCATTAAATACAAAGTAATGTTATGACAAATGATTGGGATATTGAGTGTAGAAAATGCAGCTTCTTAGTAATAATAACACATGTACCTGGAACTTAATAAGCTCACAACAATAAGTATAAAGTTGTTCATGATTATCATGAAACAGGAAATACATTTATTAGTAGCAGAGTGTGTTAGATGGATAGGTATAAAATAATTTGAAGAGGAAATTGATTGTGAATAATGGTCTGCCTCATTAACATAATGACCTATATCTAACTAGTTAATGTACTCATAAATACCTTCATTGACGCATTTAATTATAAATAGACAATTTAATTATTATGATAATGACCCTCTCCGTTATTCATAACTCATGAAAAGTTTGATTTCAACATTTCAACGTGCCATTTTGATTTGTAATTTATACTATTTTGCTTAGGTTATGTTTGGTGTTGAAATAGCCATTTGAATAGTGATTAGAGGTTTGATGAAGTCTGAATAGTGATTAGTTGTTTGATGGAGCCGTTAGGGATAAGACTCGCTTTTGCCTTCTGATTTTTGGCTTTTGAAAGCTATTTCAAATGATATTTGGGTGACTGGCACTAGTGATTCTGTTATCGTAAAAAAATTTAGATAAAATAAAAAAATTAATTTTCTGAAAATAACTTTTATTTTTTTTCTTCTACGGATAAAAGTTAAAAGCAGAAGCAATCCCAAACAGGCCTCAAGAGTAGACGTTTGAAGTAACGGTGAGAACGGTGAGACTAATCTTAAAAAGGCGTTTAAAGTCGGTCAGTTAGATTTTAAGTTTTAAACGGGTGGAAGACATAGCTGAAAATTTAACATATATAGTTTTATTTATTTATTTTATTTAAGTAATTTTACTGACTGATTTGATTTCTTAAAAAAAGTTTAATTTTACTTTAAACTTCAATTTTTTTTTTCACTCTTTCCAAATTTTATTAGTCTATTTTGGTCATTGAAGTAGATTTTGAAATATGGTTTGAATTAATACTACTAGGTTGATAATAATAAGGTAGGGACGACTCGAATTGAAAATGAGGTCATAGAGTTCTCTCAAATCAAACATGTGTCGTACCAAATTGAAAATCAAACAAGATCTTGATGTCCAACCATTAAAATTTTTAATATTAAAATGTGGAATCGACATGGGTCACGAATGTTCCACATTTTGCGACTTGTTTTCAAAAAACAAAATACCGAAATTATTACAAACACATCACGTCATCAAACAACTATGAAATGTTCCATTTTCAAATCTCACTCCGTGAATATGAGATTTTTTTTTTACCGAAAATAAAAAAATAATGATTCACAGCCTACTCTTCTAACTTTTTGTGTCTATTTTTACAGCTTAGTAGGCACTAAGGTAGACAAAATAGCATTACTTAAAATAAAAAAAAAAAATAGAATATATATATATATTTATTATTTTTAATAAATAAGTTTTCTACGAATATATTTTAATATTATTATTTTTTAATGTAAATGGAAATGATGATTTAGTCACGGATGTTATAAATCTTGTTATATATGATTGCTAGATGACAAGAATAGCATTTGGTATGTGCTTCAATTAATCAATCAAAGTACAAAAATTCATGCATTAAATATTGATGCTTTACACTCTAATCCCACCAAACATTCAACATTTCACACGTAACTAATTGATTTGTGGATAATATCTTGAAAATATATCAATCATAGACCCTATTTTTAACATTTCTAGTCCCATTATCCTATTTCAAATCACCATTATAGCTTTTCAACCACCTATCCTCACAACAAAACAATTTCATATTTGCCCACTAATCTTTGTAATTTTTATTTTTTTAAAAAAATCTATTTTTAATTGAAATTTTAGTTTGGTCTATTTTTTATAATTATTTTGAATACTATTAGTTAATAGTAATAGATAAGAATTGTATTTCAAAATGGATAGTTCTTTTTTGAAGGAATAATTTAGCCTATATAGCAATTTTAGATTTGATTTGATTTATTTATTTATTTATTGGAGTTATGGTAATACATACCATTTACCAAATGTCTAAGTAAATCTCTTAATTTCCTTTCTAATGTCAAAAACCACAAAATTCCAAAATGCAGTGGCACTCATGTAATTATCCAAAACCTCCATGCCAAAAAGGTAATAAAAACAAAGTTTCAACTTCCAAGTAAACGTATTCCATTTATCTCCTCCCACATTGAAATTAGTGAGAGTACACAAACTTAAATACTATACGCTCCTGTCCACCGTATTATCCTACATCCAACCACCGTCATTACTTACCACACTTAATCAACGGCGTTAAGGCCCCCACTAATTAGCCGGAGGCAATTGAAGATCAAATCTAACGGTGGTGATGTGATGATCCACCTGTCAAGTTATACGTGTTTCTATGTGATCTATATATATATATATTTAATATTTTTTATTACTGACTACGTGCCTCAAAAGTAAAAATTGACCATGTCTTCGTGGCTTCTTTTCCAAGCTCTTTATTTTCCTTTTATTTATTTATTTTTTATTTTTGCTTTTTCAATAACGACTTTTGTTTTTATAATTTTATTTTAAGATTTGTTTGTTTGGATGAATTGGAATGTTAGAGAGGTAAATGTCAAAATCAGTCCAGTCTTTTTCATGATATATGGAAGAAAAACTAAATACTAAATAGTATTTTTAAAAATTACATTTTCTTTTTAAATATTTGGATTTTGATTCATAAAAATAAAAATGTAAATTTTGTTCAAAGTTTGAAATGAAATTTAAATTCATAAATTATTTTAAAATTAAAAAATATTTATACAAATATTATTTTTTTATATTAATATTTAATTATTTATAAAAACATTTGTATAAATTATATGGTTAAAATAATATATGTATTTTTTTTTAAATAATTTTATATTATATTAATATATTAAATTTTTATTGTATATATTATATTTTAAATTTTTTTAAATATTTTGATAAGTTACATTATTATTTTAATAATTAATTAATATTACCAAGTACAAATGTATTATTATTTTATTATACTATAATTTTTTATATAGTGATCAATCAAAATATTTTATTATTTTTTTACAATATTATCCTTATATTAATTATTTACCATTATTTAGTTTTTTTATATTATTATATTTTTACTTTATACAGTAAAAACAAGCGAGCCCTAGTTAAATTTAATTCTAAAACTAATTAAGACATTCGAAATATAAATAGACAAATAGATGGAGGTTTTTAAAGAAAAAAAATTTAAAAACATTTTATAAATAAGAATAATTGTAAAAAGATGGACAAAATCAGAAAATATACAATCACAAAACGGCTTATTTTGGTACTATTGTTAAAAATTAAAAAAAAAAAAAAAAAAAAAAAAAAAAAAAAAAAAAAAAAAAAGCAACACTCAACCAAACGCGGCTTTAAGTAAAAGCACTTTCTTCATCTAACTATCACCACTACTACTACTACATCACTCCGAAAAATAAATAAATAAATAAAAGCTCTATTTAATAATTAAATAACAATTATTTAATAAGTAAATAAATAAATAAAAATAACAGATTTCTCTCTCTCTCTATTTTCTTCCTCTGCAAAGTGTAATGTGTTGTGTGTAGTAGTAGACACATTCATCATCATATTCATCCATGGAGGACTGATTCACTAGCACACTCTCCACCTCACTTAGCGTACTACAGACACCTTACAATGGCGAAGATTCATACAAACAACAACGACAACATCAGATCCTTAGTCCTCGACGGCGGAGGTCACGGAGGCGGACATCATTTTCGTCTCTGGACTTCCTTCTCCGGCTCTGCATTTCGTAGGAAGATCTTTGACGCTGTTAGCTGCGGCGGAAGCTCCAGATTCCACCGAGAATTGCTTGAGGATAGTGTGTCTGTGTCTGCCACGGAGACGGCGGAGGTGAAGACTTCGGCGGCCGCTGATGTGAAGAAACCGAGATCGGAGAAGCTTTTGGATCTGTTGAACTTAGCGGAGGCGGAGGTGACGGAAGCGGAGAGAGAGGTGACGAGGAAGAAAGAAGAGGCGTTGGAGGAGTTGAAACGAGTGGTGGCGGATTTACAGACGGAGGAGAGAATTGAAGCGGCGAAGAGAGTGAGACTTTTGGCGAAAGATAATGCGGAGACACGTGTCACTCTCGCAATGCTCGGTGCTATTCCTCCCTTAGCTGGTATGCTCGATGACGATCGACACGTTGATTCGCACGTTGCTTCACTCTACGCTCTTCTCAATCTCAGCATCGGCAATGATTTGTGAGTTTTCATTTTTTAATTTTCTTAAATTTTTTAAATTGATTTATTCATATTTATGGAATCTTGATTTGATTTTGATTTGCTTTTGACTTGTCGCTTTCGATTGGATTCATTCAATGTGGTTAGGTTTGAGTGATTAAATTGAATTGTGTATTTGTGGATTTTTATGTGTTGTGTTGTTGTGTGCTGTTGTGGTCACGTTTATGTTGTGAGTTTTGTGTGATTAATCTCTTCCAATGTAGGAACAAAGGAGCTATAGTGAAAGCAGGAGTTGTTCATAAGATGTTAAAGATAATAGAATCTCAACCAAATCCATCACTATCCGAAGCCATTGTAGCGAATTTCTTAGGTTTAAGCGCATTGGATTCGAATAAACCAATCATTGGGTCGTCCGGAGCAGTTTCCTTTTTGGTTGATAGGTTGAAGAACACAAATGGTAAAACTAGTGAGCAAGAGAGGCAAGATGCTCTTCGCTCATTGTATAATCTATCAATCTGTCAGATGAACATTTCGTATATTCTGGAGACAGATTTGATACCTTATTTGTTAAGCATATTAGGGGATATGGAGTTGAGCGAAAGGATCTTAGCAATTTTAAGCAACATAGTTTCGATCCCTGAAGGTAGAAAAGCGATTAGTTCAGTCCCTGAAGCTTTACCCATCTTGGTCGATGTCATAAACTGGAGTGATTCGCCCGGATGCCAAGAAAAAGTGTGTTATGTACTAATGGTGATGGCGCATAAGTCCTATGGTGATAGACAAGCAATGATCGAAGCAGGCATTAGTTCAGCATTGCTCGAATTGACACTATTAGGTACAACATTAGCGCAGAAGAGGGCGTCTAGGATATTAGACTTCTTGAGGGTTGATAAAGGGAAGCAAGTTTCGGAAACTTACATAGGCGGAACAGGCACAGTGTCTGCTCCAATAGAAGGAGGGTCTTCCAACAGGGAGATTATTATAACGGAAGAGGAGGATATGATGAGTCAAGAAAAGAAAGCTGTGAAACAATTGGTTCAACAGAGTTTACAGAACAATATGAGGAGGATTGTCAAGAGAGCTAATTTGCCACAAGACTTTGTTCCATCTGAACATTTTAAGTCACTCACTGTAAGTTCAACTTCTAAAAGTCTACCATTTTGAGTGATGAAGTTGATGATGATGTGTTAGTGTCTAAAACATAATCTTTGTATTGATCTTGTTTGCCTTTTTTTTTTCTTCTTCTTGGTCATATTTTGTAGGTGTTTGTTTGTTTGTTGAAATATATGTAGTATTAGAGAAATTATGTATATGAGTATCTTAAAAATCCCATTTTGGGTTAGTATTTTGTATGAGTAAATAATAATATCCTTTTTGTCCTATTACAAACATCATTAATCGTATATCTACTTAAACATTTAGAGACATCTTAGATTGAGATTGAATAGTGTTTGATTGACTGTTATCTGAAGACAAAATGGTTAATAGAATTCTTGAAATAGATGGACCACAAAACATAGAGTGGTGGTTGTGATGTCATGTAGTTATATCAAAATTTTACATGGAAGATAACACAAGGGTAGATGAAACTCTTGAACATAGTTTTGTCCCCTATAATCAAGGAGAGTCAGAATCAAACAAAACCCGTACACTTTTGTCCAAATCCAGAAACACTGATCTACTCTACTTTCAAGTCATTTTCTATTACTGCACTCAACTACTACACTACAGATTCTCTCTATGTTTAGTACTCCAAAAAGACATAAAACCAAAATAGACAACCCTTGAGAGATTAATTTTGTTTTAATTTAATTTAATTTAGTTTAACAGATTATATATTTACTAATAAATGCATGCATTGACCTTGTTAGATATTTAATTTATTATTACGGTCTACAGATCTAGTAAATTTTAAAAAATTATAAAGAGACACAACATGGGGCAGAGTGAAACAGGAAAATTGAGCTGGTGGGTATTGTATGGTATGGTGTAGATTAAAAAAAAGTCATGTGTTCACATTTTGTGATGTGATATTGAGATTGGATTCCTGATGTTTTAGATATTTATTGTGTGAATGAAGATTTAGAGAATGTGTATGATTTAGGTGTGTGTATATGGTAGATAGTAGTACTGTATATCAAGCACCTGAATAGGGGGCTCCATAATTTCAATAAATGGGGCTGTTTGTTGTTTGGTATTAATGTGTTTGTGCTTGAAGGGTTTCTTTGTTTTGGAGATTTGGGAAATGAAATAATTAATTTAGGCTCTTCTTAATACACCTTAGAGAGTAATCATTTTAAAATAAATAGTCTTGTGTATTTGTAGGATTTGATTAAAGTCAATACAAGTTGTAATGTGGCAAGACTTTTTTTTTGGACAAATTTTCTTAAATAATATAAAAAGACAAACGAGACTGATGAATCACTTGGATTTAATTTCAACCAGAAAAAAAGGAAACTTCCTTTGTTTTTCAAATAAAAGTCAATGTAACATTTGAGTAAGTATTAGTAAATCTAATTCAAATGGTTGGTAAATAAATCCAAAATTATTAATACCAAGTTGTTGATTTATGCTTATTTGAAAGAAATAAACAAAATTGTTTAAAAGGTACTGTAACATTTCATAACTCAAGAAGCTTCATATATTTGTAACATCACAAACAACAAATGTATAATAGTTGTACTTTCACTTCTTTTTTAAACTAACATTACATTTAAATTTCCTCGAAACCTCCCTTTTTTTTTTAAGTATAGTATATGATAGATCGTTAAAAACATGATATTAATTAACTATAATAAATAAATCAAAATTTAGTTATATTAATATAATTAATTTTTAAAATAAACATGTTAATTTTAATTTTACTGATGAATATATTAATATATAAATATATATTTATTCTAAGAAAAATAGCTACACGGTTTGACATTTGCGCAGAGTTGCTGCCACCGACATGTCGGTGTATGCATACAATAGATAAAATCCAATAATACTCAAAATTTAATATAGACATGTACAGACAGGTATTAGTATTATACATGGGAAGATGAAAATAGGAACATTAAATATAGCAGGCATGGTCCTGTTTTCATATGTACCATTTTTTTAAATCTCTACCATTCAATTTAATGTGGAGCTCAAATTATTCTGTTTATTGAAAATTTTTAATTTACCTATATTTAGATTATAATTTTTTCAAAATGTAAATTACATTGGATGGAATAAGTTTTGAATAATTATAGTTAATATCAAATTTTATTTATTTTTTCCGTATGGAAGTGAGTTTTACACCTCAAACTGGAAATACCAAACACAAAATTTAAGCACCTAAAAAATGATGCCTGTTTCCGTAGATAATAAATGTCATCCTAAGTTACTATAAAGAAAAGGATATCAGAAGTCTCTATCAGAAGCGATTGCAGTCGTGGTCGCCACACTTGGTTAAACAAAGTGAAAAGCTTTTGAAAGTTGGGAGTTAAAACAAAAGAAACTACCTTTTTTTTCTTTTCAAGGCACATGGGTAGTAGTACCAGTAGGGTAGTTTTCTCTAAGCCCAATAATTCAATCAATCATGTTATTGTCTATATAGTAGTATATAGATATAGCACTATGCCCCATATCCTTTTCACTTTCTATTTTTAAGAGTTTCATTTTGACAAATTCGATATGATGGTGATTAATATTGTCGCATCCAATACATAGCATGAGTACATTCATTCATATGATAAATTTTTCATAACAATATGTTGTCCTCTAAAGAAATTGTAGTAAAGCATATCATCTACTTCCCTACTCTTAATTAGCATATGAAAGAAAAACAGCCACCAGCCACCCAAAAAATATCCAAAACCCATGTACCTGAATCTGCTGCTGGTTATTAATGGAGCTACTTGCTACTGGTGACAGGGAGGTATATACCTTCCGCAGCCAACCACACGTTATCGGCACGTTTCTCTCTGACTCCACAAACCTATATGAATGCGCACATTGTTAGATGGATGTCTATTTATTGGTTACATGATGGTTTTGATTAGTTGTTTTTCATACCTCCTGCTGTCCACCGGCTATTCTTTGATATTTCTTGTTGTGACTGTGTAAGTAGCCTCCGGTGTCGATGTGTTGAAGTCTAATCTTTTGGTTTTGTTTCCATGTCTTTCCACTTCCTTCGATGAAAAGCCTGGTAGAAATCAGACAAGTATGATGCATTAGAAAAACTAAGATTGTTACTCATTTGATAGATTTGAAATAAAATCTGTTGAGACTCAAGTCTCACCTCCAGTAATCTCCAGTATCAGATTCATTTTCTCCTCCAAAACAGCTAACCTGCAGCCAAGAAATTTTAAGAACACTTATGCAGTTGCTTAAGTATGTCAGGAGTATTAAAAAAATCTAGTTGAGGAAACGGCAGTATTTCCAAGTTCAATTATATTATTGGCAAGACCTGGTACTCTCTATATTGCAAAGTTTTTGATCAATAATGAAGTTAAATGGAATTTCAAACCATGTGTATACCTAACAGAAAAGAAACCAAAAAAAAACACACCTCAAGGTTTCCTGATATTGGGGATGCATGCAAGTGACTGTGCAGCCATTTCCTAGTCCTCATATGCTGCAACCGGATTATTGTTCCACTCTTAATCGTGTCACCTTGTTTAGCAGATTTCTCCGTTGGCCTAACTACCTATAAACAAATTTTCATTAAAAACAATAACATCTAACAATTGTTTTTAAAACAACAACAACACTGTTTATCCTTTCTAACATTAACCAACTTGTATCAGCAGTTCGAAATTACATAACAAAACAATGGAGAAATGGCCTATGGAGGTCATGAAACTTTTATGACGTCAACCAACATAACATAATTAATGGTGCTCAAAAAGGGAAAATGGTGTCCTACAAGCAATTGGCACCATTGCAACCTTTACATGCAAAGCTAAGATATATGATAGAACCATCATTGATTGAATCATAAAGTTATATCAATAACATGTACATGAACAAGAAAAAATGAGAGTAATACCCAGTAGCTGTTGGAATCGTCAACATTGGGAAAACCAGTAACCGATTGCTGTCCACTGCCAGAGCCATATGGCACATCGTGTGAATGCAACCTGAATTTTGTCTTCTCATGCATCAGCTTAATAGCTGATCCATATGTAATCTGTTGATACAAATAATAAGTCAGAACTCTTCACCGCCATCCACATACAAATTCACATCAAACGAAACACAATTCACTTCACTTCCAAAGACAGAAACAACCAATTTTGAATTGAACTATCGCCATAACAATCAACGATTACAAAGATTAGCATCGAGACATAAAAATAAGCTCCAAGCAACAAATGTTAAAAACATCCTATTCATTTCATTGTCTAAACCTCAAACCTAACAAATGAAAACAAACATCCTATCCTATTCATTTCAATCGATAATCAGATTCCAAATCACTATCTCTAAACCTAAAATCTAAGAAATGAAATTTAACATGAAAGAGACAAAAAGACAACAAACCTCGACGCCTTCAGATGAAGAAGACGCAGATGCGGACGACGCAGAAGACTGATCGGCACTGAGACCAAAGTAAAGAATCACAGAGAGTGCGAACAATCCCATCGCCATACCAAACAACAAAACTAAGAACCAGTCCTGCTGCCAAAACGGTAAAACAATCTGCGATCGCGAGGAAGCTCGTCGCACTTTCGCCGAATCACGATCTTTGAATGTATCACTCGACGACGAAGTCGACGTCGAAGACGGTTTTCTTCTCTGGTTCAGGGCTTGTGCCCCTGACGGAGCCACCGTGCGATTAGACGATCTATCCAGAGCGCAAAACACAGATAGAGAGGGAGAGAGAGCTGTTGATTGAGCTTTTAAGTTCTTTTGGCGCGAATCGTTAGGGTTTTGTTCGATGAATCGAAATCGAAGTTTGTTGCTGTTGTTAATGGATCTGTGAACGGGAAAATAGACGAGAGAAGAAGACGAGTTCGATGACTTGGCTTCGGCGAATGGTGAGTGTACACGTGGAAAATAGTTTGACGTGGATGATTTTTATTGGATGAAACAGTGATATATTGTTGGGGGAGTCAATGTCGAATTTTTCTTGCTTATTTGACGGGTTATACGTCAACGTTTACATTATATTTGGGCCTCTTAATTGGGCCTCATTAATGGGTCCTCGAGCCCAAATACAATGGTCAAATTCTTTTTGGTCCCATTTTACAGTTCACAATAGAAAATGTGAATAGTTTCCTCCACAATTTAAGATTGCTTTGTATCTCCTCTAATCGCAGTATTCTCTCTCTGTTTTTTAATAATCACTATATATTCTGTAGCAGCGGAGTTGAAGTGAAATTTTTTTTTTTTTTTTTTCATATTTGTTTTAAAAAGGGTAAAAAGTAAAACAATCAAAACCAATACCATTGGAGCTTTCTACTTACCAAAATCAATCAGTACAAATTACTATAAAATAGAAGCAGAAACCAAAATAAACACAGCAAAGAATGCAATTTGGTTTTCTACACTATAATTTTTTGTTGCGTACTTCATGGATTTCTGGATTTCTCTCCCATTGCTTCTTTCGATTCTAGTTCATTAATATAGTGTCGTTGATAGTTAGTTCAATCTATTTCTTTCCTTTTGTCTCTTCTTGTAGTTGTTATTAGGTTGTCGAGGAGGTGGATTTTCATTACCTTCATTGTGATGATGAATATGAAATCGAAGAGGAAGAACTCCTACAAATGCAATATGAAAATAAATCTAAAGATGATAAAATATGTTACCTATCATCAGATGATAAATATGAACTTAATGATGATATGAATGATTTTATCCAAAATTTGTGAAGAAGTATAAGAACATGGAAATTAAAACACAAATACAAGCTTGAAATAGTCTGAAATATTAACAAATAGCAGACTTTGACGCAGAGTAACTGCCCGTACACTGCTTCTCTAGTAGATAAAGCTAAAGTTACAATAATTTATAACTTTGATACCCAGCTTACGACTCCTATTGCAAGTGTGAATATTATCGTAAGTGTGAATATTATCGTGTATAGATTTCCTATTATCAATATCACCTGCAAAGTCGGAATCCATATAGCCCTTGATAATGAACTCGAATCCTCCCAAATATAATGCAACATTAAAAGACATTTTGATATATCTTATAATCCTCTTCATAACTTCCCAATGCTCCCTACCAGGATTTTCCATGAATTTACTAACAGATGTCATGTGTCATGATACTCCCACATCAAGTAACTAAACATCTTAGAGTAGCTTTTCCTTTGAAGTAATTGCTGATTCAGCATATGATATGTCACCATCGTCATAAGTATTAGCAATACTCATTGAGGAGTTGTGGTTTTGAAACTTTTTTCCATACTCTTTTTATATTCCCAATAATTATCTTTCAAATGCCCTACCGCAATTGTAGCGTTTGAACTTTTTCTTAAGTAGCGACCTCTATCTCTTGTGATTTTATCTCCCACCAAAGCTACATCATGTTGATATCCATCTCCTCATCATTAATGCCTCAATTTATTGTGTGACATGGATAATTTATCTTCATTACTTATGCAACTAGATTTCTCTTAAATGACAGTGGATTCAACGTCATTTAAGTTTATAAATTTTATTAGGACATTGCTTGTCAAGTTAGTGATAAGCCGATCATATGAGTCGTGAAGATTTTGGAGTTGAAGCTCCGCATGTTCATTTTCTTTAATGTCGACATTGCCAGTTAAGTCAATGGTAAGATGATTACATGAGTCGTATAGACTTTTGAGTTGAAGCTTTGCATGCTCATTTTCTTTAGTGTTATAATCTAAGGCAACAAGTTGAGAAAATAACGTATTCGAGTTGTTAATGTGATCTGTAATCAATATTGGTTCACTCATAAGAAGAGTATAAAGTCTTCTATTTAATAATATCTTGTTACAAAGTGACTTAGCCTCGTACAATCCGGTGAGTGCATCCCAAATTTCCTTTGTCGTTCTCTTTTTCACAACACTTGACAGTACCAAATATGGTAAATGTAAATTAGCAATAGAATTATTATCGATCTCTTTCCATCTGTTATCGCTCCCCCTTCATGTCTGTTTCAAACCGTAACTATGTAATTCTCATTTCTCAAATTTGCCTTCATCTTCAATTTATGAAGAGATAAATTATTCATATTAAACTTATCAATCTTATACTTTGTCGCCATATTTTTGAGAACGTAATTACCATAGCTAGGTTTTGGTACCGCTGTTAGAATTTTGAAGATTACATAAAATTGTATCCCGCACTGCTAAAATATAATTAAAAATAAATTGATAAATAAATGGCAATAAAAGGTTTATGAAAATACATAGGCAAATGTTTGATATATGGAGAATACTAGTGTAAAGAAGACACGACGAAAAATAATATTTTCTTTTTAAAATTTTTATGTTTCTTTTTCTTTTATATATTGTTATGTGTTTATTATATTATGAACACTTTTTTTTCCTTATGTGTTTACTTTTTGCTATAAATAAAATGTATTTACTACAATTAAATGGAAAACATTTAATCTTTTAATTTAGTGATGTCAAAAATAGCTTTATTAAATTTAATAGTTTATCCAAATAATCCATTACACTTTTTGTCACAGTTACAATTGTATAAGTTGTATGCACTAACTATTGAAGACTATTCACATGCATGCATAACACACACTATAAATCATCACATGCTACTTGTTATTCACACTCACCCACACGACCCAGACCCACACCCACATCCACATCAATATCAATATCAATAGTCTTATTAACCTAATATTACATGCATTAGTCAAATGATGTCTTTTCATACAGTATAATTTAATATATTTACCGGATATTTGAGCATTTATTTATATTTCAACTGCAATTTTGGTTTACATTTTAACTGCACAAGCTCTATTCACTTCAAATATACAAGTTATTTCCTGTGAGTAAATATACAAGTTATTTACTCACACAGCCACAATTGATATGGCTCTGAGTAAAAAATAACTTCTCAATAGGTCATCCATTCTCATCTTCTTACACTAAACACGTTTAATATTGAAAATTTTAAACTTTATAGATCCATTAAGCTATTTATGAGTTTATGATATTAATACAATAAATCTTTTATATTATTACCAAGTTATAATAGTTTTTTTTTAAAATTTTTTTTTTAAAAAATATTTAATTTAAAATTTTTTAATAAAAAAAATATTTTTTTAAAAATATTTATATTTCAATTGAGGCGGTTCAATGTATAAACCACCACAATTATGTTATTCGTGACGGTTCATAGTGAACCGCCACAATTAAGTTAGTTGTGACGGTTCTAATAATGAACCGTCTTAATTATGTCTTTTGTGGCGGTTCATAAAGTGAACCGCCTCGATTGACTTTAATTATGGCGATTCACATAATGAACCGCCTCAATTATATTTTTTTTTAGCGGTTCATAAAGTGAACCGCTACGATTGACAATTGTGACTTTTTTTAATATACCGCCACAATTGATGCGCCACAAAAAAAAACTAAAAATGCTGTAGTGTTTAAAGAGTTTTTAAAAACGTTTCTGAAAACAACGTTTAGTGTTTGAGTGAGAGAGTTTCCAAAATTCTTCCCAAATTATCCTCATCAATAATATTAGTTTTAAATTACTTTCTTTTCATCATTTTATTTCATAATATTTTTTATTATTTATCTTAATTTTATTTACAATAAATTAAATATTTTTTATAAAAATATAAAAAGAAGTTGATTTTTTATAAATTTATTATTTAATTTTGTTACTTACTGAGAAAAAAATTTATAATAAAATTTTATTTTAAACATAAAAATAATTATTTTTTTATATTATGTCCTTTCACATCATTTAAACTTTATTAAATAAATAAAACGTTAATTTACCAAACAATATTTATTAAAAACACTAATTAAACACACTAAATAGTAACTGCTATTAAAAAATGTTAAACGCTTTAAAAAACTCTAAACACTTTTAAAACGCTGTTAAAAATGGTACTCACGCTCAACATATGTAGGATATGCATGCATTTTATCTTAACGAGTAGAGATTCTCTACAAGTTTGCATTTGAGTGAAGAATAATGGTAATGACAATATTGAACCACTTAAATAAATCATATGTTTTATTAGTAGTTTATAATAGTAATCGTTTTTTACATATTGTACTCAAATAGGAAAATAAAAATTTTTAATAAATGTTTTGTATTCTATTCGTCCTCGAATATTATATTAAAGTATAATTGACAAGTTATTGCACAACAAGCTAATTTAGTCCAAATACATAACACCAATAACAATTTTATTGTAATTAAAAATATTTATTATTTCAACGTAAAATTTTTGAAAACTAAATATTAATATTTATTTTTTTATTAATAATTTTAATTTTACTATATCATCAAATTGAATATGTTAATTATTAAAATTCTCATATTTTATAAAACTAATTTTATATCATTCATATTTTAATATAAAATTATAAAATATTATATACACCACCTAGCTAAATATAATCCCTGCTAAATATAAAAGTGAAAATACGCATTTTTATACTTTGTATGTAAAAAAAATTTAGTTTTAGACCAATTTTAAATTTTTTACGCTTTTAGATTTTTTTTAAAAAAATTGAAAAAATGAGCTTTCAGGTGGACCGGGAAGCATCAGACCAGGAAACAGGCAAATATAACTGTTTTTCGGTGTTCTGTTTCCAGGTTCGGGAAGTAAAACAGCTGAAAACAGTTATATTTTGCCCGTATAGTTTTTGCTTCCCGGTCTGATTTGTCCGGAAAGCAAATCAATATCGGGAAGCAGGGGTATTACAGTCATTTTATCTATTTTCTGCAAAAACTTTTAAAAAAAGTTTAATTGTATAAAAATTTTAATTTTGATCTAAAAATATACTTTTTTTTTTAATAAAAAATACAAAAATGCAATGAACTCAATATAAAATCAATATTATACACTTTTACTAACTTTTTATGTAAATTTGAAGCTCTGTTAATAACTCATTTAATTTTTATTTTATTTTATTTTATTTATTTGATGGCTTTGGAACTATTAACTAATGGCAACTATTAATTACAGGTTTATGGTTCCAAACAAAAGTGGCTGCAGCTGAAACGAAACAGCATAGACCAGGCACGAAGCTATCATGAATAGGCTTATGTTTCCGATTAACCTACACTATTTTCAATAGATATGGTCAATATCCATGCATTTTGACCTCGAAAAAGCTTTTAATATACTATTAAATAATTACATATTTAATATATTTTATTTAAATTATAATTTTACGAAACACATATGAACAATTAATGTTATAAATAAATAGTGGGTAAAAATTCAAATATTTAATTTGATTCCTTCATTATTACTATTTTGAAGTATTTAAAAAAATTATGTAAATAATTTATTTAAATATATAATACAAATTTAATAATATAAAAATATTTAAAAGATAAATAAATTTTAAAATCCATTCAGTTTTTTATATTGTAATATTTAAAAATATAATATTTAATTAATTTAAATATTATAATTTTTCAACACAAATATTATTATAATTTTAAAAAATTATAATTTTAAACATAAAATATATGCACAAATAGACACAAATTGATATATATTTTTAATTAAAAAATAAAAATAAAAATATATGGATTACTAATATATTTTAATAAAGTTAAAAATATTTATTTATATTATATTCATTTAGTTCATTGGTATTTAATAAACTAAATTATAACAATTAAATAGAACAATATAAATTAACTTCTCTTTGAAACTTAAAATTTTAATCTTAATATATTAATTTATAATTAAATTTCATAAATACATCTTATTTTATTTATCTATGTTTTCTTTATACTATGAAAGTTATTAAGATATGGAGTTATTAAATTCACATCAAAAATCACTTAAAAATTATTTATTTTATTTATAATATCAAAAATATTTATTAAAGTATATAATAACACGATCCAATGCTCCACATCATTCCACGTGTAAATTACAATACAAACTCCGCCGCGGATTTGAAATTTCAGATTTAATTCCCAAAAAACAGCGGCAAAATCCGTAGCTAACATGGATTGATTCACTTTTATTGGGCACGAAAAACAATCTAAATTTTTATCTACAAAAAGGAAAATATATTTTAAAAAAGCTATTATAAATATGTTCAACAGAACAACAGCAGGCAATTTAAAAAAAAAAAAATAAAATTAAAAAAAATTATATACAGTTCATTTCTCTCTCCCAAAAAAAACCCTAACTTTCTCTGCTGCTTCGATTCGGTTCTCTATTGTTCGATTTTGCTGTGGTGAGGTTTGCAATTGAAGGATCTGTTGAGATTTTTTATCTGGTGAGGATAGATTGAAATATAGAGTGAGATAGATAGAAGTGACGAGAGAAGAAGAGATGGCGGCTACCGCCGATAGAGAGCTGGAACAGCAGCTTATGGAGGCTGGACTTAAGCTTGCGGAACCTCCGGCTTCGTTGGAGGAACTGCTTCCGATTCTTGATGTGAGCAATTGATTTGATTTTTTCCTCTCATGTGTGTTTTTGTCTGTTTGGTTGCTTCTTAGGTATTTTAGTTTCGGTTTTGTGCAATGTTGTGTTTGTTTGTTTATTTGATGCTGGAGGAAGAGTTGTGAGTGCTGGTTCGGATTTTGTTTGGTTGATTCCTTTGGTTTGTTTGTGTATTCGTAACGGTTGCATCATTGCTTGTGTGATGGTTGAATTATGGATTGTTAAGGTCGGTTATGCAGTTGGTTGAGGAGTTTGACGAGGTTTTGAGAAAGAGTTGCATTTGGCAGTTTGATGAAGAGACAATTGTTTGCTGCTTGGAGTTTGGTGTAGACTTTTGAGTATTATTTACAAGATGTTGGTAGATGGATGTATTGTTATGCTTCTTATTTGCAATGCATTAAAGTGAAGTTTTGTTTATGTCATTGATGATGTTACTCTTTTAGGGTCTTTGGTTTTCCATTCAGGCATATGACTGGGAAGAGTACAGTCTACTGTATTCGTTGTATTGAATTAGATATTTGTATTATTTGCATTATGGATAGGAGTCGAAGGGATGAGTAAATCTTGTTGGCAATGCATTAAAGTGAAGTATTTTTTATGTCATTGATGGTGTTACTCTTTTAGGGTTTTGGTTTTGATTTGGGCATATGATTGGGAAAGAGTAGTGTTAAGTTGATTGTAGTTATTGTATTGATTAGAGATTTGCATTGTTTGCATTATGGAAATGAGTCGAAAGAATGAGTTATTATGAGTGTCTTAATTAGGAAATGATCATTGGTTCAAATAACAACTACGCTAAGACTTATTGACCATTCCAGAGTAGAGGTTCAGTACTATAAATATGTGGTTTTGAATTTGTTTTAGTTTTGAAGAATATTCTTTGATTGTATAGAGTTGTTTTTTCAGGGATGATTCAATTTAGGAGACTTTAGACTCTTAACTTTCTTGGGAAGTAGTGTCTTATTTAATGCTATTTGTACTCTAGAGAATATGGTGACTAGATTTATCAAATGTTTGCTTTTCTTCATTTGAACTCATTTGTGATGTCTTGAAGGATCATCTATGGTGAATGCTTATCTTTTTACCGGTAGTGTTTATTAGAGACAGCTTCTAGTTTGTTTCATGCTGATCACGTGTGTTAACTTTGTGGCTGCTCACTGTTAACCATGGATTCTCAGTTATCTTGTGTATCTAACTAGTATGTTTTATTAGTTTCTTTATTTGCTTCATGCTATGCAATTTGTTTTTCCGCAACTTTCAGCTTTTTTTAGGGTAATTAGAGAGTGCAACATATTATGCTTCTGACTCCTTAATTGTTTGCAATTTTTAATCAACGAACTTCCTTGCCTCCCTGACTATATTGTTCATTTTGAGTTTAGCAAGTTGAGAATTGTCTATCAAAGGTGGAACAGTCACCTTCCGGCAATATGCAGAGTGCTCTCTATCCATCCTTAAAAGCATTGGTTACAAATCAACTTTTTCACCATCCAGATGTTGATGTTAAAGTTGCAGTTGCTTCCTGCATTAGTGAAATTACTAGAATAACTGCGCCAGATGCTCCATATGAAGATGATAAGATGAAGGTGATAGATTTGTTACTATTCTTTTTCTGTGTGTAAATGTGCTAAAAAACTTTCATATTCTCACCAGGACTTTGTATTCTGTATGTGTAGGAGGTATTTCAGCTGATTGTATCATCATTTGAGAATTTATCTGACAAGTCCAGCAGATCATTTACAAAGAGGACTTCAATTCTTGAAACTGTTGCCAAGGTCAGGTCTTGTGTTGTCATGTTGGATCTGGAATGTGATGCACTGATTGTTGAGATGTTCCAGCATTTCCTCAATTCAATAAGGTAGAGACTGTTCCACTTGACAATATATCTTCGTTTTGGTTATGTTTTTATGATGTCTAATGCATACTGGGTGAACTATGTGCTACAAGAGGTGCTATGAGCTATACAGATTGTTGTTGCTACTGAATGTTGTTCTTCTGAACTAACTCTTAATTTGATGTGGTAAGGGTTTAAATACAAGTCTAGTGGTTAGGGCGATTTCAATTAATTTCATCAAGGAGCTTAAAAGTTTTTGAGACTCTTGGCATTATTTCCCTTCATACTTAGTCTGTTTGGTGGAGTTTTTCTTTAGCTTACATGCTAATTTTAAACTCTATTCTAAAATTTGGCTTTAGATGTTAGGTGTGTAAATTTGAAAGCTCTTTTTTTTTTGTTGAAAGAGAATATAATTGAGGGTTAGTATTGAAAGTGTTATTTTCAACAATAATTTGTAACATGGGAAATATGGCTCAGCAAATATTTTGATTAATATATATATATATATGGAAAAGCTAGAATTCATAAATATGATGAATGGAAAAGCTTCATTTTAATGGTTTATTTCATGGAGTTTTTTCTCACTTTTCTTCATTAGTTTATTTTTCTTAGAGCTCCTTAAAAATAAATTGTTGTTTGGTTGGTGGACTTCCCTCCTTGAATCGAGAAGATAATTTGAAAAGAAGCCCAACCAAACATGGACTTGTATTGTCAGTTCTCAGTAGGTATTTTATGCGGTCCTTATGCTAGCACTTGCTTTTCTATTTTTTTTTTCTTCTTTCTAACATTTTTCAACTTTCTAATCGAAGTTTGTTTTTATTTGAAACATGGAAATTGTTTAACATCCCCTTTTGTTCTTTTGCAGGGATGACCACCCTAATAATGTCTTTTCGTGCATGGAGACTATTATGAAACTTGTAGTAGATGAAAGTGAAGATATTTCTATGGAGTTACTATCCCCTATCTTGGCTTGTGTAAAAAAGGACAATGAGGTAAGTTATGTTTAATTTGATCTTCTTTAATATATTCATTGTACCACCTCTAAATATTTTAATTATCTTTCAGGAAGTGTTACCTATTGCTAGGAAGTTAGCAGAGAGAGTACTGGAAACCTCTGCTGCAAAGCTTAAGCCATACTTGTCACAAGCAGTAGAATCCTCAGGCCTTTCTTTTGACGACTACAGTGATATAGTTGCTAACATATGCCAAGTGCCATCTGGTACTGTTGAGCAAATGGATCCCCCTGTTTCTGAGCCGAAGGTAATGTTCTATTTCTAAAGACGCTTCATATGTTGAGTTTTTATCTTTTGAAAGGTCCTGTAAAATTTTAATTTTGATCTAATGGTTTGGAATAAGCATTTCGCAAATGTGAATCTAGAATGCAAGGTGATCATATAGGAAATGGAACTTGAATCATAGAACTAGAGTGAAATATATGATCGACCAACATTCCCATCTGAATGTTTGGAATCTCTTAGCATTCTTTTGATTTATATATTCTAGTATTACTGGTCTTGGGACTGCTTTTATCATATTGAACTTCTATACAATTTCTCTTGTATATTGAACTTTTCACTCAGCTAAAGCAAATGATAATTTTCTTATGATGCTAGTAAATAGTTGCATATAATTTTTTTCTCATCAGTTTCCTGTTCCAAACTTGCTGCAGGCTGATGAGCATGAAAGCAAGTCA
The DNA here is from genome assembly GCA_031304145.1 of Cardiospermum halicacabum. Lineage (NCBI taxonomy): Eukaryota > Viridiplantae > Streptophyta > Magnoliopsida > Sapindales > Sapindaceae > Cardiospermum > Cardiospermum halicacabum. The sequence continues at coordinate 25,250,553 of CM062396.1, forward strand.
GCAGAGCCAGTGGTCGAGGAGACCGCTCAGGTATAGGCTCTTCTTTAGTCTATATGATAATTTTCCAATCTGTGTAATATCTAATCTTGAAGTTGGTAATATATCCATATCTTTGTATTTTTTTAGGTGGACCAACAAAATGCAAATGAAGCAGCCTCTGCTGAACAAGTTGATCCTGCTGGTGACAAATCTCCCAAATCAGTTGTGAGCAATGGGGTAGCACAGACTGAGGAGAATGAAACTTTGGCTGATTCAGACACTTTGAAAAAGAAAGATTCTAATAATAATGTTGTTCCATCTGAGCCTGTGGATACATCAAATGATGCACAATGTGATAGTATGGACATTGACAAAACGAATAACGCCGAACAGAAGCCTGAACAGACCAACAAGAAGACAGGAAAGAAAATTGCTTCCTCAAAGAAATCTGGAGAAGCCTCTGATGATCGTCATAATGATTTAGAGAATGAGGCTGAAACATCTGTGGATGCTAAAGCTAACAAGAAAGAAGTTCCTAGTTCACCTCATGAGGATCCATCTACGGAAGCAGCTGTCTCTTCTGAGAATGGGAAAGAAACAGGCAATCAGAATTCCTCCGCTAAGGTAGAGGGGGAATCTACTGGTGTGACCTCACCTACTGATGGAAGTGTTCCCAGTGAAGGTCGTCCCCAAAGGGCTGGTCGACAGAAGAAAAAGGATAGCGTGGTGAAAGAGACAACTCCATTAGCTGATGATGTTTCCAAAAAGGTATCTGGAGTGACCAGCGACTCAGAAGCAAAACCACATAAACAATCTGAGAAAAAAGTTCCTCCAGCATCCCCTAGTGAGGATGTAGCTACTGCAAAGAAAGAAACTGGCACCACCAGCGACTCTGAGGCAAAAATACAAAAGCAGTCAGCTAAGAAGGTTGAAAGCAGCAATAACAATGGAGACGGGTCCTCTGTTAAGCAACCGGATGAGAAGATAAAGAGGGAGAGAGCAAGTTCTGGGAAAGATCATGCAAAATCCTCAGCTAAAGATGAGAAAGTACTCTGCACCATAACTCTTATGAAATTCATGCTACTGAGTAGATTGTTAGCTGACTCTGATCTATTTATTCAGGAAGTTGTTCTCATGGTCTTGATATTTTCAGGAAACTGGTCCTTCACCAAAGACTGGTGGAAAATCAAACAAAGATGATCCTCAGGCAGAAGATACTCCAAAGACAAATTCCAAGAGAAAGCGAACTCCAGTAAAAGAAAAGGTAAGTGTTCTCAAACTTGTTTTGCGTTAATTTCATTCTATGCATCCGTGTCAAACTATAAATGGTTTATTCTTCTTATTAGCCAGTCTTTGTTATTAAGTTGAAGTTTATCTTCATATGTTTTCAGATTCTTAACTAGCATTACCCTTATTTTGAAGTTGGAAGTTTCATTGTTGTCTCTCATATTGCTATTGCTAATTCTACCCCAGGATCTGCATAACTCAATGCCACATTTGTTTTTAATAATATCAGAAGTAACTAGTCAATACTCTTTCTATTTTAACCATCTATCCGTTATCTAATTAAAGCATCGATGTCTTTGGGTGCTGTTTTGCTACCTTTGTTTTTCTCAGTTTCTTTATTCTCCCATTTAAGTATATTTTGCTTCATCTTGAGCTTGCTTAGTTGCTGCTTTAAATGTTCTGGTTTGGTTTGACTTAATTACAGTTTAGTGTTTCTGTTTTTAAGAGGTTTGAATTGTGCTTTTAAAAATTTGTAGATTAAGAACTCGTGTTTGCTTGAGGACCTGCTCTTACTATAAACATTGCTATTTATTTCTTACAAACTTATTGTTTTTTCAGCCATCAAAGACTGAGGATTTTGGTGAGATTTTGGTTGGTTCTAAGGTTAAAGTTTGGTGGCCTAAAGATCAGCAGTAAGTACAAAACTTGTTTTATTCTTTGTTGATATCCTTGTATATCCTTGATGTTGCCCTGTCATCTAGTCATCGTTATACTGTCTTTGGTGAAAATGATGAATATCATCCTACTGGCTTTATATTTTTACCATTAATATCACAAATTAAATTCTCAAGTCTTGACTTGGATTTCTGTTGTACTATACTGCAATCAAAATTTCCATTGTTTTTTTGAACAGGTTCTATGATGGTGTCATTGACTCATTTGATCCAATTAAGAAGAAGCATAGGGTGAGATTCTGGCTTAAGTTCTTGTGTGCCTATTGGTCTTTTGTTTCAATTTTCTACTGGCATTGGGGAAGCAAAATTTTCAGCTGCATCATTTTTTCACAATTGCTCCATATATTTTGCATACACACGGCCTTATTCTTTAATTCTTGCTTAGGTTCTATACACAGACGGTGATGAAGAAATATTAAATCTCAAAAGGGAGAGATGGGAATTGATAGGAAATGGGTCTGAATCTGATGATGAGGTAGAGAGTAGTTGCTAGTTTTGTATATTTTAAATCAGTATTTTTCGGGAGGTTTGATTGATAAACTAAACTTTTTTAACAGGAACAAACTGATATTGGAAGTCCTGATGTTTCTGATGTGTAAGTACTCTATGTTTTGCTCATTTTAATTTCTTTTTCATTTATTGAGCTTATCTGTGTAATTTAATTGCGAAAAACTGGTCTATAAAGTTATCTTATATTCTGTCGTTTCCGATGAACATACAGGCCCACAAAGAAGAGGTCAAAGTTGAATTCAGATCAGTCAACTAAGCAAGGAAAGGTGGAACCAGCTACGAAGAAGTGAGTAAATATATTCAATTTTGTGGGGTTTTTTTTTTTTTTTTTTTTTTTTTTTTTTTTTTTGTATTTACTTTCATTTTATGAATGTGGAACTTCTTGTTACTAGGGGTGGAGGGGCTTCCTCAAGTAAAACCAAAGCTTCATCTCAGAAGTCTGGCCGGAAAACCAAGGAGGAAACCAAAGTCGACACCAAATCTAAAGACAGTTCCAAGTCTGCAACAAAATCTGAAAACGAAAATGCCAGCAAAACCAAGGATCAGACCTCAAAAACTGGGGGCAAATCATCTGATGTTCCTTCAAAATCTGGAAGCAAGTCAGCCAAGGAGAGTGCCGCTACCGCATCAAAAACTTCCTCCAAATCCTCCAAGCAAGAGACTCCAAAATCCGGTAAATCCAAGCCAGAAACCCCTAAGACACCTATTGGTACAAAGGGCAAGACTCCCAAGACTGCTGGCAAGTCAAATGTGAACGGAAAAGAGAAAGCCAAATCTACTTCATCCAAGTCAAAAGAGAACGAGGAACCTAAGGAGGAAGCAGCAGACTCGGCCGAAATGCCTGAAAGTAGCCCCCCATCTGCAACTGTCACCAAGGCTCAGGGAAGCGGATCAAAGACGGGGAAAAAACGACGACGGTTTTGAACACCATCACATCCATCACTCGGGGTGGTTATCCTGGTCACGGTGAGCATGGTCTTAAATCCATAGCTAGTTTTAGTGTTTTCATTTTAGGGGCTTTAGGGTGAGAGAGTAGTAGTGAAGTATCCACTTATCTATTTATGGTATTTTTATGTTTTAATTAATTAAAGCTAAGAGTAGAACTACATTTGAAGTAGTTAAGTAACTGGGTTTTCATAGATTATGTAATAGTAGTTTTGATCTGCAGTTATGTTATATTTGTCATTGCATCATTTTGCATCTATTATGCACGGTAAGGTTTATGAATTGAAAAGACCAATAGCTACTTCAAAAGCCCATCAATGTTGCAAAACATGCATGACCCAAAAAACGTTTGAATCAGGATCGAATCTTATTGAATCAAATTTGGTTAATTTGAGGCTATGCTTGTTGTTAGTAATTACATGAGCAGTTGTGAACACGTTCTAAGTAAATAGATGGAACCAGTTGTGTGAGTTTTAGAGTGTTATATTAGATCATGGATTTGTACCATAACTGACTTTTTAAAATGAACTGACAAATTTAACATTTTTACATAATGATCATGGTTCAATTTTAAAGTGGTCCAAATCCTATGATTTGTGTCCCAAACTCAGTATTATCCTAAAGAATTTGTATGGGTCGGCGAGGATAAGAAGTGAACTTTCATCGGATAAATTGAAAATATGAAGACGGATATTCTCTTTAAAATAATGAGAATGTGGAATGTAATAACTAAACGTAATAGCAAGAGAATGACTAATTGGCCCATTTCAAGATATGATTATAGAATTGTAAGGTTTTATATAAACTTACCAAAAATAAGTCATGAACTTTACATTTAAAGTTTTAATCCACATGCGACTCTAGCTTGTCATTTTTTTATAAGTGGATTATATTAGTGATTATTCTTTAGGTCTATATTTTATTAATAATATATATATATATATATACATATATTAATGTCCTTAATTATTCTATTATATAGAGTTAGACGTACGGTACGATAATTTGATCGACAATTATATAATAATTATATGTATGGTATAGATCAGATTAGCAAGTATTTGTTGGAGAACACATAGTGGACACACTCATTATGAAATTGTTGTAGGGTGACGTTTTTAGTAATTCTCATGATAATAATGATTATGAAATAGTTTCGATGTAACGATTATGATATTTTAATACAGTCAAACGTTATCTTTAACTAAATAACCATAAAGACTATAGTTGGATGTTATACGGCTTATGTATGAGAGTGATTATAAATATGAGATTTATTTCTCTCTATTAAGAGATATATCTAGTGGCCACTTAATTAAGTGAAACAGAGAAAACGCACAGTCATGCTATGGATGGATAAATAGTTAATTGATGTCATTTGACTTATCAATTTACTTAGGAATTGATAAAATGATATTTGGACAAAACATGATTGACATGTAATATGTCCAAATAAGATATTGTAGAATAAAAGAATTATTGCATCAACTTGTTAAATTATTTAGTCAGTTATAATGTCTTACTAGAGACCAATTATTACCAGTGGGCTTTAACCGAATTGGGCTCTTGACGCAGATCGAAAGCAAAAAATAAAAGATAAACACTGGTTAGACTCGGTCACGAGTTTTGATAGACTAATTATACTCGGTCACGAGTGTTAGGTGACCAATATCGTTTGGCCGGGACGATGAAACTCCCTAATCCAAGGGAAGATAAATCCTAATCTAAGGGGAAAATCTATTTTAGAGAAATAAGATATTCAAAAGTTGAAAGATGAAAGATTTTTAATTTATGAAAGGAAACCCCTTATATAGGGGTTACAACCTAAACAAATAGAAATCCTTTTAAGAAGGAATTTCCCTAATATTTTAGAAAACCTAAAAAGAAAACAAATAAATCAAATAAGGAAAATAAATCCTATAATAAACATTAACATAATAAATCCTAAAATAATTAAGTATTCCTTCTAATCTTGATCCGGTCCAAGTCTTCCATGAAATTCAAGGCTAACTGATCCGCATCAGCTCCGCGACCAAACAATAACCTATTGGATCGCACGATCAGATTATAAGTGAGCGGACTAGGATTTCTGGTCAATGATGCTATATAAAATAGTAATGAGTTTATTATATGATCATCCAAGAAAAAATTAAGGTTTTCGAGAAATTTTAAAATTTTCTGAAATCGTAGTTTGTAAGTTTAGCAGTTGGTATGTTTTCATGTAACGTAATACAAGGTAATAGTTCTAATCACTCAACAGCACCTTTAGATCTAGAGTCGCGGAGACGAGTGAGAATTCAAACCTTCAACATGCCTTAAATCTGTGTAATTGTAGTATTGTATGTAGTACATTCATAAATTTGTATAATGATTTTTCAACCGATTATGTATTTAAAATAGAAAAATATCGCTGTGAATGGTTGAAGTCCCTAGTGTTGTATGATACAAGGTCATTGAAGAGATTGTGTATAGTTGAAGTTGCTATGCAATCAAAGTAATTACAAAATGCCATAACTTTCTTAGGTAGGTTTTGAAAATGGTTGTGTTTTGGAGGACAAGAAATATCAACCCAACCCACTTGAATTTGAGGTGCAAATAGTGATTATCCTTAATTGTAAAAACTAAACCCTATTTTGTCACTCATGCAAAACAATAATTATTTGTTTATACTATCATGAATGAGTGATTATTGAATAATCATAATATTACTACTATTGACTTCTTAACCAATCACAATCATTCACATATACAATAATACAAACAAATTCGCTATTTAAACAAACATAATCATTTGCTTTTACATACAAATGCTGGTAGCTACCATTACATAGTGATTATGCTTGTGCTTACTATCAACAACAACATGAACATAATCTCAATCATAAAATTATAATTACAATTAGTGGGTATAATTACAAAAAGAAAATTCTCTTTTTCTATTTCTTTTTAATTAATTATTAACCTTTTGTCTGTTTTTAAGGTGTCCACAATTTGAAACCCTAAATCATTCCCTATTATTTTATTTTACCTTTTGGGTTTGTAGTTGAAAATACCACAAGATAATTTTGTTTATTTAAATTGATGGATTGGTCAAATGTTGCTGCTACATGATCATAATAGTATAATTTAAAGAGAGTGTTGAAGATTTGATCCATAGAACCTTCCTTTATCATCAACACAACCAATCAAATTCAATTTTTAATTTTATTTTTGATCTTTTGTTCTTTTCATTGTATGTGTACAATGAATGTGGACAAACAAAATTCTACTTTAATTTGTTCTTTATTCCATTCTCAATTAAGAAATTCTATCTAAATAATATCTTAATCTTACAAAATTGATAGGTGGTTTAATTTTAAATACTTTTTATTATGTATTTTATTGTTATACTGTATAATCATTTAGAAATTGAGATTTATAGTAATTTTCGCAGGAATAAATAGAAAATTTTGAATTATAAATTTTTATATTAAAATAAAAATATATTTTTAAATAAATAGAAATTTTGAATTATAAATTTTTATATTAAAATAAAAATAAATTTTTAAATAATATTTTGTACGTAGAGAAGATTAGTTTTTGATTATATTTAAAAAAGTTAACTCTCTAATTATATAATTCACTTTTTAAGAAATTTTTAGAACATCCTCTTTTTTGCCAGATTGTTAGTTAAGGTATTCGTTTTCTTATGTTGATATAGTTACTTGGATTATATATAACTTCGATTTTTGTTTAGAACAATCTTTTAACATTTAAATTTGGTACAAGTTCTAACCGTCTAAATCTTGTGATTCTCTTATTAAAATTCTTTAATATATATAATAGTGAAAGGAATATATATAATAATATTTTTAATTTTAATATTAATAAATTTACGTTTATAAGATAAATAATTTATTAATTTTTATAATACGACAAGATGAAATTATTTATAATATAAAATAAAATGTATTCTAGAATAAAAACTTGCCTTATTCCCAACATTTTTCTAGTGGTTGTGATAAATAGAATTTAAAGTACAAACATGCTTGAAGAAAGAGTTTCCTAAGTGTGAACCATAGTTTTTATTTTTATAATATAATGTAGTAGTAAAAATGAATAGTATTATAGAATATTGAATGAAGAATAATTTGGATATTATTCTTTAAAGTTGATTATGAATCACAAAAATGTATAGATTCTCAAGTAACAATAGATGGTGTAAACTACTTTCCATATAGAAGAATCATGAGTCCCACTTTGTGTAGTCCCAACTTTATCACTATTCAAGAATGATCTTCAAATTAATGGAATAAGAATATTCAATCATAAACTACTCATTTAACTTTTTTTAATATATTTTTTTATATTTTTAATTCAATTTAAATTAATTAGTTAAACCATTTTATTTTATAACTTTTATAGAGAAAAATTTTTAAAATGTATTTTTAAAAGTTCAATTTAAATTACAAATATATTTTCAGAAAATTTAAAAAATAAATTAAAAAAATCATCTCATAAATCAATTTTCCAAGCACATAAAAAATTTATTAATTAAGTTATATTTAAATATTGTTTGAAAGTATCATTTTTGACATATTTCGATTATCTACCTTACTAGATAATATTTGGCTAAATAGAGATTTTATAATTGTTAATATATTAATTTTTTTATCCAATCAATTCTCATCACGTAAGGTAAAAAGCAAAAGTTGATATAAATGGATAGATTTGTTGTTGGGAAAATATGGCTAATTCCGATACCACTTGTTAAACAAATCGGTGATTCATTGCTGCGGATATGAGTATTGACACCCGCAAAGTAAATATACATACACAAAATAATAAAATAAAGATAGAAAATAAGACATAATGTTTTTACGTGGAATCCAAAATGGAAAAAACCACGACCGTCAGGACAACGAGTGACCAATTCACTATGTAATAATAAAGTAACGGTTATAACCAGAATATCACTCTCTCATTCCCTTACCCAATTACATTGGTCACAAACTCACATACAAGCTCTTCCCATATGACTCTCACATGATATCAGAATTTGATCCTAGAACCCAACATCTCCACGGTCTCCATAGTTGCCAGACCTTTGGGGTAACTCTCAAACCTAACCAACCAAATCTACATTGTTCACTTAGGATATCCAATAATAGATATAAGCACCATATTTATAGCATTAAGTTATTTAATCACAAAATAATCCTAAGTCATTAAGAAAACATTTTCCTTTATAAAATTCTCAATAATCCTTTTTCTAATTAGAATTCAATTTAGAAAATACTATTCCTAATCAGATATTACACTTTCAAATAGTTTTTGAATCTTTTGCCGGAGTATACTCAAATTCTTGTCACAATCCTAACATTTGTGACTATTACTTTTTATATTTTATTTAATAGAAATAGATAGAAATAATATTATATTTTTTTAATTGAAATAATAAAATATAAATAGATATAAAATATAATTATAAAAAAATTATACAAAATGAACTAAACAAATTTTAAAAATTTAAAAATTTTAAAAAATATTTATATTTTTGAGTCACGTAAATTTTAAATTCCAAAATTGGCTCTTCATGACTTCACCATTTTCCTTCGGACCATCTTGTTAAATTTAAAATTTTATTTTGTAAAATTTTAAAATTAAACTATAAATCTAAATACAGGTTATAATTATTTTTTTTAAAAAAATTGTAATTGTTTTTAACGTGTATTTTTTATATATATTTAAAACAGTATTCAAATTTAACATAACTATTATTAAAATTAAAAATTTTTAAATAATTATGTAAAATTTAAAATCGAAATGATAATTTTTAGAAATTATATAGAAATTTTTTTGTTATTCCTTCACATAATATTTTAATCCAAATAAAACCTATCCAACCATTTTGGAATATTTAATTTTACAAAATTCATTTAACTTATTATTTAGACAACTATGCAAATATGATTTGACATTTCATCCGTGATGAAAGGGATTGTGTTGATAAAATCCAAATCATAAGTTTAATCACCAAAAACGTCCTTCAAGATGGTGTAAATCAAATTAAATAATTATAAAATTAAATAAAAAAATGGTTTTTGGGATGTGGGTTAATTAACAGACGTCACACATACAATGAATTGATATATAAAATTATAATTTAAAGTGAGGAAACCATTAGACCTAGATACTAGCTATATAATTTATAGTTATTATTTAATTGATTTATGTTAATATTATGAATTACTATTAAATTTGGAAAACCTTGGTGCATGCTCTCGTGTATTACAAATTCTAGGCAAGAATCGTGATTAAAATATTATCATGAATGATCAATGTGAAAAGCATAAATTCATATTGACTAAATAATTTTTTGATACATTTTTTTGAAAGCCACCCTAATTTTATATGTATTTATTATTTAATCCCTTTGTAAAATTTCAGTTGATTTGAAAATGCAAAAATTATATCCAAAATTAGGGTTAAATTTTGTAGAGTGAAGAATTTATATTTGAACTTTATCGTGTTATTCTTTACAATTATTTATAATTATTTCTATCATCAAGTCATTTAAGATTATGATATTACTTTTTATAATTAATTCTAGAATTTTATGAGAACTAAACCATTGTAAAATTACTATATTTTTTTCACTTCACAAACTATGAATTTTTGGATAAATTATTTTGTTTGCACTGTAATTCAAGCTTCTTTATTCTTTAATAATCATTTTCTTCATCCAAATCCTACCTACTATATAACACAGAAAAATATGTCACAAAATTCACTTATAATTAAATTATTATTAAATTTATATTTTAACTATTTTATTATATTTGAGAATTGGAATTAAATATAAAATTAAAAAAAATAAATATAAAAATGAATTATATTAAAGATTAATATAATTATTTATAAATCAATATTAATATAATAAAATAATGTTATTTTTTAAATTATAATATTTTGAAATTAATTTAAATATTAAAATTTATCATAAAATAATTAAAAAATATATTTAAAAAAACTTAGCTTATTATTTTTAAATATATATATATAAAAATGGAAGAATTATGTAAATTGTGAATGTGCCCCATGCAAATTGCAACTGAACCGACACTTGTCACATGGGGCTCCAATACCCAACTTGCCAATGTGAAGTTGACTAAACCTTCTCCTACTAACACTAACATGGATTCCACCACCTATCATCATCTCTTTTCCATTTAAATATCTTCTCCAACTTACCATAACCACTAAATTCACCATTTAACAATTTATTTTTTTCAAAATTAAAAAAAAAAAAAAAAGTATTAATGGATCCTTTAAACCAATTAGTCCATCACTAGATACTCTCATCATCACAAGCATCTAATAATAGAACAACTAGAAAGGGAACCATGATTTGTGTGGATGGGTTTGTGTGGTTTGATACCCTTAAGAGATGAATAGTGGTTGGGGGTCACACACTTTGGAATATAAAAAAAATAAATGAGGGTGGTTCATGCATGAATAAATGAATAATGATGAGTGAATCCTAATAATAAATATAAAGTTATAAAGCTTTGCATTTGAATAAATTTATTAAATAAAAGTTAAATAGATAGATGAATTGGTGGGTCATTTTAGCCTTTAATAGCGTGATCTCTCCTTTCCATGAAAGAAAACCTCCAACTTTTCCATTTCTCACAACTTTTTTTTTTAATAATTATTAAAAAATATATTTAATATTATAATTAGCGTTTCAAATAATAGCAACGGCAACGGACGGTTTTTAGAAGAATTCGATTCAGCAGTATCGGTCCAAGATAAAAATTCAGACTTAAGTTTAAGGTTCTAATTCAAATGGTTCGTTCAACCTATATGGTTTAAATCTTATAAAAAAACGTTTTAACTATCAGATACACAGCTAAGAAAATTCCGAATTCTACGAAACTTCTTCCATAGGAATCTTGACAGACCCGAACAATTGGCATATCAGATTCTTATAAATAGAATCCCGACCCTTCTTATTAAATACCGTTTATCACATGATTGAAACTCTGTCAAATACTTCACAAACTCGTTTTCTGATCAATACTTCGGTGTTATTCTTCAATTTTGATCATTCATTTGATCGTGATTCGCGAGCGTCGGGCTCCCCAGTATTGCCTCATAGACATATTTTGGTTTCGAAATAAACTATATTATAGAAGAATGTAGCCATTTTCTTTGTTTCTATTTCAATTTACATTATTCACTTTTAGAATTGACTTGAGCGTCAGAATGTTTACGACAAACACCACGTCAGTGTCTCAAAATATTCATTCGAATGTTTTTCCTACTTTTTTGCAGATACTTTTGTTTGAATCGTTCTCACTATCAATCCAATTCGATTATGTCAAACGTCCAGACCAGACTACCATAATAACAATTAACTATTAAATTATTTTTTAAATTAATTGTTAGATTGAATATTTTAAATTAAATATTTGATAAAAAAAATATTTTCGTGTATTTGGTATCTTTAGGCGGGATGGCCAAGTGGTAAGATGATGTAAAATTATAAATTTTTTATAATAAATATAAATATAATCGAAAAATAATAATATAATTAATTATAAATAAAAATTTACTATTAACTTTTTAGTTGAAAGTTATTTTTAATACAAATATAATTATAAATTTTTAATAATTTGTAAAGACGTTAATTAAAATGTCATATATGTATATATTTTATATTATTAAATAATTAATTTATGTATCTTCTTCGATTGAAAGAGTCCTACGTTTCATAAGATTAAATATTTATGGGATAATGTAATTTTGGGTACCTAAAGTTGTGCATAATTTTCATTTAGGTACTCCAACTTTTCGAGGTTTCATATAGGTACTTCAACTTGCAAATTATAGGTCATTTAGATCCTCGGGATGACGTGGCGCTAAAAGATTGGAATACCTATATGAAACCTCACAAAGATGGAGTACCTATATAAGGATCTAATTTGCAAATTGGAGTACCTATATGAAACATCGTAAAATTTGAGTACCTATATATAAATCTAATTTGCAAGTTGGAATACCTATATGAAATCTCGAAAAGTTGGAGTATCTAAGTGAAAATTTTACACGACTTTAGGTACCCAGGATTATATTATCCCAATATTTATATGTGAAAGTTTATGAAATAGAGGGAGAGATTGTTGGCTTTATCTTTATTGAAGAATGTCAACATTACATGGACAAGAAAGTCTATGAGTGCATGAATTAATATTGCTTTACCAAGTGAGGAGTGATACATTATTATGATATCTTTCCTATTCTAGGAATTATAGTGATTTTTGGCAATATGTATTTTACCTACCATGTTTCAAGGTTGTAAGATCGAAAACTTTGAAGTCAAATGTATTTGAATGTAGAGTTATTTTAAAATTACAATGGTTTGTAGGTTATATATATATATATATATATATATAGAGATAGAATAAATTATTCAAAAGATCAAATTATCTACATTTTTCTTGAAAAGTTACAATACTCAATATGGTATCATAGATATAATTTCTTTATATAATAATATTTGATTTTAAAATAAAGTAACTAAAATTGTATCTTTAGATTTATTAATAATATTATATAAAGATTATGGGTTATTTCTAAAAAAAAAAAATTTAATTTTTTAAAGATTTTATTTTAAATTATCGGTTTTGAAAACTTTTGCAAAACCACCCCAAATTCAAAATGGGTGGTTTTGCAGTTAAATGGACGGTTTTAGATAATTATGATGTTTTAATTATTTTTAAATTTTTATTTAATAATTTTAAATATTTATTTTAAATTATTAAAATATCATAATATTTCAAAATTATCCATCAAAATCCTAAAACCACCCATCTAATAGCAAAACCACTAGTTGTTTTAAATTTGGGGTGGTTTTCCAAAAGTTTTCAAAATCAATGGCTAAAAATAAAACGTTTGAAAGAATGGAATTTTTTGGAAATAACCTTCAAGATTATTTTTAGTATTGTTAATAATATGATAAAAATACAAGTATACAATGCATTTTTCCATTGTTAGAATGTCAAACTCATCCTCAAGAAATAAGGATTGCCTCAATCACTGTTATATAGAAGCTATTAACCCTTTAGCTAATTAATAAGGAATTTCACTCGCCCCTTCATGTCCAAAATACACACATGGAACCAACGGGTTACTCCCAGAGCGATCTCTAAGGAGATTCATCCATCCACACGCCCAGAGACGGACCTAGCTTCAAACAAAGGGTTGCATATGCAACCCCACTTCCAAAAGGAAAATACATATATAAATAATAAAATTAAAAAAATCATCAGTTATTAAAAAATATTAATAATAATTAAAATTATACAAACCCCATACATCACCCCTTATTTCAACTTCCCCCTTATCAAATATATATATATTTTCGATATCACTCTTTATTCCAACTTCTCTATATTCACTCTTTATTATTAAATGTATTTTTTTATTATTATTATTTTTTAATATTATTTTTTGTATTATATTTAATTTAAAATTTTTAATTCTTATTTGATGTAGATATATTGAAATTAATACCAAATGCATTTTTTTTTTGTCTTTACTACTTTTTATATTATAATAGATTACGTGTGTCCAATAGTATTAATACTCAAATCCATTTACAATAATAATTTTGAATATCCTTAAGTTAAATAGACGTTTTTTGTGGGTAAGATTGCTTATTGCACTTGATATTGTTAAGTGTGTTTGTTTATTTTGCAAACTTCTTAATTCTTGATGATAAATTTATATTATTTTTATGGAGATTAAGACATGGAGACTGTGTTATTCGAGACTAGATCATCACAAGAATTTAGTTAGCCTTTATGTGATAATATAATACTCTATTGTTGAATTCTGTAACATGAAAGTAGAGTGTCATTAATATTGTGTTTTATTTATTTATTTGTCTTTTTCTATCATGCTTTATTTATTGATTTGAATTCAGAACTTAGTTTAAGTATACCTTACTATTCAATTTAAGATCTGCAACCCCATGTTTCAAATCCTGGATCCATCCCTGCACATGCCTAGACCAACTCTAATATCATGTTAAAAAGTCTAACTCACCCTAAAAAATCCTCAAAAATGAGAATTGTCTTTCTATTAACCCTTTAACTAAATAATGTGGGATTTCACTGCTATATAATTCAAATTTAAGAAATATATGAAAAATATAAATTAACATATTCATCTTTTATACCATTTTATAATTAAACTACGTTAGTATTATTTTTATAAAATACGTAATTATCAAATACATTTTGTCAAATTGTCCTTAAATCAATAAAATGCTAATTTTCAAATCACCCACAAAGACTCATAAACTACTTTCCCCTAAATATCTAAGAAGAACATTCCAAGAATGTCCTTGCACCATAAATTCAATCTATGAAGCTATGGTGGTGACCTTTACTTGTCCCTCTTCATCATGTTGGTAGGACAAATGAGTAATGTGTCCCACAAAAATTGGACTACATACCCTATGGAAGTTACAAGGGGTGTTTGCGTTTGTACTATATAGATTCATTCATGTACAAATTAACTTATTGGCAATGCACCTTTGTGATTGGTCCCAACCAATATTTTAATTGTAATAAAAGAATTGTATGTATCATGTCTTTCTTTAAAGCTCTCCATGTTTAAAGGTAGGTCTCTTTTTTGATTATTTCTTTTTCTATATGTTGTACCTCTCATTCTTGTTGTTTTCTTTATTTGGGTCACCATTTTCATGGTTTAAAAAAATATAAGAAAAGTTGGGTGTATGATGATGATGTATATAATGTAGGTGATGTTTGGTTAACTAAGAGAGATGTGTAACATAGAGTTTTGTTTTAACTTTTGGTCTAAGTGGTTAAGTGTTGATTGGATTGAAGTAAGTTCGAATCTGAATTTTGAATGAATGGAGGTGTTTATATGTAATTCTATAATTTAAATGTCAAAATGAAACGGTTAATTTTATTTTATCAAATTATAATATTTTTGCGAAATTTTATAGCGTCAAATATGAAATTTCAAAATAAAATTTAAGAATATAAAAGATTATTTCAATTTTCTACCAATTTTAAAAAATAATAACTTAAAAGAAAAATCACTTTTAAAAATAATTTTTAATTCTTTTATTATTGAATTTTAAAAAATTTATTAATAAAAAGCTAATATTTTTTAAAATTATTTTTAAAAAATAGATGAAAAATATTCCAGATAAAATGCTTATTTTTATATAAATATTTATTACTGATAAATGATTCATGTGATTAGCAAGATCCATTAATTTCCATTTATATATAATTCATCCACTGAAATGTTAATCCAATGCCAATAGTAGTAAAAAAAAAAAAAAAAAAAAAAAATAATGGACATGAAGGATGATGATGACATCAAACATCAAATCACCTGATCTGAGTGTACATTACATTACATATCAGGTGAAGAAATTACCAGAAGCCAAGTCAACAGTAAATATTAACCCTAGACTAGAGAGACACGACACAAGAACCGACAACATCAGAAATAAACTAATCAGATTTCGACACGTCACTCCAAGTACAATTTTGACACCTTTGCCCTAAATATCAAATCTCATCATCATCGACACAAATTGCCTGCATGAGAAATAAATGAGTGAGACACGCACACATCACAAATATTATATATATATATATAATAAAGACAATGTGTGGCCCACCATGACAACCATCATCGTCGGACGGCCTATCAACCACCACCACCCACCAAAACCAATCATCTCTCAACACACCCACAACCAACTCTCTTTCACATCATCTATGACTATATATACATTATATATGTATGTATGTATGAATACTACATCATCACCATATGATATGTGTGGAAAATGGACTTGTATCCATTATTGGGTTGGATATCCAACGGCTATTTTTAGTGGCTCAAACTGTACCATTCAATGCCATTGTGTTTGTGTATGACAAAATGCTCATATTGTCTTTTAATGGAAGGTCCACTTGGACAAATATACAACACTACCTAATTTAAAACATATTTCTAAAAATTACTCGAATTTATAATTATTTAAGTAATTTTATCTACTGTTATAGTATTTTCAAGCTATTCTAATTTTCCATCTAAAATTAATGGATAATATCATGGTTGATTATAGAATCATTTTGAAAAAAAATATTTTTAAAAATTTGTTTGAAAATAGAATGTATTTCAAATATTTTTAAAAGATTTTAGTTTAAATTAAAAATTATATATGTATATATAAATTTCTACCTAAAGAACAAAAATAATAATTGAGTTGATTAAATTTAAAATTAACAATTGTATTTTAATGATAATTTTTAAAAGATAATTGATTGAAATTTGGAATTGTTCCTAAACTTCTTAACTCCAAATAAATATATGTCAATTTTGAATCATTATTTTTTTTCTTAATAGACAGTAAAATTATTTTACACCACTATTACTATCTCATAGAGACTATGATCACTCAAATATCAAAAAGATTTTCCACTCCTACACTAAATATAAATATGAATCTAAATATAAACTTTCATATTTGTTAAACTCACACCAAACCAACCTAAAAGTGCCGAATTTATATAAATACTATATACCACATTATCCTTTACGAGATTTGAATAACGTAATTTTAATATTATTTTGTATGGTTGGAAGATTTCATTCTTATATTTGTAACATTTCCTCTTGGTTCAACTTGAAAAAAAAAATCATACTTTTTAAATATTTTTTTAAAAATTATGAATTAATAAATAAGTAAATATATACCGATTTAAATTTTAAGAAAAAATTTATTATTCTACCATATTATTCATTATTGGATTTTGATATTTTGATAGTTCTAAAATTTCTAGGGCATTTTCTTTTAGCATTTTATAATACTATTTTAAGTAATATATTAAAAATTTAGTGTTCGATGATAATTTTTACATTAAAATTTAATAGCAATTTTTATTAAAATATTTTTAAAAAATAAATTTGACTATAATTTAATTAATTTATTGTTAAATAATTATTTAGAATTTAAATCATTTTAATATATTTAAAAATTGAAATAATATAATTTTATTATAATACTTTATTGAAATATTTTAACAACTAATTGTTACAATTCATCATCATAACATTTGAACATAATATCAAATCCAAACATAATCTTAATATATTTGGTGGATATAAATATAAAAAAGTGGTATCACTCATTTTATGAATTTCATTTCACTTTACTTAATCTCCCAGTGAAATGTAATTTTTTTTCCTTAATAAACTGTTAGTTTGTATAATTTAAGTCTTAACTATTACTTATTAATATTTAAATTTCACTCAATTAAGAATTAAATAAAATATTATAGATTAAATAATAAATATATACTATTAATTTTTTTAATAAGAAATGCCCTTTTTAAATCAGATCTACCGGGCCGGAATAGCCATTGCCAATAAATTCAATCTATACTATAATACTATTTAAAAATATTAATAAATAAAATGAAGCTCGTAAAATGTATTAAAAAAAAATAATTTGTTAATATCGAATTAGTTGGTCTACTATTTAGACTTGTATTTATCTGTTCTAAATATTATTATTTAGACCGTTCATACATCTGTCCAAACTTTTTCCACCTAAATTCAATAATAGACATTTTTCCAAACTTTTTCCATCTAAATCCAGTTATAGACTTTTTTTTGAAACTTTTTCGATCTAGATCCAATTATATATCCGTTTAGATTTTAAAATAACATGTGGTTTAATTTTATTTAGTTCAATATAATTATAATTTCTATTCAATCAGTATAGGGCATCTTATCATATTCAGACTTCATTCCTATAAATATGGTGTGTTTATAAGAGTGGAATATTTTAAAGACGAGTCTTTTAAATGAGAGATGGAGTTTTAAAATAAAAAAAAAAATCTTTTTTACTAAAATATATATGTATTATACAAGTTACTTTTAAAAAAAATTCCGCTATAACTAGTTTAAAACTCTAAATAAATAGATTTTAATAGTTTAAATTTCGTAACAGATAACTATAGATCTGATTTGATTCACTGTAATTTAATATTTAAAATATTATAAAATTAATCCGTGAGCCCAATATTTGAATCTGAGCCCATATTTACTTTCCTTTTATCAGAAAAAATAAATAATTAAAGGATAGGCTTTTCTCGAAAATGCTTCCTTCTTCGTCCAAACTTGTTCCTTTTCCCCATAAAACCCCCCCACCTCCACCTTCCCTACATAACCAACCTTCCCTTCCCTCCACCTATCAATCACACAACACACATGTCTAACCCATCTCTCTAAACCATACCACCACCACAACCTCTTCCTCCACATCTCTCATGTTTTGATTACTTGTTTTCTCTCTTATCTCTCATGTGAGGTAGGTAAAGTCTAGTTAAGATCATGCTTAGTATGTGTATGTGTTCCATGGAGAGTAAGTCTTGTTTTTGTCAAACAATTTTGACAACAAAAACAAGAAGATCATGACAACTTTGTCACCCTCTTGCATGTTAGATATACACAAAAATTCATCATCAACCATTCAAAATGTTTTGTTACTTTCCTTTTTTGGGTTATTTTCCATGTTCATAACCTATTCTAAACCCTAATTATAGTCATTGTGCTCATTGTTTTCCATTTGGCTGATTTGTTTTTTATCTATTAATGGGTCTAATCTTGTGTTTCCAGATCTGACTTTGTTGTCTTGTTTTTGCTATATGTAGAAAGTGTATATATTTGATGTGAATTATTGTTGCTTTTGGGAGATAGAAATTGACAGAAGAGAGTGAGCACACAGAGGCACTTGTATAAACATATACCTTTGCTTTTGCGTGCTCACTTCTCTTTCTGTCAGCTTCAATTGACCGGAATTCGCGGTCGATTTGGTTTCTATACTCCATTACCATCGAATCCATAAACTTAAACTTGCAGGATTAGCCGGTCTGAAGAAGCTATATAGGTGAGCAAAATGTATATTATGAATTTTCATTAGTTTATGTTATTTGTTATTAATTTATGTGATTTGTTTAATTGTATTCAAAGCGTGTCTTTTGATAATAGTTTTTTTGTGTGATTTATTAGTGATTTTAATGTTGTGGTTTGTTAGCTTGGGACCAGTCTCTTTGATCTAGTATGGTCCTCACTAAACCTTTTGTTAATTATTCATTTTCTTTAACTTATGCATCTGAATGTGTTTAGATTCCTTTTGTTTCGTATCTTAAACTAATATGTGGTGGGTGTTTAGAACCCTAATGGCATACTTTGACAAGTCATATGTGTATTTTAGTGCGATTTTGGGTAATTTTCAGTACGATTTTTGTTTCTTTGTTGTATTTTAACATGATTTGTTAGATGATAAAGAATTGTACATGTGTATAGATGCTAATCAAATTTCATGTGGTTTCGCAGAGACTTGGATGCTTATATGGAGAAGTCAATTGATTTTAGTGATCGTATCATGATATAACAAGGTTTGTTGTTTAAAATTTAATGCTTATCGTGTATTTGTCGATGCTTCTATCTAATTACTTATAATATAGATTTTTATTTATTTTTTTTAATCTCATAGCTTTTCAAAAGGATTATGTGTGATTTATATGCCTATTTCAAGAGTTTATCAAAAGCTATGATTTCAAAACTTCTGAAAAGTTGTTGTAAACAATTATATGCCTATTTGAAGATTTTATTGATGGCTATCAAACTAAAATACTTCATTTATCTACACAATTCTTAGTATTTAAAATATATATATATATATATATATATATATATATATAAAATCAGTTGATTTCGTTTATGCTAATTGGATTATTCTATGTTCTTGAAATATCATTTGTACAATATCTACATGATTCAGTAATGTTATTATATATAAGTCATGATGTGTTTGTTCTATCTAGCAGTTAATTTTGAATCCTTTGTTGATCTTTACAAGTTTCCAATGTGTACTATGCTTGTGTTGGATGTTGAATAATGTCTTTGGACAATTGTACTCGGTATTGATTTGTAAGAATGAAAATAAATTGTTCTTTGATGGTGATACTTTTTCGATTTGAGTTTTATAATACGGAAAAAAAATAATTCATTATTACAAATCTTAGCATATTAGTTATCGTATTAAGAATTGATTGAAATTACTTTTATTTGAACAATATGATGTTGGCACACTTTGATATTAGTTTGAAGCATACGTGATAACATTATGTGTATTGTACTCAGTGTCATCTAATGACTAGTTGAAACTTGGGGCTGATATAGCATTTGGTGTCTATTTGTACAGTTAGACCATTAAGTTTTATGATGCTAATAGTAAAATGTTTTCTGTTTGTGTCAAAGTCAGTTATCTTATTATAATTCCCTACGATTTAGTATTTGATAATTGTAGTTTCAGAGGAACATGTAAACAAATTTTGAGAAGGGCTGAGATCAACCTTAAGAATATACGAAGGGCTGAGATCAACCTTAAGAATATACGGTTTATTTTAATCCGTTAGTGTCAAACTAGTTATCGATGATAAGTGATCCAATCCATGTTTGTGTTATTTTTTACATATGTTTGATGTTATGCTTCTTGATGTATATATTTGAACTATATAAGTGGTAAATAAGTCATAAACATATCAAAACTGATTTCTTATTTCTTATTTGTGGAACGTAATAGAAGCGAATTCTGTCCTATGTTAATTCTTAATTCTAATAGTGATTAATTTACTCGAAACAATGAGGTTATTTTCGAACGTGATGTTTCGGTAGTATATTCTTGTAAAATTAATATTCTATTCTCTTTGCTTTCTTTGAATTATTGTTCATTCCGCAATCATTTTCTTCCTATGAGTTTTGTCAATTTATAGTTTGAGATGATTCATGGATGTAATGCTTTGGAAGTTATTGATTCATTTCTTTGTGTAGCTTTATGAACTAAAAACATAGTTACTACCATTGTAATGCTTTGGAAGTTATTGATTCATTTCTTTGTATAGCTGCATGGACTAAAAAACATAGTTATTACCATTTTAAAGCTCATTTCATCTTATTGAAGAAGTGTTTTGAGTATGATTAGGTATATACTACCATATAGGGAGTCTTTTTATTTAATGTTCATGATAAAGGATGACCTACTCATTTCTTCTACTTTGACTTTTGGTTGCTTTTACTTTTGACTCTGGTTAGAGAAGAAGAGAAGTAGAAGCTTTCAAGAATCTGATACTTTTGACTTCTGATTGTAGAATAGGAGAAGTAAAAACTTCCAAGAATGTAATACTTTTGGCTTCCTAGAAAGCTAGAAGTTCTTCCTGTAGTCATCCAAAACATCTCCCAGAAGCCAAAAGTCAATATCTCCAAACCGGTCCAATTTGGATTGAATAAGGGACCATTTGTGACTATTTGACGATAGAAGATATATGGTATGTGCCGATTGATTGAAATAATATATGGTTTCATAGTAAACTTTGGCATACTCGACCTCTAAATATCAAAGAAATAGGCCATGCTTGATTTTGGTTGATGTAGTTAGAATGTTTTCTCTTTTCTTATTTGTTATTGTTTGTGAAAATAACATTTTCTTGTGTTTATTTGATATCTACTATACCAAACTTTGGTCCTATTGTATTATTATGTCCTCAAATATGTATATATATGTATATACAATGATCATGATTGATCAAGTACTTGGTAGTGAATTTACCTTTATTTGGACCTCAACTTTTAAATTCAATGACTTTAAAAAAAGCAAAAATCCGTTCTGTCTGTCTGTTGTTGGAGGTACAATTGAATTATTGAATTGTATACACATTACATATTATATGAGTACTTTTGTCTATTTCTGCAACTTGTTATAAAGAAATCAATTGTATGAGGATTTATTAACTTAAACCATTCATGTGTCGGGATCAATTTAGACAATTTTGTATGGCTGCTATATAGCAAATATATAATATTATACTTGACTATCTACACTTGTATGTTTTGTTTTTAAAAATATGCTAAGATTTAGATGGTTTTCAATTATGATTGAATGTTACTTTTGAGGTTTGTATTATTTAATTGAAGCTAATGTATTTTGTTTTTTGTGTTCTATTTTAGTTCATTTTTATAGCTAGTTTATTAGGTTGGTTCATTAATCTCTTTGGCCTAAAATATATTAGTTAATGAATGGGAATTATTTATGTTGAGAGCTCCTCCTAATTACGAAATAATCACTATTGGGTTGAACTATTTCCTCTCATTTATCTAATAGAACAGATGCTCGTGGTAGATTTAAGATTTCACCATCAGTGATGGTTTTCATTATCATAAACAACCCCATGTATATACATTGTGTTTAGTTAGTTTTATTAGATATGGTAGTACTAATATTAGATATGGTAGTTAATGAATGGGAATAATGTTTATGTTTGGAGCTCCTTATGTTTGGAGCTCCTTATTATAAAATAATCACAAGTGGGTTATTTAACTGTTTCACTTCTAAATTTATAGAACAGAACATATGGGCATGGTAGATTTGAGATTTCACCATATAGTTCTTATAAACAACTCCAAAGGTATACATGTATACAATCAGGTAGTTTTATTAGATATGGTAGTACTAATATTATTTTATTTTCTTAACATAATGTTATTTTGTATTCTTTTGATGTATATTATGGATATACAAATGTAACATTTGTAATTGTTTTCAACAATGTTTAACTTTCTTCAAGTATAATCACCATAGATTCAATGAAGAAGAAAGCTAAGATCCCTACAAGAAGCATTAAGGTTTTCTTATAAATCAATCTACTTTAGTCAAAATCCAACACAGTTTCTTCAAATATAGGAAAAAGAAAATCGCAAAACCTAAGTATAAATTTCTTACATGAAGTTGCTGTTGAGTTGACTTGACTTCTTCACTTGTTTAGTTGCAGGTACTCCTGATCTGAACACAAGCTTTGAGAGAAGTACTAATGGTAGTTTCTCAAGTAATAGTAATGTTTCATTCATGAACCTGTATATCATACACAAACAGATAATTGAGTGGTTGGAGATTTTTTGTTTTTAAATTGTCTTGGTTGGTTTATTCAACTTTTAGCGGTTGTGCTTTATTTGGTAAAACATAGAAGTTGATGTGAAATCATTAATTTATTTTAAATGGTATAAATAATAAATATGTGGGTGTTAATGAGTGATGTGACAAATGTACTTTTATCTGCAAAATTATCCAATAAAAGCTAGTTTATGTCACTGTCCATCTGCAGTAAAATCAATAAAGATTCCTTTTTTTGGGTCCATTTATGTTTATAAAGCATTTGGTTTTGAATTATGACCAATTTCAGTAAAATAATAATAATAATAATAATAGTAATAATAATAATAAGTCAAATAGTTTAAACAAAGTTGTTATGATTCTCACAGTAACTCAAAATTTTTACAAGTTGAAGATGATAAATATAAGTATAGTTCTCATTTTACATTTCAAACTACATTGGTTCTGTCTGTTACAGAAACTATTACTACTGCTATGGTTTATGGTTTGGAGGTCTTCTTTCATATTCTATGAATTTTTCGAGAGTACTCCGGCGGCGAAGAGTAAATTCCGTCGAGAGAACTGTTAAAAATGGTGTGATTAGTTTGAATCATAGAGAGGATGATAAAAGAGATATGGAAAGTATTAGTGTTTTCGAATACCTGCAATGAAAGGACTGGTGATGATTTTGTAGGTAGGGTTTTCAATGACCGTCGGTTTAGGTTTCCAGTCCTGTAGATGCATGCAGAAGTTAGATGTAATATTCGAAAATGGATGTACTCATTGGTAGTTAAAAGTTACAGCAAAAGAACTTACTTCTCTTCCGACCTGGGCAATTTAGTGCTAGAAGTGACGTCCCATAGTTTGACAGTGCAATCAGCAGAACCAGAAGCTACAAGTGAACCTTCACAGCTGGTTTCATGTAGTGTTAGTAAATAGTAAGAGTGGTATGGTTGTAAAACGATTGAATGAGTGATTGGTAGAGAGAGAACCTGAAAGCGAGTGACCATACACAGGAGGTGTGACCCATCAGAGGTGTGACACAGCGGCCTGTTGAGAGGTCCCACATCATGATTGTGCCGTCTTCATCTCCAGATGCCATATAACGACCGTCAGGTGACATTGCCAATGACAGAATCATACTCCTGTGGCCAATGAAGATTCGGACACAATCACCACTCTGGACATCCCAGAGTCGAACGGTTTTGTCACTTGACCCAGTGGCAATGTAGTTGCAGTTGGCATGCCATTGCACACACTGTGAGAGCATCAAGATGATAGAGATTTGGTTTCAAGATTTATACCCAAGAACAAAGTAGCTGATAGCATAAATTAGTTGTGCTGAGCTGAAGAAGAGAAATACTCACATCAACATCAGAAAGGTGTCCTGCTAGAATCCTTAAAGGCTGAATTCTATCCATAGTCCAAATTCTGGCTGTCCGATCATGAGAAGCACTAGCAAAGTAGTGTCCCACAGGACTGAACTGCAACAAGATGATTATTAATGATTTTAGTATCGGTTAGTATCAAAGAGAAGTTTATATGCTTAAGTTGAAAGATAATTCAAAACAACAGCAAGACAACAAGACTATGGATAGATGCACAAAAAGAATAATCATGTTGCACTTAAATCAACGAACCTAGTGTCCCTTAGCCTCAAAAAATAAAATCAACAGAAGAAAATAAGGAGTATGCATGTCAAAATTAAATTAGGTTTTGTTCACAACAAAGACAACAAATATAAAGTCTCAATCTCAATTCAAATGGGAATGGCAGACACAGAAAATATGGCATCCTTTATTATTCTAAAGATGCACAAAAAAAGTAGAGGCACATAAGGTTTGAGAAGACTAAATACAAACTAAGCAATAACCAGATACAAATATATATTCATTGACATCCAATTCTGAGAAAGGCCATGAACAGGTTAAATTCATAGGAGTTTTAATGTACCTGAGCATCCCATACAGGATAGTTATGGCCCTTATAGCAAACAAGATTTGAATTTAGTTTTGTGCTCCATAATCTAACTGCAAGAGGACAAAAAGAGGGTTAACAATGCCACCCCAATTTTTAATATTCACACCCCGTTTGTTTATCCACCCCATTGTTTATTTATTTTTTTTATAATTTTACATTCTTAGTAAAAAAATTCTATTTTTATTTTTAAAAGAAAAAAACAAAAAGACTATTGCTACAATTTTGTTTTAATTTTTTTTTAATAATTTTTTACTTTAAAAATAAATTATAATATAAATAATGAAATTCTTAATAATATTTTATTTAAAAAATAAATTGAAAAATTAATTAGATTTTAAATGTAATATAAAAGAAAATTAATTCTAATATTAAATAATATTAAAAGATTAAAAAAAACAAAAAACAAACAAACAAACAAACAAACAAAAACAAAATAAAATTAAAAACTACTCTGAGTGGGGTGTAATGATAAAGGGGTATGAAAACAAATATTTTGGGGTGGCATTATTCATTCTCGGACAAAAAATGGATATACAGTATGTGAAACTTGTAAGGAAAACAAAATGAATAAGAGACAGAAGCTAGTTTTTTTCATATAATAGACAATAGATTCATACTTGTTGTATCTGCAGACGAAGAAAGAATAAAGTCTCCAAGAGGATTAAAAGTAGCAGAATAAACTGGCCCTGAATGACCCCGGAATAATGTATAAGATCTTTTAGCACCAGAACTTCCCAAGGCATCTTCCCCTGGAGTAGCATCAATTTCACCCTGTGAAGCAGCTGAAAGCACACACTATTTTAGTGAAGGGGCTAGCCATGTCAGATACTTGAGCAGAAAACAAGCTTTTCTATAAGCAGTCAACCTACTAAATTCTATAGCCAGTGTCTACATATACGTAATGAAATTTAAAAGCACTAAATAAAGGTTGCAATATGTGGATAGCAGTAAAGACAATAACAGCTCAAAATGTTAGAAACATACAATTGCTAGCCTGTCGCCCAAGCTTTGCCATGTCCCACACCTGTGGAACAAAATTTTAAATATTAGTCGTCAATAGAGACACAAGAAATTTAAATGACTTAAGTATGAGACCATAATAAGAACCTTTAGTGATGAGTCTGAAAATCCACCAGCAACCAAAGATCCATCTTGGGACATTGATGCACAATTCAAACTAGAAAAGTTTCGAAAGGACAACGTTTATGGCTCAGATCAATAAATTATGACACTGAAAACCAATATCAGAGCATTACCTGTTGTGTGTGTTGATAAATGTATAAAAGCTAACTGAAGGTAAGGCAACACTGCTCAATTGTACACGATTTCTCAAGTCTTCCAGAATAGACTGTTCCACCTCAGTTGGTCTGCAGTTAAAAACAGCCGATGGGAGACGTCAATAACTATACCTCATCCTCAACATTCTAATATACAGACTCAAAAGCATTTCCTTCAAATCCGAAACTACATATTCCAGAACCTACAATACAGTAGGTTATGATATCTACAAAGGAATAACATCATATAATGCTGTATCCACCATCTAATGAGAATGAAAGGGATGGGATGCTAGAAAATACATTACGGGCAAAGCAAGCTCTGCTTTGACTCGTGGTGCCACAGGTGTAACGGTAGCATCTGGACGAGCTGCTTTGGCAGTTGCACTCACAGCTTTATCCTTCTTTAATTTTTTAACTGAAGAACTTTGCTTTCCACCTTCTACTGATCTTTTCTGGATTTGAAGCAGATACCAAATCATGAGGAAAGCATTTTAGGCAACATAGAAGCATTCCTTACAAAAACAGAAAACTCAATAGTATACATCTAATTAGTCTCTACTGCCTAGCATCATGAAATAAGATTTCATGTAGCTGCAATAAGTAAATGTACACAAGTAAATAAGAGCCAGCATCAATGAAAATATATGCACCTTAGTCTCATCCACATCTGCCTCTTTGTTTTCTCCGTCTGGTTTTTCAGAATCTGAGAGTAAAGCTCCCATTTTCTCCAAGCGATTTTCTATAGAATCTTCAAGCAACTGTAACAAGATATAAATTAAAGCGAGAGCAGTTAAACGACATATCACATATATCTCTATTCCTCCAACTGCTACTAAGTTTTGTAAAAAGAAAAAAACAATTGTCGATGGTAACTAAAAACAAAGTTCCCAGCTATAATACTTCTCCAAATAAGAAAAAATTGCAAGCAAATTCAGTTAAAGTCATTCCACTAGAACACTTTCATTTAGATAGTTATGAAGGTCAACAACCATGAAATTTCCGTTAGAAGTGGAGTGGAAAATAGCCATGGAAAGAGAGATTAGCTAAACCAAAAATATATGATGCTATTACATAACCACCTTTCACAGCTAAGGAAGGAATATTCTTGAAAGAAGCTAGTGATCCAAACATGCAACTTAGGTTTTATATAAGGTAAGCTATTCATCAATACAACTTCTAAATAAGCAAACAGAAGTTTCCTGATTTTGATGAAAATTGCAAGACCAGAATCAATTAATAAACTTAAAGAAGAGCAGCTGAAAAAACTCAATTAACTTACGCCCCAGCGCACTTCTTTCTGATTAATCTGATTAGCTGCCTCCTGGTTGCTTCCAATGAGTGTAACAATGTCGGCATCATCAGAAATAGAGCTGGGCTGTCCAGGAGAAACTGTCCACATTGAAAGCATCAGCCAGAAGGCATAGAGAAAAACAAATAACGACATAAATACAAAGTACACCAACCAAACATAAAATTCTACCTTGAAAATTAATGCGCTCATTGATAATCCCAAGCATTGTTGTGGACTGTGTCTTGTGCAGATACTGCAGTAGAAGTTCGTAGGAGTACTGCAAAAATAAAGATTAATATTTTTCAGCTGTTTATGAGGGCAGGAGACTTTCACCCTGCAAGTCAGCTTTTCGATGCATCAAAGATTTATTTGAAAGTGCAAATTATCGCCAAATAAATTGCGTCTTGAGATAAAGTTGTGACAACATGTTCAATTTGGATCACACAAGCAAGAGCACAAATCTCAAGATCATGTAATAATTTGCATAGATAAAAATCTAACATAAAACCTGCCACACAAACCCCCAAAGGGGCAAAAAAATCAAGCAGATTTACGGGGAATGGCAACAAAATAACTCATTAATTCTCAGAAAATCCACTGCAACTAACACAAATACCAGATCTTATCTAGGAGAAAAAGATAATATCTCATAGATAGTAACAAAACCATACACATAACTGTTCAAAATGCACATCAATTACAATTGTGGACATACTAGCATGGAGACAACCAGACACAAAAATTAAGGCCTCCATGGAAAAAATGTACAGATCAAAATACATGTGATTGAATATAGGATTATTATGTATGAAATAGCCCAAAATACATACCTGGCATATCTTAATATTGACTTTACTTTGCCTTAGAGAATGAGCAAATTCCATCTCCTGATTAGTCATAAGCCTGTGAGATTTATACAGCAGTGGCATTCTAAATGTAATAAAAATAATCAAGCAGAAACAACCTCCAGATGAGAGGGCGTAAGCACGCCTTCTAATTTCTGAAGGTCTCGTAAGTGCAGCATTTCATGGTCTTCACGGAAGGTATTGAAGAAGGTTCTAGCTGTACAACACATGAATGAACATGTGATACAAAATAACTATTGCCTTAGTAAAAATTAAGCAGCATGACGTAACATCTAAAATAGGCTTCTTTGTAAGATACCTTCTTGTATGTGCTTTTTCGCAACCAAATCCATGAAACAATGGATAAATACAGGATATAGCACATGAAGCAACTCATGCTGCATGGCACCAAAAAACAGTCATGTTACTACTCCAGAAACTCACAACTCATCTTAATCCCTAAGAAGTCACTTCACAACAAAGAACTTCAGCAACATTTACCTTGTATAGATCCAGGGAACTATAAGTCCAAGACCTTAACTTGCTATATTCATCATTGTATCGTGCTGGACTATCCTCTGATCTATTAAACAAGAATATTCAATAATGAGCAAAACTGTCTTCCCAAGGACGGGCGGACTGATAATTTGAAAACCAAATACACTTTCACAATTTTTGTTTGTTTATTTAGAATCATGTTTACTTTCTCAACAACATAACATTTTAAAGCTTCCAAACAAGCTCATATTCATCAAATTCAAGAACAAAACTCTAAAACTTCAACAGCCAAATGCCACAAAACAACCAAAATTCTATAACAGTTGCAGAACAATCAAAAGCTCATTCCTATCTCACTTCTTCAACTTCATACATACATAACAAACGAGTTCAACAACAAGAAATACACAAATCCTCCACATCAAATTCACTCTTCATTACACAAAAACACACCAAAACTAAAAGCAAGAGTTCAATCAACCTACATTAACCCTACACACCACTAAACAAACAAAATTCAAACCTAACAACATAAAGTAAAACAAACCAAAAAAAAAAAACGAAATTCACTATTTCCAGTACTCTACCACCAAAACTCCACGAAACTCAACCGCATTAACAACAAATCCTCTTTTCATCCTCCAAAATTAAAAACAAAAAACTCAACAAAACTCAATCAAATCGATATAAATAAAGTAGAAAGTACTGCGAAACAGCGCGAAAGAACTTGGAGAGCTCGGGATCATTGAGGACATCGATATTGCTGTTGCTGTTACTGTTAATGTTCGATGTCGCGTTCTTGCTCCGTTGAATCTCAGCTTGCAAAGCGTTCTCTGCATCTGTAAATCCTTTCTTCTTCAAATACGTCGCTACAAACTCCACCACCTGCAATTCGTCCATCGATTCTTCTTCTTCTTCAACTTTCTTTGATTCTCTGTTCTTCTTCAGTTCTCGTCTCTCTCAGCGAATCAGTGAACAATACTAATATCGAATGGTGATTCTGGTTTTCGGGTTGAATATACGGGTTTTGTTTGATGGGCCGGATCCTGGTCCATTAAGAAAAGAGATTGGATTATAGGGGTGTGAATAGTGTCTCAATGGGGTATAAATACAAATATTTATTTTATTAAGGCATAAGGGTTAATTTGATTATATTTTTCAAGTCAGCCCTCCAACTTCACGAAGAGTCAATTTATTCCCTTAACTTCTGATTTTTGTGTCAAATAAGCCTTTTTTGCTGATGTGGAAAATTTAATTGATATTTTAAAATTAACATTTTTTGCTGTCAAATCAGCATCCACATCAGCAAAAGCGCTTAATTGATCCATCATTTGGAAGTTGAGGGGCTAAATTGACCCTCTGTAAAGTTTGAGGGCTAACTTGAAAAATATAGTCAAATTCGGGGCTCCTAAAATCCTTATGTCTTTTATTAATAACATGGGCTTTCATTATTGGGCCGGATCTTTGACCATTGAAAAAATAGATGAGTCAGTGGGGTGTAAATAGTAATTCAATAAAATGTGGCTAAAAAATTCTCCTTATTCTCCATAGAGGGAAGGTACAATTTTCCAATTAAATTTTTTAATTTTTTTTTTTTAAAGATAAAATTTAGAGGCCGCTATCTAATCACAACTTTTGTAGATTTTTACCAACTTTAAAAATTCAATGATTTTTGAATATTTTTATCAACTTTCATACACTTTATAAATTCATAAATGATTTTTATAAACTTCTAAAATATACTAGTCATGATTTTTTATGGATTTTAATAAATGACTTTGGTAGACTTTCAATCACTTTTACGAACTTTCAGATACTTTCATATATCAATTAATTAATTTTGATAAAACTTTCAAATACCTTTTAGGTATTGATGAAAATTAATTGATATTGAAAGTAAAAAATCTTTTGGTATATAAACAATTTTATTTTATTTTGTTGTGTGTTAAGAGTAAGAATTTTTTTTTCCATAATAATCTTACTAAAAGTTATATTACTATCACGTTAGCCCTTACTTTATTCTAATATTCATATTTTATATTTTTTTCCTCCCATTTTTTTTTATTTTACTTTTTCTTTCGATTTTTGTGTTTTTTTTTCATTGTATAAATTTGCAGAGAAATTATTATTATGTTCACACTTTATTACCCAAACTTTAATTATTTGTTGAATGTAATTGATAGAATGAGACAAATTTATTATTTTTCAAATATAAATATATGATAGAAATAAAATCATTGTTTCAATAAAATAAAGAATATAACACTTGATTAAAGTAAATAACAAATATTATTTAAAAAAATACATATAGATGATTCCAAAATATTTCACAATTATAATTAAAGTAAAAAATAAATAAATAAAAGAATAACTAACGGGGTTGAAATTGAGTTTTCACTTGTTAATATTTTAAAATATTCAAAAGTCATTCAAAGTTTGTGAGGAGAGGGAGACAACTTTTTAACTTTAAATTTCCTCAGTTAGTTAAAAAAATCTACAAAAATCATGAAAATTACATTGCCCCAAATCTTTTATAAACTCTATAAAAGTCATGATTATATACCTCAAAACTTTCGAAAACTTTTTAAAAGTCTATAAAAGTCATGGTTAGATACATCATGACTTTTGAAGCCTGTTTAAAAGTCCATAAAAGTCATGATTAGATACTCATAACTTTTATAGAGTCTTCAAAAGTCATGATTAGATACCTGCAGAATTTTAATGACATTAAAAATCTATGAAAGTTATCAAAAATAATGATCAGATACACCCATGTTAAAAATTCTCTGCAATTAAATTTGTAACTAACAGTTTGATTTAAAAAGGATAAATAATAGATGACCCCCTGTACTTGTACAAAATTTTCAGTTAGCCCTCTATACAAATTGCCGTCTCAGTTGACCCCTTGTAGTTGTGATTTTGTCTCATTTAGCCCCTCCGCGATGATGTGGTACATGACGTGGTAATTTGGTATGTGATGTGGACCGCCACGTGTCGTCCAGACGCCACGTCAGCACTGAGGGACTAGCTGATATAAAACGAAAAATACAGGATGCTAACTGAGACAACAATTTTAATAGGGGGCTAACTAGAAAATTTAATAAATATATAAATAAAATAATTTTTAAAATACATAAATATAATTAAACATTATAACTTTTTTTGGTTTAATTCGTCAAACCATTAATTTTAGATAATTCAAATAAATCATTATTTTAAATCTGTTTCAAAAAAACCATTTTAAAGAATATCATTTAAAAAAATTTCATTAAAATTGATGTTTAATCTATTTCATTTCTTTTAACTATTCCATTAAAAACTTTTATTTTTATAATATTTTTTATAATGCTATTGTTACTTGTCAGAGACAAATAATGTTTTTTCATTATGTCAACTTCGTTATAATTCTAAATTGAGTGTTTCGATATCTAATAAAGTTAGTTAATCCTTTTATTTTTTAATGATGATTATTTAAAATAGATAATTAGACGAATCAGATGGATGATGAGTTATAAGTAATTGTATATTTTATTTTTAAAATTAATTTTATTTATGTATTTTTAAGTTCTCTCAATTAGCCCCCTGTATTTATTATTTTGTATCAATTAGCCCTTCGGTGTTGACGCAGCGTCTGACGTCGTCCTTTGATGTGTGACCTGGACGACATGTGGCGGTCCACATCACACAGCAAATTACCACGTTATGTGCCACATCATCACGAAAGGCTAATTGAGACAAAATCATAACTACAGGGAGCCAACTGAAACGACAATTTGTACAGGGGACTAACTGAAAATTTTGTACAAGTACAGGAGGCCATCTATTATTTCTCCCTAATACTTAAAAAAAATGAAACATAAAATATTTCCTTTAAAAAAATCTAAATTTATAAATTGATTA
This sequence comes from Cardiospermum halicacabum, assembly GCA_031304145.1. Lineage (NCBI taxonomy): Eukaryota > Viridiplantae > Streptophyta > Magnoliopsida > Sapindales > Sapindaceae > Cardiospermum > Cardiospermum halicacabum. The sequence goes on from CM062396.1 coordinate 25,283,777, forward strand.
AATTTTTATATAAATATAATATATGTATATATATATATATATATATATATTTAGGTGTTGAATTCTATTTAAGGTGTTTAGAGCATCTCCAATGGTTCCCTTAAAAATAAATCCTAAAAAACTCGTTTTGGGAGTTCTTAATTATTATTGGGACACAAAAAAACTCATGTACTCCAACCGTTCCCACTAAATCACTTTCTAAATTTTGTCACGTCATCCTACTGGGCCCACCTTTTACTGATTCAATTAAATCACTCTTGTACTCCAACACTCCCACTATATATTGTCAATTAAAAAATCGGATAGGGAATCCCAAAAAGGGAGGCAAATATAGTGATAATTAAAGGAGTTTTTGAGTACGCCTAAATATTGGGAATGAAATTGGGAACGGTTGGAATGTGATTTTCTCTAATGATGTCTTAAATTAAAATTTAGGATTGTTTTTAGGGAACCATTGAAGATGCTCTTAAAGGGTTATCAATTTTAATCGTTTTTCCGCCTAAATCGTCTAACTTTTATTTTGATCCCGATCATGTCCTGCTAAGGTCTTTGTTGGAGCTACGGTACCACCTCGAATTTCCGATTGGATGATGTATACACATGTTAAATAATAATAATAATAATAGGTTTAATCCTAAAAAAAACAACCGTAAGTTTGCTAAATTCTCCAAAAAACCACACCAGTTTAAATTTTCTCCATTTTACCACTTTTCTTCACAAATAGATGGATAGTAACCCTACATCAATTAACATAAAAGTGGTAAATAAAGAAATTCAATCTAGTGTGATTTTTTAAAGAATTTAGCAAATTTACGATTGTTTTTTGGGATTAACCCATAATAATAATAATAAATTAAATAATTAAATAAAGGGTCTACGTTATAATAGAGTGAATTATTGGGTCAAATGATGATGTGACCAGCCAATCCAACTTCTACTTAATGTCACAATAACTATGTTATATTCTATTATCTTATTTTATTAACTCAATTGACTAGTAATCATATTAATTTCATTAATATGATGTCGGGTAGATTCATTCTCAGACATCTAAATTAAATAAGTGACAAATCTAAAATACATTATTCATTATTGAAGGTTTCTCATATATATTTGTAAAGCCTTCAATAATTATGCTGCTTTTTTTTCCTTATAATGTTGAATGCAACTTTTTTTGCCAACGTCAAACGTATCAAACCTAGTGTCTGCCAATTTTTCAGATCCCACTCCTCTATAGTCATGGACTCTAATTTCATCCCAACAAAAGTTCATGAAGACCTTTCTGATACAAATAATTTTAAATTTGTATTTTTCAGAAACCAAAATCCTTTCATTCGAAATTCTCAATTCGAACATTGACATTCTCCATCTTCCCAGATACTCTGACACTAGTTGCTGTTAGGGTTAAAACACCACAAACAATCAGATATAAAGTGCAAATAATAAGTAAAGTAAAGAGACACATATTTATATGATTTGCCAATTTGACTAATCCACTCATGGCTAAGGTTTTATTTGACTATGATATATTCTCTTGTGACATATATAATTTGGGGAACAAATATTTATAGTCTAAGAGAATAAAATGCATATAAAAAAAGGCCAAATAAAGCGCTTTAATTATATGGGTTTGGTGTATATCGAAAATCAAGACTCCATATCTCAACGATATCTCTATCTTCATGAATCAAGTACTCAATCTATTAAAAAGATGAGAAAAATCAAAAGACATGTGATATTACACGTCATTTTGATTGATTAATATTAGGTAGGTCTACTATAAATATTAAGAAAATCTTTTTTCTATCGACAAAATAGAATTCAAATTCTATTCTTCTTGAATAGATTCAACTTATTGAATTTGACTTTGCAACTTATTGTGTTTGTTATCGACTTCAACCTGAACGTTTACCATCGCCACCTACTTCATCGCACGTATGTTCTAGGTGTAATGAATCATTTCCTAATTTGAGAACTTGTTCTGACCATATCAGAAGCCTGTGGAATTCAGGCGATGGTCACGAGGAAGCTGAAGTTGTACCGTCAGGAGTACTTATATTCATACTTTATCAACCAGCGGCAGATCTAAAGAAAAATGTGGTTGAAATAGTGCATAAGGATGATGTTGCTGTTGAAATTGTGCTTGAGGATCATGTTGACAAGGAGAATCCATACGGTTGCAAATGTTTTATGTAGTTTGATAATTCAGCCTTATGTGATCATTTGAAAATCAACTTGAACATAATCTTTAAGATCTTCACCAAGATATGTTGGAAGTCGGATTGCTAATTGTCACTGATTTAATAGAAGAGTTTCTCATGGATGCTACTTGGCGACAAATTGGGAAATTTTACGGCCAATAGTCTACTCTTATAGACTCAATTACTTGACAAATTGTTGACTCAAATAGTAGAGTAACTCATGAATGCTTCGGCAAATTGTTGACAATTTTACGAGTTTTTTACTAATATTGAATTGCGAAAAATATGTTTAATTTAGAAAAAATAATAATAATGAAAATAATAAAACTGTCTAATAAAAACTGTACAATAAAAACTGTCCGATAAAGCACTTCAATTATACAGGTTTAATATGCCCCAAAATTTATTATCAGACTCCATATTTCAACATCTTTATCTTCATAAATCTAATACTTAATCTATTGAGAAAGCGAGAAAAATCAAATGACACGTAATATTACGACATTAGGTCAAACCTGCTATAAATATCACGCTAATCTGTTTCCTCCACATAATATAATTCAAATTCCATTCTTTTGAGATGGATGAAAATTTGAAAATGACTATATAGAAAATGTAATGAGGACTTTGCGATTACCAATATTTGTGACTGGCATATCAAGTGCCAACGACGAAATGGTGACCGTTAAATCAGACCATTTACCATCCATCACCACGTACTTCATCTCACATATGTACTTAGTATAATGAATCCTTTTCCCAACTAGAGGACTTGTTTTAATCATTTTGGACGGTGAAGAATGTTCCTGGAGATACAAATAGAAATATTTATTTTAGTAATAACTTGAGCTTTCATTATTGGGCCGAATCTTGACCCATTGAAAAAAGAGATAAGGTCCTGAGGTGTAGATTGAAGTAATTTGTTTAGTTGTACCTTAACTTAAGTTAACTTGGGCTTTCATTATTGGCCCAAATCTTGGCCATTAAGAGAAGAAGTATACTGAAATAATTGGTTTAATGGTACATTAAGATCTTGTTTGGATGACTGAAAAGTATACTGGCAGCGCTATTTCATTATTGTATTGTTCTGTTTTGTAATGTATTGTACTGTACTGAAAACATGTTTGGATAAGTTGTACATTACTGTATTGTATATTTTTGTATTTGGATTGATTGTATGATAATGTTCCAAAACTATTAAATAACTATTTTCCTAGTTCAATGTTTGAGAATTATCTGTTTGGGCACGTTAATTATAGTTCAATTTTTGCGTTGTTGAATTCTTATTTCTATGTAATTTGAATTTTTTATGTATTATTTTCAGAAACAAAGATCATTATTAAATATTATAAAAACCATAAACTAAATTTTTTTGCACTGATATATCAAATCTCCTATATTTTAGAAAAAGTGTAACTAAGTCAATTCATCGAACAGATAAAGTGCATAATAGATTCATTTAATAAAGATTTAATTACTCGTCCGTGTAAAAAAACCTTGTCTGTGCGAATGAACATGAAAACATAATAAATTGATTTTAACAAAAGGTAAAATTGAAATACAAATAATATATAAAAAATTGATTTTAGAAAAGGGTAAAATTGAAATACAAATAATATAATAAGGATAAATTAGAAAGAAAAAAATATGAAACAACATGAACACACTGATTTGGTGTGTTGAAAAAAATGAGGAAAAATGGGAATTTTAAAACAACCAGAAACATTAATGAACAAAACAATACAACACCAACACACGAAACAAACGTGGTTTGGATTGTGACGAAACAAAACAAAACAACCTAAACACATACCTAAACACATGAAACAATCAATGTCTAATAATGAAGGTCTAACTTAACTGGTTAAAAAAAAAAAAAAACTTTTCAATTCTCCATAAAGGTATGACATCATTTTCCAATTATATTTTTTTTAAATGTACTTTTTAAAAAATAAAATAATTAATTTAAAAATTCTCTATAATTAAATTTTTAACTAACAAATTTAATTTTAAAAAATGATAATACTAAAAAAAATGAAATACAAAATATTTCTTAAAAAATCAATTTACATTTATAAAATGACTAAAATTTTATGTAAATGTACCAATAATATATATATATATATATATATATATATATTAATAATAAGTATCTATATACTAGGTGGTTGTATTGTATGCACAGAAAATGGAAATGAAAATGGAAAATAATAACAATAATAATAATGAGAGTTAGAAATTAAATAATTAAATAAAGGGCATGATATGAGTTTTATGCATTACAAATAGGGTGAATTATTGGGTCAGATGATGATGTGACCAACTAACCCAACTTCTACTTAACATCACAATAATTATGCAACATTCTATTCTCTTAATTCACAATATATATATATATATATATATATATATATAGTAAAAGAAAACAAATATTGAAATTGAGCTTAAAAATATAGTATTAGGTATAATAAAAGATACTTTATTGTAATATCATACACCAAATACAATTGATGCAAAACATTTTGTTATATGTTGGGTGTACATATGGTAATGCTTTGGGACATTTGGTCCTACCACTATCTTTGAATCATGGAATGTTATATATATATATATATATATATATATATATATATATATATATATTTGAATTATTGAAGGGTTTGTGTGTTGGTCACATCAAATTTTTGGTATAGATGGTACATCAAAATTATAATTAAAGATATCTTCATGTGGTCATAAGGTTTTCCTCCCTTTAATTTATATTAAATTTGATTTAATCATTTATTAGATTTAATTTTATATTTGAATTGATAAGTTAAAAAATAACAAGTTAAATAATTGTGATAAAATTATTAATTTAAATAATTTTGATATTTTAATAATATATAATAAGATAAATAAATAATTCTATGTGATAAATAAATAGCATAAATTGATTATTTTTACATAAAATATTATTAAAATAAATATATTTTTTAATAAAGCTAACTAATATTTGTATAAATATTTAATTATGTTATTAAATAAAATTGAAATAATTTAAATTTTAAATCAATTGATATACAAATTATATGGATGAAATATTTCATGAATTAACTTTAAAAGACCATCAATTTTTTTTTTCCCACTTCTTAAAGAAATCTTAATAACACAAAATGGTCCTTTAATGAGATCCAAAAGTGATTACATGAGATATAATTATTGATGTTAATAATAATATGCTTGAATTATATATAATAATCAAAATTAAATGAAAGGTGTAAGAAGATGAAGAGTTGATGTTGCCAAGTTGGCAATTCAAGGTGGGACCCACCTAATCTCATGACCTAACTTGTCATGTGTTTTAAGAGGTATAGGTGAATCAAGTTGTCAATTAAAATGGTGCCACCTCATCTCCATATTCACAAGATTTCAAATATTTCATGCATTATATAACATCATTTTCTATCACATTAAAATAATAATAAGTATAAAGAATGATCAATCATATAATTCATATCAAATCAAATCAACCCATGCTTCAAGATCAATTATAATTGATTTAATAATAATAATAAATCTATTAATCACACTAACCAAACTAGTACTATAATATTATTTATATTCATGATATATAATAGAAATTATACATCATTCATAATTTTTTAAGGTTTTACAAATTTTGTATTTATATATTTTTAAAATTTTAAAAATAATAATATTATAATGAATTATTATTATTTGATTTTTATTTTTATTTTTTATATATTATTATTAATTAATTAGTATATATTCCATTCATATTCAAACTAAAAACACCCCACAAAAATCACAAATTATTTCAACTTTCATTTTTTAAAATGAATTATTCTTCAAAATTGTTTAATGGGATAGGTTTGGTAGAAGCAGTTTTTCTATATGAAATTCCATTTTTAACCAAAAACAAACAATTAAATATTTTATTAAGTTAGTTTTTTTAATCCAAATATTTTATAGTGAAACATACATATGACTAATATCTATGAAACTTCAATGTCATTGGTAATTTATAGTTCACTTCTTAGTTTAATTAGTATAAATCACATGGTTGGGTTGTTAGTTCACCTAAATTTGTCCATATCATACCACCTAGACATATTCATTTAAACCTTGGAAAATATCATTATTTATAAGGTATAATTCTCAAAACTTTATTAAGGTTTGAGGTTATATATATATATATACTAATGTATCCACTTTCTATGAAGAATATTATATATTCCATGATAATGTGAGATAAATTATGAAATAACACTAGGACCCTCCACTTAACATGCAAACATTAAAGTAAGTACAAAAAAAATGATTGTTACTTGCAAAGATCTTTATTAATTTAATTAATTAGTATCTTCTAGAAATTGGGGATGTTTTGTTTTGTTTTAATGTGTTATTATTATTACTATTTTTTTTTCTTTTAAAAAAATTATTATTTTTTCAATTTGTTGAATTTCTAGGGGCCAAAAACCATAAATGGATCTTTTACTTAAATATTAAACATATAGTGGGTGATTAAAGTAAGAAAATAATCATTAGATGAGCCTTGTTTATTCTTTTATTTATTTGTGGATATATTAAATCATATAAAATAGTATAACATTAAATTGAGATCTAAACAAATTACATAGATTTTACACTAATATATTAACATGACAAATAAAATCAACCACACATTTTATGCTTGAAGATGAAGTCAATATTTTAAAAAATAGACAGCAAATTTGACAAAGAGTATATATTTATGAGGACAATGAACTTGGACTTAATTTTCACGAGTCAAAAAGAGATTTATTAATTAAAATTAAATTAAATGGACTTTTAATGGAGCCTGCATGAATATTCTTTCTTTCTGTCTTTTTTTTTTTTTTTTTTTTTTTTTTAATATCTAAAAATATAATTATCCCAAGTTGATTTAAATACTAATATAGCACATGGTTTGGTTAACATAAATACTAATATAACAATGGAGTAACATTGTTTGTTTGTGTTTTTTTTTTTTAAATAAAATATTTAATTAAAAAATAATATTATATAATAATAAATATTTTGTAATCTTCAATATTTTATAGCAAACGTCGTGTATATAAAAAAAAAATCAAACTAATATTTAAAAATATTATATAATTTTCAATACCACTTGATGAGAAAGACAATATTATTCAAAAAAAAAATTATTTTACTTTTTTTTATTTCAATTGTATCTATAATTATCAAATATTAATAAAAGTAGAGAGAGTATTTTATAATTTTGAATTATTTGATTACAATATATTGATGAATTTGAAGTTTGAACGAATCCCAATTAAGTTAATATTCGGAATATATTTATTTGTTGATATCGTGTAAAATTTCACAAAATTTAGTTTAAGAGTTCGTTTGTTAAAACAATATTTTTAATTATTGGTTAGCGTTTTCAGGAGTTTTAGAGATTTTACCAAAATCAAACTTTTAATGTTTGAAAACAACTGTTTTGGTTAGTAACAACTTAGTCAGCTGATTTGATTCAAAACGCTAATTTCTAAAACATCGATAGCAAGAGCATTTAATAGAGATTTTAAAATTAAAAGTTTGTTAAAAAAACCACATTACCTCACTTTTAATTAGAATTATATTAGTTAAATGTTAATAAAATAATTGAAACATATTATAATAATATTTACTATTAATATAAAAATAGTAAATATTATTAAAATCACAATTTGTTGTTATTATTATTAATTATTAAAATATCTAACACAAAGTATTATTTATATGTAGGTAATAGTGTAAAATATACTGTGAAAAATAAAAGAATAATATTTTTTAAGATGCTCTGTTAGTCATTTTATAAGGGGACAATTTTTTTTTATAGACTATAAAAATGTTAATATACAATAGATCAGTTTTGAAAAGTGTGTAAAATTAAAGTTTGAATTTTACTTCAAAGACTATTCACAAACTGTGACTATAATTCACATATGGTGAGCGTAGTTCACAGAATCTGTGAACTGTAAATTCAGAGGTATTTTGAGAAATTCGGCCTATGAATTGAAAATTAATTTTTTAAAAATTTGTTTTTGTATATTTTTAAAAACAAGTTTATAATTGTATTTTGAAGTTTAAAATGCATATTTTAAAGAATTTTTATTTTTCTAATAGTACTATTATTAAACATGTAATTATCAAATACTGTATCATCATCTGTTAACCACTAATAATTAGTCAAACCACTAATTGAATCCGCCAACCGCTAGCCATTATTGAATCGCCCATCGCTAACCGCTAACAGTTCATTGACCCTAAATTTAAAATTCAAATTATTAATTGAAATATGAAATAATATTTTTATTTTTTTTTCACAATTTACTTCCATTTAAAATTTAAAATTATAATTTGATATATATATATATATATAATCCATTTGGTAAATATAAATTAAAAACCTGTATAAACTATTAGTAGAGTGACTAAGCTGGTGTACAATTATATTTAAAAATTCGCATATCAAAATATCTAGGTATTTAGAGACGTATACTGTTGGAAGCATTGTACGTGCCAAAAAATAATAGACCCTCGTTTGCTTCATAAATTAATTTTTAATTACATGTTGAACATTTCAATGTTACTTGTACAGAATTCATGCACCCACCACTATACGTTTATAAATTTAAAAATAATAATAAATAATTATAGACAAATCAATTAACTTCTCTCATATAAATAGGAAAAATTTTGTTTTCATACTATAAAAAATATAAAAAATTTAGTATACAATTAGGTCTTTTTTTGAAAAATTTATAAATTTAAAATTTTCTTTCATAAATCATTAATGTAACGATAATTTAGAAAATATGTGACCGGTAAAAATTTAAATGTAAAAATTCAAGCTTAAAAAAGGGAAATTTAAAAAATTTTAAAAAAATGTTTTTATGTATTTTTTAAAAGCATTATAATTAATTGTAAATTTTTAAAAATCCATTTAATACAACTTTTACTATAAATAAATTTAAATCATTAAATTCAAAACACATATTTTTTTCAAAAACATACTCAGTTCAATACGATTGGTATAAAAATTTGATAGAATTTTGAATTAAAATAAAATTTTGATTTCGAATTTAAATATATTATATATTTATTATATATTTTTATATATTTATATTAAATTAATATTTTATTTAATATATTTAAATAAATTAAATTAAAAATTAATTTTGTATATTGATTTATTAATTTGAATTTAAATATTTGACTAGTTTTCAAAAATTAATCAAACCAAATCTACCTATAAACTTCAATTATTTCTTTGAATTAATACTAAATTTTATTATTTATAACAATATTATTACATCCTCCATATATGACAAAGGAAATATGGAATAAAATCATAAATTTAATTTTTAATCAAAATTAAATCTTTTTTAATATAGAATAAAGAAATCAATTTAAAGTGAATAAGATTCACGTCATGATTTGGTACAGTAACCACATGCAAATACAGAGAGAAAAATAAAAACAGAGTCGCCACTAGAAACTATAAAACCAGAGGCATGAACAAAAACAGAGCACCAGAAACATTAAAAAAAAAAAACATTTTCTTTTTTTAAAAAAAAAAATTGAAAAATCAGTGTGCTGTCGTGCTCTTCTTGCGAGTTTCTCACATTTGTGAATAAATACCGAAACCAGGTGCTTCAATGGCGTCTTGACAAAATTTTCTCTTTGTATCAATTTGGTTTTCTTTTCACTCTTGCTTTGAAACTTCTTTGACTACTACTGCTTGATGGACTCCATCACTATTAGCATAACTGCTATTTTGTCTTGGATTCCTTTACTCTGTTATTGTAACTCATCTTCTTCCATCGAAACACAAAACAGAGAGTTGTTCTGTGATTGATTTTACACTATCAGAAGTCAAATAAACACCAACCCAGTTTTAGTTTCTCTGTTTCAGATCCGGGTTTTGATTCTTCTTCACTGAAGATGAGTCACTGAAAAATTATAATTTCGTGTTTAAACAGAGGGAAACAGAGGATTGTCTTGTGATTGATAGACGAAACTATCCTCCAAACAAACGAAAACCCAGTTTTTGTTTCTCAATTTTGGATCCGGGTTTCGATTCTTGTTATCTGGATTTGAAAATAGTTTAAAAAGTCGTGATTTTGTTGAAGAAACCCTAGTTTTTATCAATGGAAGAGAAACAGGAACAGAGACACGTGCTGTTCGGAAAATACGAGATGGGGAGACTACTCGGTAAAGGAACATTCGCAAAAGTCTATTACGGCAAAAACGTCGTCACCGGCGAAAGCGTAGCGATAAAAGTCGTGAACAAAGATCAAGTCAAGAAAGAAGGAATGATGGAGCAAATCCAGCGAGAAATCTCTGTTATGCGACTGGTCCGACACCCACACGTCGTGGAATTGAAAGAAGTAATGGCGACGAAAACGAAGATCTTCTTCATCATGGAATACGTCAAAGGAGGAGAGCTTTTCGCCAAGATCGCCAGAGGAAAACTTAAAGAAGATGTGGCGAGGAAGTACTTCCAGCAGCTGATCTCTGCTGTGGATTACTGTCACAGCAGAGGTGTCTCACACCGTGATCTCAAGCCGGAGAATTTGTTATTAGACGAGAATGAAGACTTGAAAGTATCCGATTTCGGACTCTCAGCTTTGCCGGAGCAGTTGAGGAATGATGGACTCCTCCACACACAGTGTGGAACTCCGGCTTATGTGGCTCCGGAGGTTCTCCGCAAGAAAGGTTATGATGGTTCCAAAGCTGATATATGGTCTTGTGGAGTTATATTGTATGCTCTGCTTGCAGGTTTTTTGCCATTTCAGGAGGAGAATATGATGAAAATGTATAGGAAAGTTTTCAAAGCAGAGTTTGAATATCCTCCATGGTTTTCTACTGATTCCAGGAGATTGATTTCGAAACTTTTGGTTCCAGATCCTGACAGGAGAATCCCAATTCCTTCAATTATGAAACTGTCATGGTTCCGAAAAGGTTTCAGGTCTTCTGAAGCATTTTCAATGGAGGAGATTCATGATCAGGAGAAACCTGTGATAGTATCCGAACCTGAAGAAAATGGAAATGGAAATGATTCATTTAAGAAGGTTTCATCTCCGAAATTCTTTAATGCTTTCGAGTTTATATCATCCATGTCATCCGGATTTGATCTATCCAATCTTTTCGAAAGTAAAAGAAAAGTAGGTTCGATATTCACTTCCAAATGTTCAGCTTCTGCCATAGTCGAAAAGCTAGAGAAGGTTGCGAATGGGATGAATTTCAGGGTTTGTAAGATGAAGGATTTCAAGGTGAAGCTTCAAGGGAATTCAGAAGGTCGAAAAGGGAAACTCGCGGTGACCGCCGAGGTTTTTGAGGTGGCACCGGAGGTCGCGGTGGTCGAGTTTTCGAAATCCAGTGGTGATACATTGGAGTACAATAAGTTCTGTGAAGAGGATGTTAGGCCTGCATTGAAAGATATTGTGTGGACATGGCAGGGTGATAATGTGTGTAATGGTGGCAAGCTTGAACAAGTTGAAGAATATGTTTCTTAAACTCTAATTTAACCATAGTTGAAGGACTGTTTTGGTTATTTGGTTTTCTAGTTTAGATCTTGATTTTTGTTTATGTTTTTATTAGGTTATGGGTATGGATTTTTGTAAATACCTATAATCGTAGTATATAAAATATATATGGCTTGGTTTGCTTGAATTTATAATTACAAATAATTAAAAATAAAAATAATTACATGCAATTAAATTCAATATAAATAAAATTTAAATTTGAGTGTTAGAACACATATTTTTAAAAATTCAGTGAATTATAAATTTAAATTTAGTTATTATAATTTCTATAAATTTTTCGAATATACTATTTAATTTTTTTATACCGACCAATAAAAATATAAACAAACAAAACCATACTTCTATTAATAAATTTTTTGAAATATTATATTATTATAATTTTAAAATATATTTAAACAAGCTGAGCTGACATCAATACACAAGTAAATTTCAATATTAATCCTTCCACTATCATTGAAATCCTACTTTAATCAACTTTCAGAACTTTAATCATTGACCCCCTTTACAATTCCACAAACCATACAACACTCTAGTGTCCCAATAATGTCCAAACTTCAACTAAAAACCCATTAAACATCACAATCAATCAACAAATGAGATATAGAATAGATGGAACCGAAAGTTTTACATTTAAATCTAACCTACCATTCTTTGGTTTCTACACCAAATCAAATTCTGGCAACAAAAAGATCACAGACACAACCTCTTTGAAACATGTGTCACCAAACAAAATTATTCTAAGACAAGAAGAGAAAAAGTAGTTTTCAATAGCTTCTTGTTGGGTTCAAAATACTAATTAGTAGTTATGACTTCACTTTCATTGCTACACAAAACCATCATTTAGAGGTCTTAACTGGTTATCTGTGTTTTGTCTTTTCTATTAGATAAAGAGATGGCTTTGGTGGTGGGAAATGGTTGGAGGATGTGTGGATTAGATTTCTGTAGCCTATGTGAGGTGTATGTAGATTTGACCTATTGAGTTTTTGTTGTACACAATTATTTGAAATAAAAGATTTTATATTCTTGGTGTAGACTAGAATAAAGGAGAAGGTGAGTGAAAGATGGTTGACACAGATGAATTTAGAACTAATGCTTATTAAATGGAAATAGAAAACAATCCAAAATATCTCAGTGGTTTTTCAGTATATATTTCAAGGTGAACATCAAATTTGGAAGTGGAAACTTATAACTTTAAAAATAGGAATCTATTATTGAGCTCTTACTTGTTCGTATTCTATTTTATAATAATAGAGTAGTCGAAATCAATCACACTTTCTACTGTCTACATGTTCTTTATAATGACCTAGAGAAGACTAATCTGGTAAGATAAAATGATAAAACTTTGTGATGTATTCATTCACACTGATAATGCCATCAAACAGTGAAAGTGAAGATAAGGACAAAATCTTAAACAAATCAAAATGAGACAATGTAGAGAAGCTGTCTATGTCAGAAAGAAGAACAAGCAAGACTAAAAATGATTGAATTTTGCAAGTGAGAGAGTCTTCTAAGAAATACTTCCTCTACTCTACATCTTGAAGTGAACTAAGTGATAAGCTCGAAGACAATAAGCATTAAATCACAGATATTATTGCTTCTTAAGTTTGAATTTCAACATAAGTTTAGATGTAATGGCTACCACTACCAGGAAAATAGACCTTTTCAACAATCAACAACAAATACAGGTCGTAAAGCACAAATTAGTTAGGTCTTGACATTTCAACTGTTGTTAGTCCTAAGTCTTGTGTCCTCTTAATTTTCTATCTCTCTGTTCTTATTTGAATACCCTCTCCACTATGTCATACTACTTCATAACTATCTTCCTGTATTTTGATGCATCGACAAAAATTTAAGAGAGTATAGAAACATTACCATGTTGTGTAAGATGGAGAATTAGAACTGTGTGAATTTCAAACTTCTTCTGCAAAGCTCAATGTTCTCAACTACGTTTCAAAATTTAACTCGGAATTACCACCTGGATAGTTATGAAAAACATTCATAATAGTTTAGAAACTATGTCCACAATTCTAAACAAATATATTTAAATTAATAGTTAAACTTTATTAGTTTAGAAACTATGCCCACAATTCTAAACAAATATATTTAAATTAATAGTTAAACTTCTAAAGTTTTCGAACACATAAAACAGATGAACTCATACCTGTGAGTTGAGCGGATGCATTCTTCGTCTTAGAGGCTAACTATGTGCCCCCTTCTTCGATACTCAATGGCAACTGGAACTTAACTCGCACCATATCAATTCATGATTGCAGGCGGAAAAAAAGGTTTATATGGAAAGTAGCAGCTGCGGCCTATGGTACTTACTTTGATATTTTCTATCCCATCTCACAGACATATTTCAGATACTTACAGCTCCTCCTCCTACATTACCAGCCAAATTATCAATAAAACAAAGGCAAATGCTATCACGGAATGTGTAGACTGTTGAAATACCAGCTTAAAACATAGTAATAGCCTAATAGGATAAACATTGGAAATTATACCTTGTAAGACCACAATTGCACAGCCTGCTAACTCTTTGCAGCAACGTCAACAGGCTGAAGATGTAGTCAACTCTATTTGATGTTTGATTGTAAGATTGAAGCATTATAATCAATCTCCACTAAGGGAATCAACAGTACCACATCCAGGAACTGCAACAATCTCTCATCAACAACTCATCATAATCAATATGACAATCTAGTATCCATCATGAATGATATCAATGGCCATGTACAAACAGCGCTGCAACCCAAACAAAGAAGAAAAAAAAATCATTTGAAATTTTGATCAACAATTAGAGACCACACACCAGAAGAATTCATCAGTAGCCATATTATTGAATAACTTCCTTTACAAGAAATCCAAATTTTACTGAAGTTTGGTGGAATAGAATTCCTTACATCTAAAAGGTTCGCAAGACAATTTAAAGACTGAAAATCAAGTAAACTATCTATATATTTACTTTCAAGCTATGGTATAAACAAAATTCAAGATGAGGATAGCCATTAGTTCATTATGTGACGCATATGCTAGGATTAAATAAGAAAGATTCAGGACCTAAATCACAGAACTAGAAATTGTAGGTTACCTTGGAAGCAATTTCAGTCACATCCACCAGATACAAAGCAGGATTTTTTCAGAAAGTAATTCAGATACATCAGTACCATTCACCAATAGCCTCTGCAGGAGCAAGCTCCATTCTTGAAATGATGGAAGCGGCTAGAGTCTCTCAAGATAATTTCATGATCAATAATCATGGATATGTAGGTAAAAGCATTGTGACAATCGCCACATACACGTAAATTCTTAGTGATCCTGATGGGTGCTCCTGGAGATGTTGTTAGGATCCCATAAGCAAGAGCCAATTTCTCACTATGTTCGAAAAGAAGATCACCTTTTTCCTCATCATCCACATCATGCAGAGCAAAGCTTGTGTCAGGACGATAGCCCATTTTTTTAATGCGTTGCATCAAATCCCCAAGAATCTCATATATTCTCTGAGATTCAGGGTGGGCACGATCCCCAACATAAAAGGTAGATATGCTATTCTTTCCCTGTACCCAACTGCAGCCGGGCCGCTTCTTAATGCCTACACGTTTCATCAATGATCTGATTCTGGCAACATCCTTCCACCGTCCAGCTTTGGCATATATATTCGAAAGGAGAGTATATGATCCATCATTATTTGAGTCTAACTCTAACAACTTAGAAGCAGCATATTCACCTAGGTCTATATTAGCATGGATTCTGCAACCATTGAGCAATGCCATCCATATTACATGACAAGGCATCATAGGCATGCCTTCAATAAGTTTCATAGCTTCATCAAATCGACCAGCGCGGCCCAAAAGGTCAATAACGCAAGCATAGTGTTCTGGTCCAGGAGCAATACCGAAATCCTTGCTCATGCAATTGAAATACTCCAACCCCTGATCCACCATTCCAGAATGGCTGCAAGCATAGAGAACAACAAGAAATGTAACCTCATCAGGCACGAGACCAGCTTTCTTCATCTCATCCAAAACTTCCAAAGCTTCAACACCACGGCCATGCATGCCATAACCAGTCATTACAGATGTCCAAGAGACAGCATTTCTCTCTTGCATGTTATTAAACACAACTCTAGCAGCATCTATGTCTCCTGATTTTGAATACATATCTATTAGGCAATTATCTACAAATACAGTATCAGACTCACATGAATTCCGCAATGCGTATGCATGAATTTGTCTTCCAGACCTCAGAGCAGCCAAACGAGCACAAGCCATCAGAACACAAGATACAGTAAAAGCATTTGGTTTCACTCTATAGTCTTGCTTGACGAGGTCAGAAAACAATGCCAATGCATCGTTTGCCTCCCCATGCTGAGCATACCCACCAATCATGACTGTCCAACTCACCACATTTCTAACCTTAGGCGCAATAGCATCAAACATGGCACGAGCCACATTGGTACTCTTGCATTTAGCATACATATCAATTAAAGCATTAATCACCACAAGGTCATCCTCTAAATCATTCCCTGCCACATTCAAAACAGTTCTTAAAACATAACAATGCGTCTCCTTCCCATGTCGCAAGGCTCCAATCGAAGCACAACCAGAAAGAAGAGACACAAGAGTGACAAAATTCGGCTTCGAACGACAACACATCATTTCCCGAAACACATCCAATGCTTCATTTCCAAGTCCCCTTTGCGCATATCCAGCAATCACAGCACTCCAAGTAACAACATTCAATTCAATCTTATCCTTCCTCATATTCTCAAACAAAGCAAGAGCATCATCAAAATCCCCAACTTGAGAATAAGCCGTAACCATAGCATTCCAAGAAACAACATCCTTAACTTTCATCCTCCTAAAAACCTTCTCAGCCTCCTTCACCTTACCACACTTAGCATACATATCCACCAAAGCATTTCCAACAAACACATCCTCAAACAACCCACACCTCATCGCATAACCATGAACCTCCTTCCCCATCCTCCACCTCCCTAAACAAGCACAACCAAAAACAACATTAACAAGACTAACACCATCAGCACGAAACCTAAAATCCCCCATCATTCTCCAAAACAACACCAACCCACTCTCAAACCACCCCTTTTGAACATAAACAGCCACAATCGAATTCCAAGACACAACATCACAAATCCCTAAACGAAACATTTCATCAAACACCTTCCACGCATACTCCAAAACCCCACAACGTCCATACATAGACACAATCCCATTACAAACAAACACATTCCAATCAAACCCAGTTCTCAAAACACACCCATGAATCCCTCCACCCAATGCCAACAACTCTCTCTCACCACAAGCCTTGAGAACAAAAGGAAACGTGTAGTGATCAGGTCGACAACCAAAGCTCAACATCTTAATAAACAAATTAACACCATTCTCAACCTGATGTGAACACACAGCTACACGTATAGCTGTGTTCCAGCAGAAGAGAGTGTAGGGAGAAGAAGGAGGAAGACATTGAAGAAGAGACAATGCATATGAGTGTGAATTGTGGGAAATATAAGCAGTGATGAGATGAGACAATGAAGGACTAATACTACTATTACAATAATTGGTTTGTACAATCATTCGCTGATGAATCAGCTTCGTTTGTATTAAACATTTGCATTGTTTGAGTAATTTGTTCATCATTGTTGTTGTTTAATAATCATTCAATTGAGGTTTCAATCAGACACATTGATTATATGTTTGATATTTACAGGAGCAAGTACGAGTTCAAACTAGTTATGGTTTTTATTTGAGATATTTAATGTTGGAAAATATCTGTTTACTCCCTATTCTTTGAACTATTATCAAATTACCTCAAAATTTTAAAATATTTTTCATTTATTATAATTTTATGATATATTAATATTCTATTACTAGGAAAATAAGTTCATACATTAACAACCTTCAAATCAGAATAGAGTAGATAATAATAAGT
This sequence comes from Cardiospermum halicacabum, assembly GCA_031304145.1. Classification (NCBI taxonomy): domain Eukaryota; kingdom Viridiplantae; phylum Streptophyta; class Magnoliopsida; order Sapindales; family Sapindaceae; genus Cardiospermum; species Cardiospermum halicacabum. The sequence continues at coordinate 25,301,508 of CM062396.1, forward strand.
TAATAACTACCAAAGGTTGTATTATTTTCAATAATATGGAAAATAATCTCTAACCATAGAAACCATATATACATGATTTATTTACCATACAAAGATAACTAAAACCAAATATGATTTATTTATATAAAACATAAATCAATTTGGTACCAAAACAAACTCCATTCCCATCTCACTATTCAAAATCAAGAGATTGACTGTTGTTGCTTGTTGTGTGTTTTTTTCTTTCCCTCAATGATCCTCTTTGTCACCTCCTCAATAGCAATATGAGTACTTCTACAATCTGGTGAACAAAATGCTTGCATGTGCCTGCAATTCAAATAACAAATACATTGATTCCTTTCCATATAACATTCATCCTCTATATTAGCAATTCACTGTAACAATGCCTATAAAATTTATTTTTTATACTAAAATTTCATTCTAACAGTCAAAAAAAAAAATAAAAAATTGTCACATGAACGCTACAGAAAAATTTGATTGTACTACAAATCTGCTTAGAATAGCATATGCTTTTAACTTCTAGCTGCCCGCTAAGGGATAGAAAAACACTTTTATAAAAACATCACCTTATCTAGTAGGCACATTTGAATATACATCTAAACAGTTCTGAAAAATACTCTGAACACAATTGAATAAGAGAAAAGAAAAATATTTTTATAAAAGCCCGTCTGTTGTTTTCAATAAAAGCACTTACCCAACAACCACATCTGGATTTATATCTAGACAGTAGTAAAAAAATGCTTTCAATCGAAAAACTGTAAAAGTGCTTATATAAACTATTCCAAATGGACCTCTCATCAAAAGTAAACAGTTTTAAAAGGAAAACACAATCCATACCCATACATAAAAGCATCATTTTGAACCATATTTTTCTTACAAAATCCGCAAAATTCCAAAAAACTTGCAAGCTGCTCTCTATCAGCTTCAATGTGTTTGTTTTTGTGATGGTGTTTATCAGTAATGTCTTTTTTCACAGTCAAACACAGTGGAGGACTCTGTTGAGACAACACAACAGTTGTCTTCTTCGGAGTATCATGAGACTTGTTGAAAATATGTGAACGAGTCCGCTTGAAGGTCATAGTGAAAAGTGAAGAAAATCAATGAGGAAGAGAAGATAAATAACAATATTGTTTTCCGAAGGGGTTGGTGAGTTTAATATAAAAACAAATTACATTTTTTATAGAGATATTGAGATTTGACTGGAATAATAAAATAATGTTTTAGTATTTATGGTGATTTATTAGAGGTAGGATTAAAAAATGTTTTTTAATTTTAAAAAGGTAATTTTTTTTTAAGTGTCTTATTTTTTTCCTATTATTAATGAAAATGATGATAATCACTTCCATTTATAGCATAATAAAAAATTGGTATAAAATAATTAGAGCATCTCCAGTGAAGTGTGAATTTATTGGTTTGCACGTCCACGTGGACATTCTGGATTTTTTATTTAAAAAATTCACTCCAATGGTAACGTGAATTCACAATGTCTTGTTGACGTGACAGAAAAAATAATAGAAGGTGTGAAGTAGGGCTTCTATTTTCTACATCCTAGTTGACGGTGTCAATTAGTATTTTTAATATTTTTAAATTCTAATTACCATATTTCTATCTTAAATTATAAATTAAAAAGGAAATCGAAGTTTAATTCTAATGTGTTATAAATTAGGGAAATCCAAATAGACAATAACAACTGTAGGTGGTTTTTAATTTTTTTCCTCCAGAAATACTATTTTGGACACGTCATTATCTACACCCTCTATGTACCATACCACATATGTCTCAATCCACTAAACCATTGGAGATGCTCTTAAGTATAAACTAAGTTAAACTTTTTATTAAAATAATAATAATATAAAAATAAAAAAATAAAAGTTAAAATATCTTGATGTAAAATAATTAAAAATATATATAAATATTGATTATTTTAAAATAATTACTTTAAAGAGTGTTATTAAAAAATTCTTTAATAACACTTGTTAAACTTTTATTTGATTGGTTGAAACTTTTTTTTTTAATTGTATAAATATTATATTATTTTTAAAAAAAATGGGTGATGGAAAATTCATTCTTTATATGTCATTTTTTTTAAACAAATTAAAATAATAAAATACAAAATTCTTATTTTAAATAAATATTTATTTGATTATTATTATTACTCCTATATTAGTTAAATTAATTAAAATTAATATGTCATATCTAAAATATTATTATTAATTTATCAAAATTTATATATACATAATATTCTCATATTAATAGTTATATTAAGATTAGCCGATAATAAAATCAGTCTCTCTTTTATATAATAGTCGATTTTGTAAATAAAACTGAATTAGATAAATACTTAAAATTGAAAATAATTTTAATTTTTTATTTAAAAAGTTAATTTTTTTTCTCTAAATTAAAAACAAATATTTTTTGGTTTTAAAATATAGTTTAAATGATCACTATTTTATTCAACATAAGTAAAATTTTAAAAGTTATATTCTATTTGAATTTATAAAAAATGTATAATTACTTTTTTTATACAAAATTTCAAATAATGGTAAATCAATTGGAAATTTAATTATGTGATAGTCTTTTGACTAATTACCTTTCCATACTCAACTATGGTTAAATAATCTGTTTTTATCATTATATATAGTTTCCTTTTATTTTCTTATTTGAAAAGGTAGGATATAATAATTATCTCAAAATCAAACACCTATAATCGATCTATAATATTACTAATAACCATAATCGATTTATAATATTATTAAATGATTTACTTCTCATTTTCTCATTTCTTCTCCAGAGAAAAAATACAAATACTTCCTCCGCTTTTTTTCATGTGCTCCACTTGAATAGTATTTACTATTCATTCATCAATCTTGTTTTTTATATTGTTACTCGTATAAAAAATATATATATTCAAGTGGGATCTTGTTTTATTCGTTTTAATGTCTACTTTTTAAATATAAAATTTTTATAATTTTTAGTTGTATATAATTAAAGATATTTACCGTTAAAATTAGGTCTCGAATAGTGTGCAAACAGAAAGTGCAGTGAATAAAAAAAAAGCAGAGGAAGTATTAAATAGTAAATAGTCCGGACATATAAGTCATATAAAAATATCACTGTCATATTAATTACCACATAATTTATCCAGTCTATTAAATATTTTTTCCTTATAAATATTTCATTTTTATGAAAATTAAAATATATAACATATAGAAATTGGTTTAATGTTTTAAAACTCACAGTTAAATTATATCATTGAGTAGTTTGAGGCAATTATTAGAATACTTTAAACTACTTCAATGGAAGATAGAACATAATCTATACCTTACTGCACTGGGGGATTCAAATATTCTTCCAAGCAAGAACAGCAACTTAGCCATCTCCAAGCAGTATCATCTCAATTGGCAGCCATCAACAATGTCTTTGATGACCTAAACAACAAGAAAACAGGTGCAATCGAGTATCATAGTCCGTTAATAAGTTTCTAGTATCAAACCAATACCAATAGTATCATGGATGCCTATTACGAATGTTAACTTCAATCTTGTTCCAACACCATCAGTCCTAGCTATAAGATATGAAATGGCCAGTTCATGTACAACCACTAACTACATCAGCAAACCAGTGCAATCCACTGACTACAAACTATGGTACCTTCAATGTATTAGGTTACAAACAGGAACAAAGAATATTAAAAATCAAGAAGAGAAAAGACTGTAAATAAGAGCAAACAATTTGACAACAAACATGCACCGAAAGGGAAAAGCCCCCCAAAGCCTTCCTGCAGAAGAAACTTTATCTTTCTAATCCTTTGTACATACCGTAGCCGGAAAAGGGTAACAACATCAATCACTTAAATATGATGGACAGATTCGACATATGGAACTAAAGGGCACCTAAAAATACTCCAAAATTCAACCAGCAAACTCCAAACAGAAAACAATTGCCTCTTTATCGCAGTAAGAAAATGCAAAGCAAACAACACACATACTCGAAACCCTGTTCAAACTCAACCTATAACAAAACCAACACTAACAGTCCATAGTTCAAACACAATCACAAAAACCACAACCATCAACCAAATAAGAGAAAAAATAAACAAATGCAAAATAAGCTCTCCGGACTACTTATGAAAATAAACAATATAACAAAATAAACAGATAATTGAAAAATAAAATTCTTTATTCATATTTAACACAATAATATAATACAATAATTTGAGAAAAAAAAAGAAGAAGAAAGAAACTCCTTTAAAAAAATTCTTAAACAAAAAGAATTATCAAATCTATCCTCCTCTGTTTGAGCACATAGTACCAATAATATAATGAATATTTGGATCAATGAGCATATGGGCATTAAGACAATCTTCATGTACAGCTCTATATAGTTGACAACAACTATCATCCAACATTCCTGTAAGAACCTGTGGATAACATTGGAGAATGTTGAGGCATTTGGACATTAAACTCCAATCCGGAGCCTGCCACAAGGGTACTGATGGTAGAGGAGGGTTTTGCACTGGCAGAGATGGTGGTGGTGGGGGGTTTTGGACTGGTTGTGATGGTGATGGTGATGGTGGTGGTGGTGGAGAGTTTTGTGGCTGTGATGGTGGTGAAAGAGGATGTGTTGTGGGGTTTGAGTTTTCTTTTGGCGGGCTTGGCATGGGGTACTGGTTTGGTGGGTTAGGGATAGGATTTTGGTATGATGGATTTGGTGGGTTAGGGACAGGATTTTGGTATGGTGGATTTGGTGTTGGAGGAGGGCAGCTACAAAAGCTGAAACTTCCATCAGGACTTCGAATTGGGGTTGCATAGACAAGTTGTCCATTTACATAACATGAACAAAAGCTATACCCTTGAGCATCCGCTAGAGAGGATGTTGAGAGAAATATGCCTAGAACTACAATTATCAATTTCGACATCATGCTTCTAGATAGTTTTTTCTAAGCTTGGAGGTGAGATGTTAATTTCTAAGCTTGGAGGTGAGATGTTAATTGATGTACATTGAATGGGTTTTTATAGGAGGAATGGATGAGTTTCTAGTGTAGTAAAAGTATGGCAATCTGTAAACAACAGTAGCATCAGATTACACTAGTAATCATCCGTATAGATTTGGAGGTTGACAACTACAACTATAGGCAAAGCTAATCAACAGCTAAAACATATACTTCAAATATGGCAGTCTTTAGAACACATTCTTGAATAGAAATTATGTGAGATGTTACCTTTCATTCCTCAGGCGTCAGCAATGGTAGATCAGAAAATCAACAGCTGTTGACATTGCAAATGAGAACCAAATCTCCTACCTACAATTGCAATTCCAGGAGGATATGAAATTAGTCTCTCTAGTTCAGCATTGTAATTTGTGAAACAGTTTTCAGCTTTAAGTCCAAATATATCTTCTATACATGCATTTCAAATTGACCATTCTAAGAAATATGAAATTTATCAGAAAATTCAAATAATTTGAGAATCAAGCTATTATTATATTCTATCAATCAGCGAGCAAACAGAGAGTCTCAAGAGTACTTATCTGGTACAGATAAGTTAGATAATATATGTAGTCTCATATTAACAAACAGAGAAGTTATAAAAACAAATTGGAAATGATAAATTGTCCATACCATATTCTCAACAACTCCAAACCGGAAGCTATTCAGCTGGGAACAGGAAAGTAACTCCTGCTATTGCAATACCTGTCTGGTCGAGGCATGCCCTTACATAAAGCTCTATGATCACATTGACCATCCTTTCCCTATGATCACATTAACCATATTTTCCTTATGCTTTGGCCGCAGCAGTCAGACCCTCGTTCAGGTTTTTAACATCTACTCCTTTGACACTCATTTCGGAGCCTACAATCTGGGCCTCTTTCAAGTCGCCTTGCAGTTCAAGTCCACTGATCAGTTGATTGCATATAGAGAGACTTGGGAGGTAACCATTTTCAAACATTTCTCTGTACCAAAAGTAAGCTCCCCGGAATTCCTTTAGTTCACAATAACCCTTAACCAATATGTTATAAGTATCAGCCTTAGGACTCATTCCTATGGTCTTCATTTCACGGACAAGATCTTCTACTTTTGACAATAATCCATCTTGTAAGTGCCCTAAAATCAAGCTATTATAGGTCATCTTGTCGGGTTGTATTCCACGTTCTAACATCTCTTTATGAAAAGCTAACACCTTTTGAAGATCCTTAAGCTCAGCATAACTTTGAATCAGTGCATTATAAACAGCAAGATCAGGAGACAAATCTATCTCCAACATTTCATCTAAAAGTTTCTCTATTCCCTTCTTGCTACTGCATCCACTTATAAGAGGATGGAAAGTCTTCAATGAAGGTTTAATACCTGATTTCTTCATCGTTTCATATAGTGCAAGACACTTTTCGGGGTTTCCGGCATTAGAATGACCAGAGATTAGAGAGTTAAATGTTATCACATCAGGTTTAAGACTGCTGCTAATCATTTGGCTAAACAAGTCTTCTGCTTCTAATATCATCGTCTTTTTGCAAAGACCATTAATGAGCGCATTGTAAGTCACCAATGTTGGGGAAATTTTAGCTTTAACCATTTCATCAAAAAGCTGAAAAGCATCTTTGATCTTCCCTGCTGAGCAGAAACCGTCTATGAGCATATTATATATTTGAGCATTAGGGAAAACTCCTCTACCTTCCATGTCTCTGAGGACTATTTCGGCTTCCAAAAGCTTACCACGCTTGCACAAACAGTTTATGAGAGAACCAAAGCTTATGACATTCGGTTTCATCCCACAATTTTCCATTTCTTCAAGAATCTCAAAACACCTATCGAAACAACCCATTCGTCCATAGCCATTAATCAAGGTGTTGTGTGTCTCTACATTAGGCAAAACACCCTTCTTAGACATCTTTCTCACCCATTCCTCCGCCTTATCCATCTCTCTCAGTTCACAAAATCCATCAATCAAAGAGTTATAAGTAATACAATTCGGTCTCACTCCCCGCTTTTCCATTTCCTCAATCATCGAAACACCTCTATTCACATCACCCCTTCGACAATAACCACTCACAATAGTATTAAACATCACATCATTAGGAACCAGACCTCTCTCCTCCATCTCTTTCCTCAAAACCTCCTCAGCCTTCTCAATCCTCCCTAGTTTACACAAAGCATTCAACAAAATGCTACAAGTATAACCATTAACACCACCACCTTTCCCCACAACAACGTCATACAAAGCAACCACACTATCACCATCACCACTCTTCCAAAACACATCACAGAGAATACTAAAAGTAAACCCATCAGGCACAAACCCATTAGCTTCCATTTCCTCACAAACCCTTCTCGCCTCCACCATCCTCTTCGCCTTACAAAGACCACTCAACAACGAATTAAAAGTAACCAAATTCGCTTCCACATTCTCAACTCTCATCATTTCTCTAACCTCAAACGCCTTCTCCACTTCACCCGCCTTACAATACCCATCAATCATAGTATTATAAGTGACCCAATTCGGCACTAATCTTCTCTCACGCATTTCATCAAACAGCTTCTCCGCATCATTAATCCTCCTCTCTTTACACAACCCGCCAATCAAAACATTATACACAAACACACTACCCTTAATTCCCCTCCTCTTCATCAACACAAAAACCTCTCTCGCCCTCTTTAAATCCCCCATCACCACCGCAGCTTGAACAGCTTTACCAAAACTAAACTTATCAACCCTCAAACCCGACTCAACCATATCATCAAAAACCTCAAGTGTCTTCTCACTCTGCTTCAAACTCACCAAACACTCAAGCAACAAATTAAGACAACCCAAAGAAGGAAACCCACCTTCCTTCTTAACAATACAATACAATTCCAACGCTTCATTACACTTCTTACCCATAGCCAACACAGTCAATAGACTATTAATCAACTGGGGTTTCAACGAAGGTGAAGAAAGTGAGAAACTTGTGAAGAGATCAATTGGAGAACCGAAAGGTGAAGAGGTTGGAACAATGAGGGTTTTGATTAGGTTTTCGGCTGTTGATGTTCGTTGTTGTTGAAGAAGGATTCGTAGTTTTCTTATATGTTCTTCTCGTTCTTGTTCGATTGATGAGTTTGTGCAGAAGAATAGTGATAAATGTAGTCGAAAATGAGAGAGACGAGTGTTTTGGCGTTTGAATGTGGATTTCAATGCCATTGCCATAGCTTAGCTTATGTTTCTTCTTCTCAAATTTCAAATTTTAAGCGGTCCTGTATATATATATATATAAAATGAAATTCTGGGCCGGGTTGGATTTGAATTATATTGGGCCTGGGCTATATGAATTGGGTTAGAAATCGAATTAAATATTTTATGTTTTGGGCCTGAATGATTCTAACAAAACGGGCCTGGGCTGGACTTAACTTGGTTAATCAATGATTTTTAATGATAGTTTATCATTACAAGAAGTAAACCTCAACCTTGCAAGAGCTCAAAATTGGAGTTCAAATTCAGCTCTTCAATTTAGAAGTAGCTCTCGACTCAACTTGAAACCTCTTCGCGATTATAAATTTTTTATTTATATTTTTTTGAATTTGAAAGTATTTTTAATATTATTTGTGTGAATTAGGTAGAATTTTTTAATAGGCTGTTAAATTATAATTTTATATTTAATAATTAATTAAAAATTAAAATTAATATCAAAATTTTAATTAAACAATTAAATTCAAAGTTAATTTTAATTAACAACTACAGCTTAATATTATAAAATATTATACATATATATAATTTTAGTCACTAAAGTATCATACTTTAGTCAATATTATCACCAAAATAATCATTTGGTTGAATTAAATAATTGAAATATTCAATTTTATTTCAATAAATTATTTCCTTTTATATTTATTAAAGTATTTACAATACATGTGAACATGCACGCTTAATCTATTTTAATTATTACCTTTAGTTCATTAAAACTGCTATGAGTATTTTGATAAAAAATATAAAATCATTAGAAAATGGATAACAAAATTTTATAAATTAGCCATATAAATTTAAGGTATAAATGTCTTAGAAGTCTCTGAATTTGATTGTATTTTTCAAGTTAACTCCTCAACTTCACGAATGGTCAATTTAATTCCTTAATTTTCAAATTTTGTGTCAAATAAATCATTTTTGTTGATGTGGAGGGCTTAATTGACATTTTGAAGTTAACAATTTTTGTTGTCATGTAAGCCTTCACATCAGCAAAAGAGTTTAATTGACCACCATTTGAAAGTTGAAGGACTAAATTGACCCTCCGTAAAGTTTAAAGACTAACTTGAAAAATATAGAGAAGTTCGAGGGCTCCCAATACCCTTACGTCTAAATTTAACTAAAATAGTTCCAAATCAAGGAGTTATGAATATTATATTGATTTTTGAGTTATAAAGCTATAGAGTCATTCATATAGTTAGTTTTATAGAAAAAGCAAGTAAAAAAACAAAACAAGAAACACACTTATAATTTCCACAAGATTCAACACACGAGTCTCACAACTTCCACATAATGATTAATCATCTTCTTCTTCATCTTGATGTTAATGGTGGTGGGCTCTCTCATTAACTCACTTTTTTACTTTTAAACAAAGACCATGACTTAATAACCATGGAAATCCTTTAGAATATTTGTATCTATATAGAATAGTTATAGATGATGATATAATATGATTACATCATTCAATAAAACGTCATCACCTAATGGAATTTTAATTTGGAGTGGTAGGTGTGTTGATGACTTTTGACTTGGTGATTAGATATTACTAACCAACCTTTTTAAAATGTTTGAATTCTTGTTTGGATGGTACAATAGTTTTATTTCAATTTTAATTCCAATAAGGTTGGGTATGAATTGAGTAATATGGGTGGTATCTAATGAGATCAACTCAATTTAAATGAATGGTAAACATTGTACTTGGAAAAAAGGATTTAATAACAATTAATTATATATATATATAAATGAAAGAGATTAGGTTAAGTTTAACAATTTAAATTTAAAAGAATATTTATATTTTCTATTCATTCAAATTTTTAGTTTTAAAACTTCACACATTCTTTCATATATCATCTTCATATATAACCATAAAAGTTCTTTACTAATGGATCAATTTTGTTCAATTTCTAAAAGAATTTTTTTTTTAAAAAAATTAATTTTTTTAAAAATTGTTTTATATAATATAAATAAAATTTATAAAATGGAAAAAATGAAAAATTTTTCTTTGAAATTTATTCGAATAAATTGATTTTTAACATTTTATTAATAGAAGTTAATTAAGAAAGATGTTTAGATAATTGGTAAATAAAAAATAAAAAATTAATCATTCAAAATATATTTTTTAAATTTTTTAAAAAATAACTATAAAATTAAAAATAAAAATATTCCAAATTAATTGAATTGGATTTAATTCGAATTGGATTGAATATAAGTGAGAAGCTGAAATTGAAATTTTTTTATAAATATCATGTGAAATGCATTTGACTCGAAAACATTGAATGTTATAAAGTCTATGAAATTAAATATAAATAGCATATGGTTATTTATATTACACGTAGTTATGTTTTCTCTATCATGTACTATTGCATGGACAAATAATTATACTACAATACAAAATTAACCAACAACGCGTTTCATGTTTGTTATTTATTAAACAATAAATAATAAAAATTATTTATTTTATGTTTAAATATATTCTTTTTGTTTTTATTAATAAGTGGATAATTTTTTAAATATTATAATTATTTAATATTTTAAGTGTTAAAAACAAATTTCTATTTTTTTAATTATTTAAAAATACTTTCAATATAAAAAAAATTTAAAAGAGTAAGATATTTTTATAAGTAATTTATAATATTCTAAACAATTATAAAATTATAGTATTTTTTTTAGGTGCTTTAAAAAATGTGATTTATTATATATATAAAATACATTTTGAATTCTAAATCTAATTCATTTATTTATTTATTTATTTATATATATATATTGGAAATAAAACAATTTTGATAATATAGATAATAGATGATAATATATATATATTAAATTTAATAAATCTGTAAATATATTACCGATATAAATATTTATAAATGATCATTTGTATTACTAATAAATTATTTATATTATATTTATTTTTTAATATATAAATAATATTATATTTTTAAAAAAATATTTTTTTTCTTTTATAAACTTAACTTAAATTTTTATTTAATTCAATAAAATACTCACAAAAATAACGTGTTATTATGAAAAAATTCAATTAAATTTAATAAATAAACCATTAATAAAATACATTATCTATATAACATTTATCTAATCTGATCCGATATTATCATTCATAGGACTCTCCTCCCACCAAATTAATTAAAGAATATTAATAAAAATATAAGCTTTGGAATAATATTATGATGTTGTTGTATGATCCTATTCTAGAAGAAATGTTAATGTTAATCGTGAAACATGTGCATTGAATTGTTACAATGTCGATAATGACATATACATGTATTCTCTCTTTTGTACTAACATTTCCTATTTCATTTTCATTTTATCACTACTTTACTTTATACTCATTCTAGATATTATTGAATCTTAATTAATATATATATATATCACAAATATTCGTTTTTATATTCCATAATTCGAAAATATCAAAAATGGAATCTGATATAATATTCCAAACTTAATATTATGATAAGGTTTAGATGATCTCACCCTCTATGTCACCATTTTAATGGTTTATATGAATATTAGTCTTTCTTTATTATTAATATAAATTAATGACTTGTCGAGATACTAAAATTGGAAAACACTTAATTTAATAAGTGAGTTTGATCTTAAATAATTTTAAGATAAAATGATTTTCGATTTTTTTTTTTTTTTTCACATGAGCATGTTATTGATAATTTACGAGGGTTGCATAAATTATGGAATATTTTCTTTCTACATTCTATTATTTAAAATTATTTTAAAAATGTATTGAGTTTTTAAATTTTATTTTACTTTCTTTCATAACCATTCAGTTTTGAACAACATTCAGTTTTAAAATTATTACCTGTAAACAACTAACTTTTACTCACTTTATAATCGATTTTTAAAATGAGATAAAAAGTTAAAAATAAAAATGAAAAGTAATGTTATTGATTAAAAAAATTGAGATAGTTTAAGAAATATTATCTACTAATAGTACAATAAAATTGATTTTTTTCAAATAAAAAAAAATAAATTGAGGACAATTTAAAATATTTTCAAAATGATAATTTAAAAAATATTTTAGAAAATGACTGTAGTTTGAAAATTAGGTTGTTTTAGATGAATAGTCTAAAAAATATAGCTTTTTGTATTTCGAATCTAATTTATTTGTTAAGGGTATGTTTGGGATCATATTTGTAATTAGTGGTTAAATTAATATTTCAAATAGCAGTACTATTTAACTGTTATATAATATTAGAAATTAAATATCACGTTAGCTGTAAAACTGAATGTTTGGTATTTATATTAACTTTTAAATTAGCTATTAAATATTACATTGTTAAAATTTATTACAGATATAAATATAACTGAAAAGATAACGATGTAATTAATTATAAATAAAAGGTTAATAAAGTAAATTACGTTTAACGTTTGGATTGAAAGTTATCTCAATTAACTTTTACAAATGCTATTTTAAAAAATTAGTGAAAATTCTTTTAAATAGATTTTCTAAATACCCAATTTTTTGAAAAAACTAATTTATAATTAAAATATCTTTTTTTTTATAAAAATTAATTTATAATTTAAATTATATTTAAAATATTAATTAAAATTTTTTATTCTAATATCAAATTTTATAATAAATCTTTTATCGAATAAAATTTTAATTTTGATATAATTCCAAAGAAAACATGTGAGTGAGAACGAAACTTGACGAAAATACATTAATAGTGAAAACATGTTTTGAATTGGTCATACTATATGAAAGTGATATGTTATGGGTGGTTGTTTGCAGTGATGAACAAGAGTGAAGTACAATGGTGTGAATGTGGAAATTCATTGATATATCAATTTGATGCTAAAAAGACTATATCATAACATGATACTTATGTTAATGGATAAGAAGTACACCAATTAATTTGTGAACTCATTCAAGTCTTTTTCGATGTGTGAATACATTTCTTTCCTTTAATTTTTAAAGGAGGGAAAAAATATCTTCATAGTTGCTTTAAAAGTATCAACATGTATTCACTAGATGCAGGTGGATAATTGCTATAGGTATAAAATATTGTTGGTAGTTTTAAAGTTTGTGAATCATAATTGATTATTATTTATTTATTTGAATCATTCTTCATATATATTTTTTTTGGAAAATAAATCAAAAGAATTTTTTTTTTTATTTTTATAAGAATATTTATTATTTTAATTTTTAAAAATAGAATATAATTAAAAAATATATTTTTTATATTCAATTTTAATTATGTTATTATATAAATTAATATTCTAACTAATTCGATAATATTATTTTCACAAAATAGTATTTATAAATTAAAAATAAATATAAATAAAAATATTAATATTAAATTAGCAATGTGGAATTTTTTATGTAAATTTTTATTCAATTCGAACTAAAATTTATTTTCGTGAATTAATTTTATTTTGGCCTAATAAACTATTGAATTGTTGAAATTTTGATGCTGCCGACTCCTCATTTCACACTTATTATCCACATTTTGCACACTCAAATGACACAATTTCAAAGTTTTATTTAAATGACATGATTTTGATAAGTGAACATTAAAAGCAAACAACAGGAAATGAATCAACAACATAAAAAATAATTAATCAACTCATTACATTGTCAATTTCACATTTTGATTTTGTGTTCGATAATTAATTTGTTGGGTCAAACACTCCAAATTCAACTTTTAATGAAATTTTTTCTTCTTTTTTTTGAAAAATTTTAAGACCATTAACATGTTTGTTTGTGAAATGAATGACTATGAAATAGATACTTTTCAATTTCTTTTTGTTTAAGACATAAGAATGGAATATGAAGACAAGCTATTGCCTTTTGTTTTTAGTAAAATTGAACTTTATTAACTATATGATTTCTTCTTTTTTTTTCCAAATCATTATTTAATTTGATTTTATTACAAAACTACCTAATTAAATATATTTTTCAAGTAATTTAATTAGTTAAATATTTTTTATATAAAAAAAATAACGGTACAATACTACACAATATATATTATAACATGATTTGGATAAGATACAACAATAGAATATATATATATATATATATATATATATATATATATATATATATATACTACCAAATACCAACTATTTCAACAAAATATAAGAATTTAATTAAAATAAATAATTTAAAATAATTTTAATATATAAATTGTTTAGTTATTTATAATAATATATTTTATAACTATATTTAATAGTTATTTACTGCTATTTTTATTATTGATAGTTATTTAAAATATATTTATTTAAACTCTTTATCTGATATCATTATTTATGTAGTTATATTTTAAGGTAGGGTTTTGTATATTTATAACCTAATCACTCATCAATTAAAAATTAATGATGGTGGTTGATAGAACAAACTTGTGCCACAAAAACCCAACAATTCAATCTACCTATAATTCTTACTCATTAAATTTTTTAATCAAATGAAATTAAGTCGATTAAATTAAACAAATCTACTACAATATTTTAATAAATAAAAAATCACCGGCCAACGTGATCAAAGCAAAGTCAAGAAGGCACCTAAAAAGATAATTAATTATTTATCATTAAAATAAGACCAAAGCTAATCAAATTTGATTAGGTAATCACAATTGATGTCACACTTTTACATTTGGATAAATGTTGCAAAGTTAATTATATAATATATAGTGAATTATGTCTAGTCAATTTTGAGGTTTGTTTTAAATTAATTTTATATGTATTTGTTAATAAGAAGTTGGCTGGACTTGTTTTGGTCAATATAAGGTAATTAATCTTCTATTATATGAATTTTATAAGTAAAAATTTGTTTAATTTGATAAATTAATACGTGGGTGATACTACATCATGGATTCTAGTAATAGTGACTTAATCATGAACCATTTTAAATTATCAAATTGGATAAACTTAGATGGGGAGCTGAGATAATTTTAAAATATAAAATTATGAGTTAATATGTATATATATAAATTTAAAGTGGACGCAAAAACATAAAGGGATTTATCTGAATTTTTTATTCATTTTTATCCTTAAAATTTTTGGAGATGAACCAAAAATAAGTCATTTAAATTTTTTTTAAGGGGACTAATTAAATACGAATTTTGTGTATTCTTCGTGTTGGTTCAGGCCCGCCTAGAAAATTAAATAATTCATTTTTAATAAATTCGAGAGTAAAAATAAATTTTATAAATTTAAAGGGTTTTAGGGAAAATCAAGACAATTTAAAAAGTATGAATGGATATTAATTTTTTATTACACTTTATTTGGTAGGTTTATTATTAATTGTATGTAAATAGTGTATATTTTTAAAATTATATATAAACAATAATTTTTTTAATTATATATAAGCATTGCAATTTAAAAAAAAAAATAAAAAAATCTATTGTTATACCTAAACCTACATATGTTAATAATCTATTCTCATATATTATTTTGCATGATTGAGATCACGTTATTTTCAGAAATTTAATATCTTACCAAAAATTAGTGGTTGATTTCTATTATTTCATTGTGAAATAAGTGGAGATTTAGTTCTCGGAAAGAGATCGAGTTAGTGTAACGATGTTGAATGAAATAAAGAAAAAAAAGATTAGGTTGACTAGTCTTTTGGTTTGATACGAGAATCACATAAATATTTTTTTATACATGCCTTAACATCCGATAAATAATAAATTCTTACTCATGTATTTATTTACTCGTAATTGTTCAAACGAATGGATTTTGTTAACTTGGAGGGTCCATATGAAATCTTATCAAATTAGAGAATCAAAATAAAAATTAATGTCAAGTTTGAGGGTTCAAAAGTCACGTTAATTTATCTATTTTGATAAAAAAAAGAGAAAAAAATAATTAATACGCTCTTTATTTCTAGTAAACGCTTTAGTGTATATATTTTAAATAACCAAACTACAAGATTCCGACTCTCTGATTAGTCTGGTTCGGAAGCATTAACTCCGTTAGTAGTTACATAAGCTATCCCAGCTATTGGTCGTAATTGTGATCACTACCGGTTTCTTTTGTCACTCCGAATTAGAAATAACCCGAAATAGAAGTCGGGTATCGGAATACAAAATCCAAATGAGGTTCGGACTCTATCTAAGAAAGTCACAGGAAGGAAGGTGTGTATATTAGGAAGTGGATAAAATCAAAAGAAAGTCAAAAATTAGTCGAAACAAAAAAGTGATGAAATACTACGAAGTTTCAAAACCGCGTGTATTAAGTCAACATCACAAACAACTATACAAGACCACTCTCTTGACTTCAAACAATCTATTTATTTCATTTTTTTTAACTAAATAAATTATCTTCATAATATTTCCACAATAAAAAAAAAAAATTATAAATATTAAAAAAAAAAAAGAATATTCCTTCTTTTTAAAAGAAAAAGAGGATTTTTTAAATATTTTATTTTATTTGAATTAATAAGATTTTTGCATGTACATAAAAATCAAATAAAGCTTTTGAAATGTTTTTTTCAAGTTGCAAAAGTTGAAAAATGTGGTGGTTGGCTTGATGGGTCTGTGGTCCTGTTATTTCTCCTTTGTTATTAGAATTTTCACTGGACGATTTTAAATAAATAATAATTATAAAGTTTTTGTTTTTTTTTTTTTTAATTAATCAGTGTGATTGTGAAACACAATTCCCTTCTAAAATATTTTTCTAGAAGGAACTTTTAAATGATCACTTGACTAAAAATGTTCTTATTGTACGACAAATCTTTCAAAAATAATTACTAAATGAATATTTAAATTTAATTAAAAAAAAATTTTAGGTGTAAATATTCTAGAAAGTGTGAAAACTTGGTGAGTAAGAAAGGGATCCAGCTATAATAACTTGAATTTCAATTTCTTTAGAAAATTGTTGTTTATTTTTTGACTTTTAATGTGATTATGAAATTTATTGTTTATACAAATTTTTTATTTTATTTTTAAAAATATTCCATTCATACACCAATCATAGTTTATAAATATAATAAAATTAAAATAAAATAATATTTTTGTCCGGCATGAGACAATAACAAACAACAAATATGATATTTACACTTCAAATTATTATCAATTTAATTTATAAATCAAATTTAAATGAAATGATTTTAATTTTAAATTTAAGTTAAAAAATAAATGGAAAAATTATTTAAATAGTTATTTATTTATCAATACTTTTATTATTTATACTTACATTTTATAAAATTTATACATTATTTATTAATTAATTTTAAAAGAAGATATTAATATATATATATATTATAAGCGTGTGGAACTCGTGTATGAATTCACATCACAAAGAAACAAATAAAGAACCAACCTGGAAAAAATCAAACAAAAATCAAAGTCCACTACTTAGCTAACTTATTTAATATCACTCAATAATTAAATAAATAATTAAAAAAAAATCATATATCAGTCTCTCTTTTGCTTGACCTTGAGTCCTTGACATTGAATTTCAATATTCAAATATGGGGTCCACACCATATTATTTATTTCAATTGACACACATTTTTTCTATTTATTAATTAATGAAAATAATAAAAAAAAAAATTGACAAGTTGGCAGCCATTGTCATCCTGTGATACTTTCCACTTACTTTCCTTTTAAAAAAATAAAATTTATTTATTTATTTTCAGATCTTGAACTGTACTCTTTCTTGTTTCCTATATATATTGTTTGATTCATTAACATTTGACAGAAACAAAACTAGAACAAGTGTTGTGTTGTGTTTTTAATTATGGAGTCAATTACAACAACAACTTCATGTGTTGATACAAATCTCAATTTGAACTTGAAGCCTGATGAAGAAGATAACAAATTTCAGATTCATAGACTTCACAAATCTGAAAAATTTGAAGACAATCTTCATGGATCTCCCATTCAACAACAGGTAGGTTATTATTATTATTATTATTATTATTATTATTATTATTATTATTATTATTATTATTATTATTATTATTTATTGGTTTAAATTTAGTTCAGTTTGGTTTGATTTTTGATTTAGGTTTGATTTGATTTTAAAATAAAAAATTGTTTTTAATTTTAGTTTAGTTTGATTTTAATTCGAATTTAAATATATTTATTTAAGTTATGTTTTTTTTGGATTTAAATTAAATTTAAATTATATCGATTTATTTATTTATTTTAGATCGAAATCAATTATTTAATTAAAATAGGATAATTTTTTTAAAAAAATTAAATTAATTTAAATATTTACTTAAATCATATTTATAATTATAGAAAATAATTTTGATTGAGCAGAAAAATAAATTGAAACCGTGTCTATCTCTATTTAGTATATTATTTTTAATTTTAGTTTTAATTTATTTTTTAAAACATTATATCAGGTTTTGGTGGAGGAATTGAAGAGGATAAACAGTGAGAACAAGAAGTTGACAGAGATGTTATCTGTAGTTTGTGAAAATTACAACAATTTGAAAAGAGAATATTTGGAAATGAAGAGTAGGAATTTGGAGAATGATGAAATGGTTACTTCCAGGAAAAGAAAACTAGATCATAGTAATGATGAATGTTCTAATAACATTTTATTGTTTAATAATAATGGTCAAGTTGAGTGTAGTTCAAGTGATGAAGAATCCTGTAAAAGATTCAGAGAAGGGGATAATACTTCCTTTAGGAATAAGGTGTCCCGGGTTTATTATCGGTCAAATTCTTCGTCCAATTCAGGTTTGATCGTCAAAGATGGATATCAATGGAGAAAATACGGTCAGAAAGTTACAAGAGATAATCCATCGCCAAGAGCTTATTTTAAATGCTCATTCGCTCCGAATTGTCCCGTAAAGAAAAAGGTAAAATTACTTTATCATCTTATCTTAATAACATTGAAAATTTATTATTAAAAAAATATTATTGGAATCTAAATGTTATTCATTTTTTTCTTAGGTTCAGAGAAGTGTGGAAGATTCAACCGTACTAGTAGCAACATATGAAGGAGAACATAATCATCCATCTCCAATGAAACCAGAATTATCAATGAGTCCTAAATCAAATTTAAGTTCTCTACCTATATCAGTGAAATCACCTGACTGTGATATTCAAAGAATTATGGTACAACAAATGGCTACTTCATTGACAAGAGATCCTAATTTTACTGCTGCAATTGCTGCTGCCATTTCAGGAAGATTTGCTGAGCAATCTAGAGGACATAATTGGTCCATTTAATTAGTGTTATTATAAGACCTAATTGTTAGGCAAATGTATTTGATTTTTTTTTCTTTTTAATTTTATAGAGGGTAGTTTGTTATGTGTATAGGATTTTAGAAGTTTATAAATGGATAGTTATTTTATTAATTACGTGCCTTACATTATTTAAATATATTTTCAATTTTAAAAATATTATTTAATTTATTTAAATTCAGTTTATTTAAGTTTATAAATGGGTTCAATGTTATTGCTTATTGAGTGGGTGGTAATAGTTATTATTTGTCTTCAGATTAATTGAATTTGTACAAAGAGAAGGATAGATTCCTATCTCAAACTGAATTTAGAACCTTAAACATTAAGGTTTGACCCAAACTTAGAAGTTTAGGCTTTGTTTGGCATTACCTTTTGAAGTGATGTTTAGTATCTGTTTCCTTACTTGTTGAGGTAGCAGTTAATGGTCAACAATGAGAGGGTGGTGGATAAAATAAAATATTAAATTATTCAATAAATACAAAAAGGAACGTAAAAAAAAAAAAGTTATAAATTAAATGATGATAATTTTGTACTGTCGATTTGTATTTGGTTAAAGTGTGTTCGCTAATTTAAAATTTATTATTAAATATACATTTAGATTTATACTATATTCGAAGTTATAGTTGGAATAATTTTATAAAGATAGATATTAGAGTAAAATTCGATTAATTTTGATACATTTTTATTGAATAAATAGATGATCCAATTAGAAAGGAGAATAAACATATATTAGAAAATATTTTTTTAATTGAAATTTTCAGATATATTTTTTCAAATCAAATTTATTTTAGAAAATATTATTTTTAATAAACTATATTTTTAAAAATAATTTTCAAATCCTTCCTAAATTTAAAAAATAAAAAATAAAAACCGAATTTTTAGATTTTTTCGAAATTACGTAGAACACAAATCTCTATTTACAAGCGCGTCCAGTGCTATGTATATGTTTGGGAGTGCTATGTATATGTTTGGGGCTGTTTGTGATTATGAAATAATTACTTGTGGGAAGGTGAAATTTCAATCTTATCCTTCATATACATAGTTCATGTGTAAATTTAGGAGAAATGAAGGGTATGATTGAGATTTCACCCCACAAATAATTATTTTATAATCACACGTAGCTCCAAACATATATTATATACAGTCCAATTTATTTCCAAATTAGTTTTCCAATTATATATGACTCGCTTAATTTTAAGACATTAAACTCAACCTTAAACTATTCCAAAAATTTCAAAATATTTTAATAAATAAAAACAAAATAATTTCAACATAAAGTTTTTAAAGGTTTATATACTACAACCACTTAAAATACTCCGATTACTATCAAACAGCCATGGTAACATCTAGTACCAGTCTACCACTGCCATGGTTACTTAAATCACTACAAATTATATCGAAAAATCATTACAGCAGCCATTACAAGTATTATCATAAAACATTTCATTTGATGGCCGATTCCACTCAAAGCTCTGGAATTTTCGTGCTGATGATCAATCCTGTACGTAGTTTCTGGAAAATGGACAAGTAAATAAGCAAGACCGAACTGAACTAGTTCAAGATTCACTTTCAATCATACAGTCACAGCCGTCAAAAATGGAAAAAAAACACAACACAAGTACGTACTAGGAAATATTCGAATCAATGTGAATTCCACGTGTTTGACTACTTTCACTCACTCTCTTTAATTTTCTTTGATTTTTAATCCAACTGTATTGACATATGGAACTAGTCACAACTTTTTTAGATTTTCTACCATGGAAGATGGTGAGAAACTACTTGGGTTGTGTTGACTCCTCGATGATGAAGACAAAATTGTATAAATTTATTTAGTTATTTAGTTTTTATCTGTTAAATAAATAAATTTATTTAGTTAGATAAATAAAGGTATTTATTTTTACTAAACTACTCAATTGATAAAATTATTAATAGACTGTGTTATCTTAACAAATTAGATTCTGTTAGATTTTATTTTGCAGGATTATCTATATCTAGTCAAATTGAGATCTTCATCTGTTTTAAAAAGATTTTGATTCCTTCTTTCTTGCAACTTCATCAACGTCTATTTTGAAGACTCTATTTAAAAGCGTGAAGTTGAAGTGTTTGATAGAATGACAACAACAACAAAACAGAACAGAAAAAGAAGAACACAGAAAATTACTTGGCGCTCAAGATCTTTCTACTTTCACTACAAGATTTAATCACCTTCTGCCTTAAGTATTTATTTGTTGTTAGAGTTTGATTATTTCTTAGAGTTGTTATATTATTAAGTGAAAAGAAAAAATCTCAGACGTAATTTTATTTGTATTAAATTGGGTGGCTAGTACGTGTAGCAGGGTGCTACTGGTTATAGAAGAAAAGGGTAAGTCTTCTAGGTTTGTACTAGAACCCTAAGGGAACAATATAAATAAAATTAACGTCTAAATCCTACGGGTTTAAAGAAACCCTTAGGCGGAGAGTAGGCCGTTTTAACGACCGAACTTCGTAACAAATCATTGTGTTTTTTCTTTATTTATCTTGTTATATGTTTTATTTTTGATATCTGTTTCAAGACTTTGAATATATAATTAATTCTTTTTATCCGCAATTATCTGTTATACTCTATTCACCCCCCCTCTAGAGTATTATTTTCCTACGTATAACTATCAATTGGTATCAGAGCTTGGCTCAACAGTTGTGAACTAACCTTCCGTTGAGAATTTTGTAGGAAATTATCCATTATGGAATCTGCAGGAAGTGGTGGATTTGCTCAAGGAAGATCAATAAACAGACCTCCTCTGTTTGTTGGGAATAATTTTCCTCACTGGAAGTCTCTAATGAAGATGTTCATTATTGATCAAGACATCTAGCTATGGGAAATCATCAAGAATGGACCAAAGATTCCAATGACCATCACAGACACTGGCACTTCAAAACCAAAAGAAGAATCAAATTTCACTCAAACTGACACTGAACTTATCTCTAAAAACTTTCGTGCTATGAATTTACTTTACTGCTCTTTAAGTGCTGATGAATTTAATCGTATATCTTCTTGCAGTTCAGCCAAAGAAATTTGGGACAAACTAGTGGTTACATATGAAGGAACTAGCCAAGTTAAAGAATCAAAGATCAGTATTTTCATGCGACAGTATGAATTATTTATGATGAAAAGTGATGAATCCATCAAAGAGATGTTTACAAGATTCACTGTCATCATAAATAATCTTGATGCTCTTGGAAAGAAATTTTCAAATGAAGAAAAAGTGAGAAAGATTCTTCGTTGTTTGCCAAAGAATAAATGGAGACCAAAAGTTACTGCAATTGTGGAAGCTCAGGATCTTAGCAGTTTATCTCTTGATGATTTACTTGGAAAATTAATCACTCATGAGATGGAACTCAATGAAGAGGAAGAACAGCCCTCTGCATCAACTCCTAAGACGTTGGCTCTGAATCTCAAAAACCTGAAAGCTCAGACGAAGAAGAAACTGATGATGAAGAAGATCCATTCGCAATGCTAGCCAGAGGACTTGAACGTATTCTCAAAATGAAGAAACAGTTCAAGAAAAATAAATTGGATCAATCAAGATCTTCACGACATAAAGGTAAGTTTTCAAAATCTTCAAATAAGAATAACACGTTATCTTGTTTTGATTGTGGCAGTTTGGAACACCTGGTGAAAGATTGTCCAAATAGAAAGAAAACCTCTTTTAATAAAAAGAAATCAAAGAAAGCTATGGTAGCTGCTTGGAGCGGATCAGATACAAGTGATACTGAAGATGAACAAGCAAATCTCTGTCTGATGGCAAACCATGATGAATCTGAAAATGGAGATCATCTTGAAAGTGTGGTAAAAAATCTTATCTCTAGTTCTCCTGATGTTCTATTTGAATTTATAAAAACTCTAATTGTCAATGAGGAATGCTTGATGAAGGAGATAGAATCTCTCAAAGCACACATAAGAAATCAGGTACGCATTGAGACAGATTTGGTAAAAGAATTAGATCTGTTCAAAACTTCTCATTCAAATCGTGACAACGATATCAAGGCCTTGACGACTAAGTACAAGACCTTGAAAGAGCAAGCAGTAATGCACAAAAACCGAATTCAAGATCTTGAACTAGAAGTCAACGAGCTGAATGATAAGTGTAATGAACAACTACATTCTCTTACCGAGTTTGCTGGTTCTCATCAAAATTTAAATATGTTGCTTGGTAGTCAGCAAATGACGTTGAATAAAAATGGGTTGGGATATCAGAAACAATTTCCAAAAAGAAAGCCTACTAGATTCACCAAACCTAGAGGTTATATCACTCAACCCACTTGCTTTTTCTGTTGTCGAAAAGGTCATACTAAACTCACTTGTCCTTATCGTCGAAAAGATCCTCAAATCATTCGAAACACATTCCCTGTGAGACTTAGAGATCAAATAAAACTCTGGGTTGTGAAGGGTACTCGTCCACCAAACATGATTTATCCTGAATATGAACATAAAATATAATATATGGACGCGAAAGGTTTGATGTTTCTTTGTTTTGTAGAGAGAACAGAAGTGGATCTTGGATAGTGGATGTTCACGGCATATGACCGGAAAGGCTTCATTATTTTCTGTTTTGAAGAAACAATCCACCGGATCTATTACTTTAGGAGATAAAGGAAAATGTAGCATAATTGGTATTGGAAAGATTGGAAACGACTCAACTAATGCTATTGAAGATGTTTATTTGGTTGACGGACTTCGGTACAATCTTTTATCAGTTTCTCAACTGTGTGACAAAGGAAATCGGGTGACTTTTTATAAGGAAAAATGCGAAATTCAGAATGCCAAAACGGGTAACATCATTCTAACTGCTTATCGTAGAAATAATGTTTATGAACTGTCAACTAACTCTCTTGCAGAAAAGACACTGACCTGTCTCAAGGCTTTGACCGATGATTCAAGACTTTGGCACCGAAGACTTGGACACATTAATATGCACACATTACACAAGCTTGCCTCTAAAGACTTGGTTCGTGGACTGCCTAAACTGGATTTTAAGAATCATTTTGAACTGTGTGATGCTTGTGTAAGAGGTAAACAAACTCGCATTTCATTCAAACCAAATCATGATGTAAGTACTTCTAGACCCCTTGAACTTTTACATATGGATTTGTGTGGTCCTATGAGAGTCAAAACTCCAAAAGGTAAACAATATGTTCTTGTTATTATTGATGATTTTTCTAGATTCACTTGGGTATTCTTTTTGCGAGAAAAATCTGAAGCATTAAAGGAATTCTCAAAGCTGTGCAAAGAGCTTCAAGTAGAGAAAAATGTCTCCATTATATCCATTCGTACAGACCATGGAAGGGAGTTTGATAATTTAAATTTTGATTTATTTTGTGAAAAATATGGTATTAATCATAATTTTTCAGCTCCTAGAACTCCACAACAAAACGGTGTTGTCGAAAGGAAAAATAGAACGCTGGAGGATATGTCTCGAACAATGCTGTTGGAGAATGAACTTCCTCAAAATCTGTGGGCCGAAGCAATAAATACTGCCAATTACATTTTAAACAGATGCCTAATTCGACCCATATTGAAAAAGACGCCCTACGAGTTGTTCAAAGGGAGAAAACCAAAAATTTCATATTTTAAGCCATTCGGATGCAAATGTTTCATTCACAATAATGGTAAGGATAATCTCGGTAAGTTTGATGCTCGTAGTGATGAAGGTATTTTTCTTGGATATTCCTTAACTAGTAAAGCATATCGTGTCTTTAATAAACGTACTAAATGTGTTGAAGAAAATATTCATGTTGTTTTTGATGAAAGTGATAACAGTGTCTTGAGCGAAAGTTTTGCAGACTTAAAATTGAACAGGGATCATGAAGAATACTCCTATGATGAAGAGAATCACTCTGTGAAGAAGAATGATCAAAGTCTAAAAAAGGTTGTGGACAACGCTGATCAAAGTCTTAATCCTCATCTCCAAGACCTTGAAAAACTGTTCAATAATCTTAACCTTCAAGAAAAACCAGATGATGAACCCGAATCTCAAGACCTTGAAAAAGTCAATCAAGACGCTGAAATTCTTCAACCTGATCGGACTCTAGACCAATCTCAGAACTTTCATGATGAATTACTCTCTCCCTCTCCAAAAGAACCTGAAACCAGTACTAAGCCTAGACCTCGCTTTAAACATGCGTCTTCTCATCCGTCATCAAACATCATTGACAAAGACAAACCGGGTATCTTAACTCGATCACATCTTAAGAATCTTTGTGCTTTTTATGCTTTTGTTTCTCTTGTAGAACCAAAGAATTATGTTGAGGCTATGAAAGAACCCGACTGGATCGTGGCAATGCAAAGTGAACTTAATGAATTCGAACGCAACAAAGTCTGGAGACTTATGCCTAGACCAGCCAATCACTCTATCATTGGAACAAAATGGGTTTTCCGAAACAAGCTTGATGAAAACGGTAAGATTGTACGTAACAAAGCTCGACTAGTTGCACAAGGATACAATCAAGAAGAAGGTATTGATTACGAAGAAACTTTTGCACCTGTTGCTCGCTTAGAATCCATTCGCATGTTGCTTGCATTTGCATCTTACATGAAAATCAAATTATTTCAAATGGATGTTAAATGTGCATTTTTAAATGGTGTTTTACAAGAAGAGGTATATGTAGCACAACCTCCTGGTTTTGAAAATGAACGTTTTCCAAATCATGTCTATAAACTTGACAAAGCTCTTTATGGTTTGAAACAAGCTCCTCGAGCTTGGTATGAAAGATTGTCAAAGTTTTTATTAGCAAAAGGTTTTCTTAGAGGTTCGATTGATAAAACTCTTTTTGTCCATTTTAAGGCATCTCACATTCTAATTATTCAAGTTTATGTCGATGATATACTGTTTGGATCTACTGATGAATCTTTATGCAAGGAGTTTTCTAAGATTATGACACAGGAATTTGAAATGAGCTTGATGGGAGAACTAAACTTCTTTCTCGGGCTACAAATAAAGCAAGAAAGGAATGGAATCTTTCTAAATCAATCCAAATATACTCGAGAACTCTTAAAGAAATTCAACATGGAAAATTCCAAAGTTGCTAAGACCCCTGTAAGTTCTTCTCTCTCCTTAGATAAAGATGAAAATGGTAAGTCAGTTGATCAAAAGGTATACCGAGGTATGATTGGATCTCTTCTTTACTTAACTGCTAGTAGACCTGATATTATATTTGGAGTATGTCTATGTGCACGTTTTCAAGCTGATCCAAAGGAATCTCACTTGCAAGCTGTGAAAAGAATTCTCCGGTATCTTAATGGGACGAAAGATTTTGGTCTTTGGTACCCTAGCACTAATAATTTTGAACTTGTAGGATATTCAGATGCAGACTTTGCAGGTTACAAAGTTGATCGTAAAAGTACTTCAGGATGTTGTCAATTTTTGGGATCATCTTTGATTTCTTGGCATTCAAAGAAATAAAATTCAGTTGCACTATCTACTGCCGAAGCTGAATACATAGCAGGTGGAGCCTGTTGTTCTCAGCTTTTATGGATAGCTCAACAAATGAGAGATCTCAGTTTAAACTATCGAGGTATCCCTATAAAATGTGATAATACTAGTGCTATTTCTATAACAAAAAATCCTGTGCAGCATTCCAGAACTAAGCACATCGATATAAGACACCATTTTATTCGAGATCATGTGGAGAAAGGAGATGTTTCCATTGAATTCGTTCCTACTGAGTTTCAATTTGCTGATATCTTCACAAAACCCTTGGCTGAAGAACGATTTAACTTCATTAGACATGAGTTAGGTATGTTAAATAAGGAAGCATCAACGTAGGGGGAGCAAAGAGGGAACTTAAACAAAGCTTCAAAGGTATGTCTTTACATTTCATAGGTTTGAATATTGTTTCAAGGCCTTGAAAACTTAATATGAAATCTGTTTGACACTTGGACCAAACCCAGTTTTATTCAATTAATGGATAAACACTGGTGCGTATTTTTTTTAAATTATTTCTTCTCTCTTCACCTTCCCACTCAAACTTCTCACTCTCTCTCTCCACTTCTCTCAATTCTCTCTGCACCAAAAAACCCCATTTCAAACCCTAACCTCATCCCGACAAATGGCTCCCAAGCGCGCTTCGTCTTCTTCCAAGTCCTCCGCCGAAAAGAAAAAGAAAAAGATTGCTGTTTCATCCTCTCCTCCAATATCCTCTGCCGCAAAGAAGGGAAAACAAGCTGCTGTTCCGTCTTCGCCGCCATCGCCGCCTTCTTTCGCCCCTCCTGAAGATGAGTTGGTAATTGAATCTCTGCCCTCTTCATGGTTTATTAATTTTACTGCTCAAGGTATATGGAAGGATGGGTTTCACTCTAGGATAACTTTTGCATGTGAACCTGTAGACAAGGATTTCTTTGAATCCGCTAAGATACCTATCTTAGATGTTTTAAAAACCTCTGGTCTTTGGAATTTGCTGAATGTAGGTACTGTCTCTTATCCTAGACTTACTAGACTGTTTTATCTCAACCTTACTGCCTCTAGAAACTGTGGTGAACTGATTTTAAAATCCTCTGTGAAGGGCATTCCGTTAACTCTTAACTCCTCCCTGTTTGCTACTCTTTTTGGTATTTCAGAAAACGTATGTACTGACTCTCATCCCTCTAGAACCGTTTGTGTATCTAGGGCTAAATCAACTCTGTTTTTACAAAACTGTCCTGTGAGTAAACAATTCACTCACAATGTTTTAAACTTACATGCCAAAATGCTTTTTACAATCTTGCAGCGCTGTATCATTCCAAAATTTAATTCTAGAGAACTTTTAACTGATCATGTCTTGCACATTCTCTATCTCTGTTTTAACAACTTCAAATTGGATCTGCCTGCTATTATTTTAGATCATATGAACATCTCTTCAACCAGTTCTCGTGCATCCCCTCTGCCATACTCTAATCTCTTAGCTGTTATTTTTAGATATTTTGGAGTTCCTACTGCAGATGAGCCAGTTGAGAAATTTACTGGTTCTTCCATCGGTTTAGAAACTTTCAATAAGCTAGGAATGTTTTTAAACTCTGTCGACAAATGGGTTTTTCAGTCTGATCTGACTCCTGATGAATTGAGTTCTCTTTCTCACAATCAAAAGGTTTTAAGTTCTTCAACTCCTGTCCCTCCTCCTTCCATAACCTCTGAACAGTTTCAATCTCTTGAATATGAAGTTGAGGCCTTGAGATCAAACCATGAGAATTTTAGAAGAGAAGTCTTGGATAAGCTGGATTACCATACTGAGATGCTAAGGATGATCAACTTGAAGGTCAATCAGATGTTCTATCTGAATTCCCTTACTTTCTGCAATGTGGGCAATATCATTCCTTTAAGTGAAGATGCTGAGCAATATGCAAGGGAAAGAGCGTCTAATGTCTTGCTTAATGTGGAAAGACAAGTTAGAAATCAGCCTATTGAGCGTCCTGTTGTCCAAGAGCCTTGCCTTCTTACCATAGAAGAATATCAAGTGGTTCAACGTCTAAGGAAAGAGCAAGCTCAACGGGATAAAGCCATGGCACAAGCCACTGCTCGTCAAGCCCAGCAAAGATGGAAAGACAAAGTTCATTCTGAAGTTCGTGAAAAACAGCAGTTCCGTCCTTCTTAACTTTGTCCCTTACTGTCTAACCTTTTCTATAAACCTTGACTTTTTGTTATGTCCAAGTACATTAACCTCTCCCTCCTTGATGGAGACAAAAAGGGGGAGAAAATACTATATCTTTGTATATATACATTTTTGTTCTTATGCAGGTTATGCAGTTATTTTTGTATATATATGTTCTTATGCAGGTTATGCATTTTATGCTTGATTTATGCTTTAATTTATGTTCTGTGGTTATGCAAATTTATGTTTTAGCTGGCTGATAAATATGTTGCTGATAAATATGTTCTGGTTTATGTTTTAGCTGATGAATATATTCTGATTTATGTTTTGATAGATTGCTTACATATCTCAGCTTAAATGCTTACATATTTCAGCTTATGCAGGTTACATATTTCAGTTTATTTACATATTTCAGTTTATTTACATTTCAGTTTATTTGCTTACACATTTCAGTTTTTGAGTCCTGATTTATTTTTATAAGTTTATTCAGGTCAAGATGTTGAAATCATGTTTCAAACCCTTGAAAATAACTGACTAGGTATTTTGTCTTCATCAAGGGGGAGATTGTTGACTCCTTGATGATGAAGACAAAATTGTATAAATTTATTTAGTTATTTAGTTTTTATCTGTTAGATAAATAAATTTATTTAGTTAGATAAATAAAGGTATTTATTTTTACTAAACTACTCAATTGTTAAAATTATTAATAGACTGTGTTATCTTAACAAATTAGATTCTGTTAGATTTTATTTTGCAGGATTATCTATATCTAGTCAAATTGAGATCTTCATCTGTTTTAAGAAGATTTTGATTCCTTCTTTCTTGCAACTTCATCAACGTCTATTTTGAAGACTCTATTTAAAAGCGTGAAGTTGAAGTGTTTGATAGAATGACAACAACAACAAAACAGAACAGAAAAAGAAGAACACAGAAAATTACTTGGCGCTCAAGATCTTTCTTTCACTACAAGATTTAATCACCTTCTGCCTTAAGTATTTATTTGTTGTTAGAGTTTGATTATTTTTTAGAGTTGTTATATTATTAAGTGAAAAGAAAAAATCTCAGACGTAATTTTATTTGTATTAAATTGGGTGGCTAGTACGTGTAGCAGGGTGCTACTGGTTATAGAATAAAAGGGTAAGTCTTCTAGGTTTGTACTAGAACCCTAAGAGAACAATATAAATAAAATTAACGTCTAAATCCTACGGGTTTAAAGAAATCCTTAGGCGGAGAGTAGGCCGTTTTAACGACCGAACTTCGTAACAAATCACTGTGTTTTTTCTTTATTTATCTTGTTATATGTTTTATTTTTGATATCTGTTTCAAGACTTTGAATATATAATTAATTCTTTTTATCCGCAATTATTTGTTATACTCTATTCACCCCCCCTCTAGAGTATTATTTTCCTACGTATAACTATCAGGTTGTTGTTGTTCATGTCTGCTCGTGTCTTTGAAAGATCAATTTTTGGATTAGTCATGCATGTACTTTTTTGTTGTCCCTTCATAAGAGCGGGATAATGAGTCTGTTTAGATAGACTGTCTTTTAGCTTTCGACTTCTAAAAACTGTTTTAGATGGTATTTGAGTAACTGGCAGAAATACCTCTATCCTCCCAGAAGCTCTTTTAGATAAAGTAAAAAATATTAACTTACTGAAAATGGCTTCCACTTCCCTTTTACTACAGACAAAAGTGAAAAGTAAAAGTAATCTCAAACAGACTCATCATCAATTTGAATCTAATACTTCGAGTCTGTTTAGATAGATTGACTTTTAATTTTTAACTTCTGAAAATTGTTAAATATTAGTTTTTTGAAAATGACTCATGTTTCTCTTCTTCTACTAAAAATTAAAAATAGAAGTAATCTCAAATAGCCCTTAACTTCGCAGCCGGATAATCCTAAATCTAAGACTATATTCAGAATGTGCAAACACAAACACGAAGAGTTTTACTAATATGAACTTGTTCAAAACGGTTCATGATTTCCATCGAAACACGTTGTGGACCCCAGAACATCACCACACCAAACCCACTTTACTTTACTTTAGATGACTTCAGATATGATGATGTCATATAAATGACCTCAACTCATGAACACAGACCACCCACACCATCCATGCATGTACACTATATATTTTCCAACACTTTGATTACAAACACACTTTCATTCACTTGATACAAAAGACAAGGAAACAATATTCAAACAAAACAAAGAAAGCAGCAGACAAGCCACCCACCAGAACACATAACAAACAAAGCCTGTTGTTTTCTGCTGAATTTGCTATTCATATATGTACACTATGCGTATGACTGCTACCAACCAAGAATATTCAATTTTACAATCTTGAAACTTCTTCCAATACCATATATATCTCTATAGAGGCTGCTGCTGAATATTTGATATCTGAACATGGATGGACTTCCTTCATGTACTCAACTTAAGGTAAATATGATCACCGTTTCTTTGTCTCTATCTCTAGGTTTTCTTCCATGTTTTCTTCATTATATCTTCCTCCTAACTTAACATCCGAAATTGCGTTCCTCTGAATTCTATCTATTTTATAAATCTATTACGTTCGGTCATCAAATTTATAACTGAATAAACTAAAACTATGTTCTAAATTCCAACTCTTTTAAATTCTAAATCTATTATGTTCAGATGTAAAATGCATTCTGAATATTCGGTTAATCTATATCTTTTATGAAATAACCAAAATCTTCGGAATGAATCTTCAAAATGAAGGTTCTGGTTCTGGTTCTGCTTTTGATTCTGGTTATAGCTTTTGCTTTTCCTAAGGCATGGGTTGAGTAGCAGATTCAGCTAGAACCAATGTATTGTAAAGGAAGGAAATAGCATTTGCAATAGTATGGATTGTATATATAGATAGAAAGACACTTATATAGAGATTCTTGATGTGTGGAGAGTCTCAATGTACTAGATTAGTACTATTATGTCGCATTTCACATGAAATTTGAAGTTTCTGTTGATGTTTTATTCAGGAGGAGATACTGCAAGCAAAGCTGGAAAATGCTAGAAAAGAGAATGAGAGCTTGAGATTGATGGTAGAGATAATGAATGACAAATGTAAACTACTTCAATCACAGATTCATGACACTATAATACAAACTGAGGAAGTGAAAAATAACTATCTAGGTCTAGTTGGTTCATCACACAATGAATCAGAACATAACAGGAGACCAAAAACAGTTCATGTTTCCAAGGCGTCGAAAATCTATGTCAAAACTCACTTGGATGACAATAGTCTTGTAAGCAGTCCTAAATCTATCTATCAAAATATCATAAATGATTGAGTTTTAGACAGGTTTCTAATTCTTGTAGTGATGATGTTAGGTAGTGAGAGATGGTTATCAATGGAGGAAATATGGACAGAAAGTTACCAAGGACAATCCGTCGCCAAGAGCTTATTTTCGCTGTTCCATGGCTCCTCATTGCCCTGTCAAGAAGAAGGTATAAGTTGAAAAGGTTTTACCTGTCAGAAAAAATTATCGTTACCGGTCTAATTCAGTTTTGGTTCAGGTTCAGAGATGGATAGAGGACAAAAGATACCTGGTAGCAACATATGATGGAGAACATAGCCATGACCCTGAATGTTCGCATGGTCAGCTCTCTGCTTCGCCAAAAGGCTCAATGCCTGCGGTTATTAGTCCAGGATCATCCAACAGCTCACAGTCGAATCTCGCTCTTGATCTCTCTCTTTCCAGATCTAGCGAAGTAAAGAACTCCCTGCAAGACTACCACAACAAGAAGATGAAGATTGAAGAGTATGTAGCATCACTTACCGAAGATCCTAACTTCACCATAGCTTTAGCTGCAGCCGTTGCAAAGTCCATCAGCAAATCAACGAATCTTTAAATGTCTAGACCTGCAAGAAAAGAAAAACTTCTCCCATTTCTGTGTTTCATGTTAGCAGCACAAGTTCAACTAATTCTTGAGAAAAGTCATTTGATGAAGAAACAAGCTATGGATAGTCATGTTAAAATAGATTACATATCAACATTTTTTTACATCCTAAAAGCTATACAGAGGAATTCATGTAAACACTGTTGAGGGAGTATCTAATAATGTCACGCTTGTGTAAGAAACTATTACATATATTTTTACAAAAATTTTCGCACTGCCTCACAACTGGACTTTGTCAACTCAACCATCTGTTCCCAAAACGTAGAAACCCCGTCAAAAAATGATAGTTCAACAAGTTACAAAGGTCCATCACAACAGCAGGTAAAAGAGACTAAGAGTAGAGGATACTTTTAGGCTTACTATGAATGTATCGGCCGGAAACAGGCGCACCTTCGGCATAACTATTCTTCTCATACTCTTGATGTCTTTGCAAATCTTTCGTGGAAGTATATGCCGGTTTCCTCAGCCATTTTAGGGGTCTTTATCTTTAATCACGAAATGGTATATTATCAATTTCTATCCACGAAATGGAAGCTTCAACTGAACAAGAAAATTGGTGCAGCTAATAACACAAATTGATCATTTGATGCTTCTACTCTTTAAGGGGTTCTGCATAAACTCATCACCCTCCTTAGTTGTATCACTTATCTTCAACTTTTCATTATCTGATTCCTTCTGTGCTTTCTTCTTTTCAAATTCAAGCTGCTTGCAGTTTTCTTGATGTGCACGATCAAACATCCTCACAAAATTTAGTAGTGTAGACACAACTACAATTTCCACAAGCAAAGAGATTTGAGAGCGCTGTGAAAAGAACATAAACAAGTATCTGAATAATGATAATGCAGGGGCAATACCTTGCTCGAATGGGCACCGTGCTGGATCTTCCCCAAAATATTGAGCCAATGCGTCTGCATTTCTACCCTACAAATAGCCAAATTCAGGTATTACAAGATCAAATATAAGCACAAGTGAGTAGATATCATACAAATAACAGATTTTATACATACCACAGTGGAATAAAGTGAAGCCAAAGACCTCACTTCACCTTCAGCAACACCAAGAAACTCGTTCAAAATCTGAACATTTTAAATCCCATAAGTATTTAATTAGAACTGAAAATCATAAGCAATTAGTGACTAGACTAGATACAGGTATATGCACCTGCTGAACAAAATATGTGCACGTCTATAGGGTATAAACAATGTCAAGACCATAGCTATACCCTTTAGGATTAGAAATATCAAGAAAGAAATTCCCGACAAATGGAGTTACATGTCTAGATATATGCAAAAGCTTATGAATTCATAGCAACTTATACATTTTATGATACAAACCAATAGGTGACTTGACTTTACCTTGCAAAAATTCTCCGATACTGGACCATCCCTTTCTGCAGCAGTCAATTCCTGTATGACTTTTTCGAGACCTTTACTTATAGCTTGCATTTCTTCAGCCAAAAATTTTAATTGTATCTGCACAATAACCAATTAGTCCAAGATATTCAATGCAATAAGGAAAAAATAGAGAAGAAAACAAAGCAGTACCTTGGTTGATGCCTCCAAACTCACAAGATCTTTTGCAAAATCTATAAGTTCTGGCAATTTTTCAGCAAGTACCTACACCAAAAGAAATCCAAAACGATGATTATGGAAAAGGGTACTTACGCAGCTCAATTGATGATAAAACTGACTAATTTAGTAAAGATAAAATTTACGCTTCCATTATTCGATGACCATAAAACAAACTAAAGGACTATCAAAAGACTTTCATTCATCAATTCTAGGTATAAAATGTCAACCTTTATTTGGCAGTTACATATCAATGACAAAATGATGCATACAAGATGACCATGGTCATTCAAGATCATTAGTATCACTCTCTGGATATTGCATGACTAAATAGGATAAAGGACAAGTGGAGTACTCTCTACCTTACAAAGATAATGCATGAGTGTCATCTTGTTGTTACGGGCACGTGTTTCTGTGAGCTTGAGGAGACTATCCAACCGAAATCCAACAGCAGAACCTTCAGCAGTGAGATCATACTTACTTAGGATACATATTTAAACATTAGCAAACAAGGAAACTTCAGAGAATGAATGTACGGATAAATACAAGAAGAAAACAGTCCCAAATCCCTTTAGTAGCATCCAGCGACTGTCTAACTCGCAACCTAATACCCAAGAATCCCTTCCCACCCGCAACTAAGCTAGTCCCAACACTTGTACATATATTTACTTTGGTTTTTGCATCATAAGTTAAATCCTCATATGCAGATATACTATGTCAAGGATCACATAATAGCATACATTAAAAAAAAAAAATCACAAAAGATATGTCAACGTACCTCTAGCAGTTCCATGATTCAAAGCATTACCCAAAGAAAGAATGGTCTGCATGATCCTCTTCAACTTGATCGAATTTCTCACCTGTTGATTGCATTAAGATATGGTCAGATGTCATAGAAATGATAACATTCAAAAGTATCTCCAGCTTATAGAAGTTAGATGTAACTTGCCTCTTCAGATGCAGAATTTATAATATTCAAATTGTTTCTAAGATCAGAAACCTGGAAATAATAAGAATCAAAAGACAATATATCAGTGAACATAGTGAATACAACATGGCTCATCAAGGAAAGAATATGACAAGATAATTTATCCTCTAACCTGTGAACTAAATTGCATTTTAAATGAAAATACTCTCAGCTTTGACTCCACACGGGGTACTTTCATCAGTTCCAAGAAAAACTGTCAACAAATACATAATGGTGTCACTTATAATGCGATATAATTCCCATGATAAGTTAAAAATTAGATGACAAACATGCCAATGAAGATGACAGGTTTCTTCTTCCCGTTGTTTGAATAGTTGATATAGGTTTTTAAAGGCCAACGTTTGAGAAAACAACGAAAAGTTAAGAATTGTAAGAGGAAGAGAGTACCACACACCTGTTCACATCTTCCAAGGTTCTCCTTATTACCATTATAGTTCTGCCAAAAAATTTAATAGTTATTATAATGAGATAATGTCAGATTAGGAAGTAGAAGCTTTCAAGAAGTGGACAAGAGAACAGACAGATCATACTATTCATGTATTTTCAGTACCTGTAGCAGTTCCATCTCTTCTTTGGTAGGACAAAATTTTATAAGATTGTCAACCTGATCAACATCAAATGCTGATTCATCCAAGGCAAGGACAGAACTCTGAAATACATTGAGAGAAAAGTGAGGAATATGAGATAAATACATCAATAGATAAACTATAATAATAATAATAAATAGATGTAACACTTCAAATTTTCCAACTGAAACATTCTTCATGCCATCACTAGAAAGTTAACTTTTACAGTTGGCATATGGTGCTTAAAGTAACAGAAAATTTAATACAAGTGTTTACAAGAAAATACATTAAATTGATGACAAGTCAAAATTCAATCTAAGGTACTTCAAAAAGGAATTTCCTCTTGACCACATAAGCAAAGACCCTAGGCCAGTCGATTTAGTATCACAAATAAATATCTCTAGCCAAGAAGACGAATGGAAAACAGTAACAAGCAACCATAATCAGCACCTCATTTGTTTGAAATGAATGTCGTCATTTTGAAATTAGTTAAGAATAGAACCTCAAACTAAACTTAATATGAATGGATAAATTTACATGAAGCAAAAATCCATGAAGTTGGCTTACCACCAAGTCAGGCAGAGGAATTTTAACCTTTGAAAGCATGATCTCGCAGTTATATGCCCGTCTTAGCTCAATCTGCAAAAAACCAAGGTTTATTTCTATTAAAATCTTTCTATAACAGACTATAAAGGATGTTAGCACCTCCTAGCTGCTGAGAGATAATACAACTATAAAGTAAGTGAATGCTCATTTAACAATTTTTTCTAAGGTTATACCATAATTGTATGAACTAAAAGATTGCCAAAATTTAGTGATGTTGAAAGGCTTGGTCAATTCAGATTCAGAACTCTGCACTATTCCAGTGTGTGATAGTGCATACAGAAGCAAATGAATTCAAGGGTTGGAGAGAGTAACAAGAACAAGGTATGCACTAGCACTAAACAGTTTTCATATCTCTTCATATGTTTGTGTTGCAAGTTAACTAATAGGATCCACTATGCAAAATTAAAAGTCAAAAACAAATTACCAGCTGAACTTTTTCAGATTTTGGACCCGACCGGCGATTGGTCTTCCCACTTTTGCTCGCAGGATCTGGAGTAGCTGCTGAAAAAAGAGTCTCCAATTCTGAAAAGTCGAATTGCGGTGCCCTGACATAGCCTCACAATCAGAAGATTACCTTGCAACACGCAACAGAGATATAGATATTTGTCGACAAATGGAACAAGTGTAAATAATACATACTTGGAAGCTTCATCAGGTTTTTGTGTTTCAGCCCACAAGCTTCCTTGCATAGCCCTTGTTATCTTCAACCAATGATACGGTTTCAGGTTGGCCTTTCTAGGTTGAGATTGACTTCTAAAGCCACGTAGAAATCCTCGGTCCTTAGCACCAAGTGGAACACTGGGTGGTCCAGGAACAGGAGGACCATTACCATTCCTATACCCAGAATCAGATTTGGGGGAGGCACTGTTAGTGTTGGGTGATGATAGTGCTTTGGTGTATGGAGCAGGAGGAGGTAGTGGTGGTCCTGAAGATGTATTTGTAGGAGTACTAGAAGACAGAGGAGATGGAGGTGGTGGTGGAGCTGATGAAGAGACACCAGGAGGTGGCGGAGGAGGAGGGGGGCTTGAAAAAGAATCTTTGAAGGCGGAAGATGGAGATGTTCTTGAAAAAGATGGTGATGACGAGGGCGTAGTGCCGGTAGAAAATGACTTCTTGGTGCTAGAAGATGGAGATCTGCCTGAATATCGTGGAGGTGGAGGTGGAGGACGAGGAGCTTGAGGACTTGAAAATGATTTCGTTACAGTTGCGGATGGAGAAATGTTGGGTGAGCATGGGGGAGTAGCTGGAGGTGAAGCAACAAATGACTTCTTGACAATAGAGGATGGAGATTTTCCTGAAAAAGAAGGAAGTGGTGGAGGAGGAGGAGGTGGTTCCAGGGACGACATCTTGACATTGGACGATGGAGATGTTCCTGAAAGAGAAGATAGTGTAGTAGATCCAGAAGACAAAAATGAATTCTCCCCACCTTCATATGAAAATGTTTCTGACAAACAATGGCGCAGAGGAAGAGGGATTTCAGACAAAATGGTTGACTGAGATGACACTGTATGAGAAGTGGACACTGAATTTGAGCTCTCATCAACAGTAGCAGACACCTCTGAAAGAAGTAGAATTGCAGGAGCAGAAGCAACTGATAACAGCTCCGTGTCCTGTGATGTAGGTGTAGAAAGTTGTTCCTCACAAGCTGTAGGAGAGCTTAGCCTAGTTCTTTGAATAGTCTTAGACACATCTACTGAAGTTAGCAATGATGAAGGTGAGGGTGGTGTTGATGGTTTGGTAGAAACATGTGTGAATTGTAAAGGTTTCTGCACAGTTGTGACAGGAGATGACACAGACGCAGAAGGTAGAGACTTTGTTACTTGATGAGTTACTTGTTCACTGTTGGATGTCTCGTGATCATGCAGTAGAGCTGTAATGCCAAGACCTGAGGGTGTACCAAGGTACCTTGAAGAAGACATTGGCGATCCCTGCAAGGACGAATTTGGTGATAGCGATGACTGAGGCAACCGCTGTGATATAATCTTTGATTGAGTAGGCCTCTGGAGAACCACTTGCAGGTCTTGAGGCTCAATCTTCTTCCGCATTATATTTACCTCTCTTGAAGCTTTAGGAGATGGCGAGGCTAGGTTTTCCTGAGAAATAGAGATTGCTGTGATGTCGGTTTCCGGCATCTCTTTAAGCTTCCCACTAGTTGTTTCAACACTTTGAGGAGAGCCAGTCTCTGAAGTTTCATGGAGAGTAATCTGCTCAAGCATAAGTCCAACTTCAGATTTTGGATCTGACCAATCCATACTGTTGAACATCTCTTTCACTCTAGAGAATGCTTCAATAGGAAGGCCTTCCTTCTCCTCCATACCCGGAGACTCAACTGATGAGGGAACAGAATCCCCAGTACCCATCTCTGAAAAAATAATCTTCATCCACAAACAATATATAAATTACATTTGAACATTAGATAGTGGTAACCATATATCAAAAAGCTGTGGAACATGACAGATACCTCTGCCTTGAAGTTTCTGGGATATTGATCCTTAGCATTCCACAAGATATCAATTTCTTCACGGTTAAGAGTCAAAACATTTGATCTTATAAATGCTGTATTAAACATGACACGAAACATCATTTCCTCTTGCTCTTGATTGCTATCCAAAGTGATACACTCCAGCACAACATCACCTTGAATGTGGCAATGGATGTCAATCTTTACTACTTCGGAATCTGCCTGCAACAACATGTGAAGTAGCTCAAAACATGTATCAAGAAGGTAGAACTTCCCACTAACCTTCTCAACTTAGTCGATAACATTTTACACACATCAAGTCCAACAATCCCATATTTTATATTACATTTACTACTACAAAAGGGGCCATCAACTAATTATTGAAATAATTTAAGCACGTTGTTAATGACAAACTTAGGATATTAAAGCACTTCTAAGCAAGAAAATGATGGAAAACCAACTAATCTT
Organism: Cardiospermum halicacabum; assembly: GCA_031304145.1. Taxonomy (NCBI): domain Eukaryota; kingdom Viridiplantae; phylum Streptophyta; class Magnoliopsida; order Sapindales; family Sapindaceae; genus Cardiospermum; species Cardiospermum halicacabum. The sequence goes on from CM062396.1 coordinate 25,341,068, forward strand.
AAGTAAATAAGTATAACAAAAAGAGATAGATACATATGTAGAATCACCTGCTTGTAATATTTAACAAGCCTGCTCTTCTTCGGTGTTGAAAACAACACTTTGGGAGTTCGATCGACCACCATCAATGGATCTTGTCCATATATCCTAAATATTGGGCGACAACCCCCTTCTCCATCTGCATTAGGAATAGCTTTCATAATGATACAATCCAGAGTAAGTGCTTTATCCAAAGGAGGCCATTCTGATCCCACGTTCCTGCTTGAGATGTACTGAAGGTACCTCAGTTGTGAAGGCAATGGATTCAACGGTGACATCAACTGCAAAAGTTCACGAGGTGCTTGCCTGTATATCATATCAAGAGTCCTCTGTTCCCCATTGAACTGTTTCCTGTATATCAACAGCGCAGCAAGCATAAAGGCCAGAATCGGCCACCCTCCTCGTTCACAATTCATCAAGAGCACATTCTGTTGCCCAAGTGAAAGCCAGCTTTCACTAGACCTCAAAAAGTGATGAATCATCTCCATAGTAAGTAGCGGGCAACCCTCATATTGTCGAGGGTAATCTATTACTGTCATATCATACTCGGCCAATATACAATCAATCTGTGTCGGATCCTCCCCTTCTCGAAAGTTAAACACCATGAAGTTAGCATCTGGAAATTGATCTTGCAATTGATCTACTATACCTCCTATATAAAACTTATACTCCTCTTCTTCTACAATGTCAGTAGTAAGACAATCATCGAAAACTGCATGAATCACAAAGAAAATATAAAGAACAAATGTTAAAAGCTAACAAAACAAGCTTACTAAACAAACTGAGCTTCCATTAAAACTGTCCACAGTTCATACTGTTACAACAACTGATTAAAAAAAAACAACCAACATACATAACTATATTTAAAACAGCAAAGCAATTGCTTTAAACAGAAACAAAACCAAGATAAACAACAATTAGTTATGAATGATAAAAAAGGAAATAAAAATACAAAAACAGAATAAACATAAATACTTAGCTATAAGGTATCTCTCTATGGATACACATTAATTAACATAAAAAAGAACCAAAACAAAAAGTTTGTTCACTAAACTTTACACAAAAAATTATCATAGAATAACACAACCTCCAGCACCACTAAAACACTTAACAAGACATAGTAAATAAACAATTAAACATCTTCACTTCAAGCTTCTAAAACCCAGATGGAATTGAATCAAACACCAATAACATACCATAAACCCTCTCAGAGATCTCCAACAGCCCATCAGGTGGTTTCCTGTAAAAAAGCTTTCTAAACAAAGCCATTCAATAAAACTCCTGGATCCAAACAAACAGCTAGAATCTCAAACACAACCACATTTCCACCAAACAAACCAAAGGTTCAAACTTGAAGCTCAAAAACTGAAAAGCACAAATGCCCAGATGAGGGGAAATGAAAATCAAGTGAAGAGAAGACACAAAGTAGATAAAAAAGAAGAAGAAAGGAAAACATAAGAACAAGCATAAAAACCAAAACTTTTGCCTGGTCTTTAAGGAACACTCATGTGGGCAAAATTCTAATGTCTTGACACACACAACTCTCTCTTCTTTATGTATGGTTATAGACTTAGCTTTCAATCAACAACAGAGACAGAGAGAGAGGAAGAAAGGAGGGGTTTTTGGTTAGAAATTAAAAAAGAAAAAAGAAGGGTTTGGAATATTCCAATGTCGTTTTGAGTTTTTGGATAGGATCCTCCTAGGATCTGAGTGAAAGAGAGAGACACAGCTTTGTTTTGTCTGAATGTGGTTTGTTTGTTTTGTTGTTGAATGTGTGTGTTTAATCGGTGAGGAGGGTAATTTGATAACGATGTGTGTTTCTCAAGGCTCTGTGTGTTTTGTTTTGTTGTCTTTTTTTAAAGAAGAAGAATAGAAAATAATAATACATGAGATTAGATTCAGATGATTAGATCATGTTGTGTTATGATATGTTGTGTTGTGGTACTAGATTGATGTCACGTGTTAGACTCGTGGAGAGAGAAATATATATATATTTTTTCATTTTGGTGAATATTTGGACAAGGATTGTTTGGTTTGGTCATGTGATGATTTGGTTTTTTCAATGATAATAAGATACGGGGTTATTTAAAAAAAAAACTCATTTTTTCAAACGTTTCACTTTAAATTCTCGATTTTGAAATGTTTGGAAAACCACCTCAAAATCAAAACTACCAGTGGTTTTGGTATTTTTTTGAGTGGTTTTGGTATTTTATGAGTGGTTTTGAAATTCTATATGCTTTAATTTGGAGATTTGGAAATTCGTAAAATCAAAAATTCTCATACAACACCAAAACCACTAAAAAAATTACTAAAATCACTAGTGGTTTTGATTTTAAGGTGGTTTTCCAAACTTTTCAAACCGGGAGTTCAAAGTGAAACGTTTGAAAAAGTGGGGATTTTTTAAAAATAAGCCATAAGACACCAGCAAACATACATTAGTTCATAAATTATATATATATATATATATATATAAATGATGTAGTTGCAGAATAATAAGGTCTCTTTGGTTGGATGTGTGCCATTTGTAGCTCAGTTGTTGTCCTGTACTCAGATTCAGGGGTTCTCAGTTCCTACTTTGATAGATTATGGGGTTTCAAACTGGTAACATGTTTACTCCATTCGTTTTGGGAGGGTTTATTATTGGTTAATTTAAGAAATAATAAAATAATTAAATTCACTTTAAACTTCTGCATTATTCTACCAATTTCAAACATTTCTTAAAATAAATTCAAAACACGTAAATTTTTTACATTAAAATAAATTCAAAACATGTAAATTTTTTACATTATTCCATCAGTTTTACACATTTTTCCGGTTAAAAAATATTATTTCAAATTTAGAATAAATGATTTTTTTTAAAATAACATTTAAAATTATTAGATTAATTTAAAATTGAAAATATAGGCATATCTATATTTTACACTTAATACAATATCATTTTATTTTTTGAATTGGAAAGGTTTTTTTATATTTTTATTTTGTGTTAAAACTGTGTTGATAAATATAAGGTCAATAACGATATCTATTTATTTTTTATAGTTTTATATTTAACAAATATTTAAATTGTTATAACTACCACCAAATAGTTCTTACACCGCTGATATTCTGATAAATACTTTGTACTACTAATATTTATCACTATCTAAATCGCTACTTTAATCTCTGGTATTTAGAAATGAAATATATTTGTGTTTAATATTAATAAATATAAATCAAATAATTATATTTAGAAATGCAGTATTTTTGTAGTATTTACATTAATAAATATAAAATAAATAATTATATCAATTTTATTTGAATTTTATATATAATTACTTTATTCTCATCTACCATTTTTACTATAGTTATTCAAAAAATTATTTATTTCAAACTGTTAATAACTACAACTTTCTGAACCACGGTTATCCAATATAGTTTGAGAGTAACATTTTACTTGAATAAAAGACTGTTAGTGGTTTAGCAAACATTAATAATGATAAATTAAATAATTTTTTGAAACACTACTCAAACTATTCTTAAATCATTCTATCCACAATTTGAAAGTATTAATTATAATTATCCAAACCTACACAGACTAGATTTAAGTGTTGATGCAACTTAGTTATATAAAATTGATAAAATAAGTCAAAATAAAAAAACAATACAATTTAATCAATTGTACCAAATAATTCCTCCAATTTATTTTAACAACTACATATTTTAATCCTCCACCAAACTATTGAATCCAACCAATTATAATTTAAAACACAACAATTAAAATCAATAAATCAACCCCACCAAATCCAAACCAAAAAAGAGTCAAATTGTCAAGATATTGGTCAAATGTCAAATTAAAATAATAAAGTTACTTTACAAACATCCTTCTTTGAATTAAAAAAATGGATAATTGTTTAATGATTAAAGGTTACTTAACAAATTCCTCTATAATCCAAATTTTAGTCAATCATGTGTCATATAGTATAAGGTGACAAATAAAATGTCAAAATCAAAATTAGCTTTTGAAGATTAGTCAAAATGATAATTGTTTGATGTTTTGGAATTTGAATTTGCAATTGCATGGTTTGTTGTTGGAGTGGTTAAATGAGGCATTGATAGTGTTAATGCTAATCAAGGTTGCTATCACTTGGTTGTTGTAGTACTAATTATTTGATGTGGATTTTATCCATTTTAGTCCCTTTACTTTTTATGTTTATATTTTTAGTGTTTAATTGATGGAATGGATAGTGATTATTGTGTTGCTAGATGTGGTGGATAATGTTGTAATTAAACTGGGATGAGTTTTTGCAGAAAAAGTTGACCAGGATTTTAGTGGGGTAAAAATAGATGTTTTTGAAGTAAAGATGAGTGTTTAAAAATAAAGATTTGTCAAATGATATTTAAAATATATTTTTTATAGTAATTAAAATATTTTATATTTAATTTTAATAGATATAAATTAAATAATTATATTATTTTAAATAATTTTATATTTAATTATCATTTGAATAGTTGTACTTGTTACTATTGTTGGTCTAATACGGATCTAATCCATTTATAATTGTAGTTTCTCAAATTAGTATTTTAATTTGTGTATATAATTTAAATTATAAAACGGGATAAAAATAATAAAAATGGTAAAATTATGATAAATAGTGTGATGGAAACCATAAACTTGTTTCGTATTATTTATATTTTTTATTGTAAAAAAAATGAATTATTATAAAAAATTAATAATTTTATTTAAAAAATTAAAACTAACAATTATTTAAACAGCACTAACTAATTTCTGAATATTATATTCAAATGTTTAAAATATTTTTCACGCTTTAATTCCTTTTTATATTTATTTACATAATTGACTTCAAGTATTATTAGTACTTAAATTTAATATAACCAATTAAATAAAAGCACTAGTAGTGATTCAACAACTAAAATATAACACTATAGGAAAAATAGCATATAATGTGATAATTAATTACTAATTAAGAATTTAAGTTGTTAGTTTGTAATAATCAAATACGTGTATATACTATGCTTAGAAGTAATGCTATGAGATAGCCAATAGTGTATCATATTTTATAAATCATAAAATATTAAATAAAATTTAGAATTGTATCCAAACCACATGAATTTTAGCATACTTTTAAATTAAAAATAATAAATAAAATAAATAAAAAATTGTGAAATCTTTTCCATTGATTTCCCACCAACCAACTCTCCCCAAATTAATTAAAATAATTCAATATGGTATGGGACACATGCGATATTATTTTATTTTAAAAAATTATATCACAATAGTAATTATCAATGATAGCTTATTTTTTAATGTATATGAACACAATAATAAATTTTAATACTAAGTTATATTAGTATGGTTATTGATTTACCATATTATATATTAAATATATAAAAATAATTAATTATAATATATTTTATTTATAATATTGATGTAGCATATTAATTTAATTATAAAAAAACAAATTAGCATTAATTATATTATTTTTAATAAATTAATATTTATTTACATTATTTATATTCAATATTAATTTACTTTAAATTTTAAAAGCAGAAAAAATCATACCATTAAATTTTATTTTCAATCACTGAAAATAATAATTTGAAAATTTATTAAAATAGTGGTTTAAAAAATTCAACACAATTTTACTGTAATTAATATAAAATATAAATGTAGTTTTAAAATAATATTTACAAAATATAACTTAAATAATTTTTATTAAAATATTAAAACCGATCATCATTTTATATATAAACGTTATTCTATTAATTAAATAATATTAAAAAAATCGTATTTATCAGAACAATCCTAATATCAAAATAATATTAATTTTACAAACAGATTGAACCATATAATATTATAAAATTAAATACAAAATACAAATAATATTTTTCAAGATCTAAATCTCTTTTTTTTTTTTTTTTCTTATAACAAAACATTTGATTTCTACGAATTTCAATATATAAATATATAATTTAATAAATAATAAATAAATAAATAAATAAATTCAATTTAAAATCTCCCTCCAAAATTGGAGTCTTTTAATCTTAAAAATTAAACCCAACAAAGCAGCAAATGCTCCATTGAATTCTTCCGTGACTCCATCCATCATCAGCTTTAATTGCTCTCTGTCACCATGAAAGGCTCGACCTTTAAAGCTTCTGCTTCTACCCATTTACGCATACAAGATATTCTATCAATGGACAACGAAGAAGATGAAAGGACACATTTTGCTGCAACTGGGTGTATGAATACGCTTTATCGGCGTCTCAATCCGTTTAAAATGTTGAAATCGAAGAGGCTTTTGGTGGAGGAAGAAAGATGTTCGATGAATTTTCCAAATGAAAGTAAATCACTTGCTGCTTCAGTGAGTGATGTTGATCCATCAGGTTCAGGTGGGTTTTTGTTTTCGTTTTTGTTGATGGTGTTGTTGTTTTGGAATGATGTTTTTTAGTTTGTGTTTGTTTGTTTGAGGTGATTTGTAGTTTTGGTGTTGGAAAGATGATAGCTTGGTGACTGAATTTGTGATTTTAGATGATTTGGGCGTGTGAGAAGTTAAGGTTGTGCTAGGGTTTGATATATGTTGATTTAGTTGAAATGAAAAGTTTTTTCATGTTGGTTTTTTGTTTTGTTTGAAGTAATGTTGGAAAGATGATAGTGATAGGAATATTTTATTTTAATTTATTAAATATATTAATTTACTAGAATTTAGTAGTGTTTTAAATATTAAAAGCCACTTTTACTTGATTATAGACTATTATGAAACGTGTGCTGTTAAGTTATTTGCTGTCATTAGGTTATTTAAGTGATTTGTTAATTGAATGTGAGGGGAGTTGAATATGAATGAAATACTATCTTCTTGAATTTACGAGACTTCTCTATCTTTTCTCTCTGTTTCCTTTTCTATCAAAATTTCTTCTATCAGATAGCTAGGGTTGAAATTGTGATTTAGATGGTCTGGGTGTGAGAGGTTTAGTTAGGGTTTGATATTGGTGTTGAATGTGAAGTTTTTGATCACTGTAATGTGTTTTAGTTTGTTGTTATTGTTGGTTGGTTTGGGGGTTTGTAGAGTTTTTGTCCCTAGAAAAGGACATAAAACTGGTATACCATGGAGGACTTATGGTCTGATGTTGAAAGATTGTGTGCTATCACCATTCTTCTTTTGTTTTAAGGAGAGCATGAAACTAAATAGACACATAGACATACACTTACACTATTTTATGCTCGAATCTGCCACTTTCCGTTGCAATTCTGATGATTGATTTGTGTTGTATATATGCAGGAGAGTGTAGAAGAGACATGTCCTTGAACTTGGGAATAGGGTGCTACTTGTTACAACTGATTGATTCAAGTAAGAAGGAACTTGATAGAGTGACTGAGCTGCGAATGCAGATGGAAACATTTGTTCAAAGTATGAAAGAGGAGTTGCGAGTGAAGGATAGAGGGGTTGTGGAACTGTGTGAAACGAACAATTTACATTCATGTTCCACCACTGATGCTCCTGAAGGACCGGAATCTAATTATCTCAACTCCTCACTGAACCAAACATCATCACCTGAATCTTTAGCAATGAAGGTATTCGAGAGGTCTACACCGGAAGGAATAGATCAACTAGTGGAAGAACTAGAAGCGGAATTGGAACTTTTGCAACTCCATTTGGATAAAGAGACATCTTTGCAGGGAAAACTGGACATAGAAGAGGTACATACATACTACTAGTACTGCAACCTCAGGTTTATGTCTTTTTTATCTCAATGTAGTTCAATTGTAGTTATTAGAGATTTACAAGTATTTGTTGCTGCTTCATTTTCTTGGAGTAATTATTGGGATGCTCATAAGTAGTTTGAGGAACATTTACATGTACAGTGTTAGGTTTCATATGAAGTGTAAAATTAAGATGTACAAAAAGCTCTTTCTGTTCTTAATTATCTGCTGCTCATAGGGTTTTGACATTGAAATTGAATATCAAGTCCAGGATGAACATTTACATGTATGTTTATTGCTTTTCGGTGGCAGATTTAATTTGTCTAGATGTATATCTGTTGGCTATATCACCAACACATCTATTCTGATTTTGAACTGCAACTACAATATGCAGGGAACCAGTCAGGACACCTCTTCTGCTAGCCTAAGTTTGAGTTCCGGAGAAGTAATCGACCCTACTACTGATCCTCAAGAGGAATCTTCAACACCATACTTAGGAGTACCTCCTTATGAACTGGAAAGAAAATTGCATGAGGTGCTAGTAACAAGACAGCAGGAGCAGATAAGAGAGCTAGAAGCCGCTCTAGAACGTGCTAGACAAAACCTCCAAAAGAAAGAATTAGAGATTTCTTGGTGGAAAGACACTGCAAGACTAATGTCTAAGCATGTTGAAAAATCACCGCATCTTATGTCTGAGTTTAATCTGGAGCCTTGAAGATTCAAGTTAGCATGAATCGGCAAAGCACCCTTTTTGAGAGTACAGTAGTCTTGATCTGGTCATCACCATGTATGTTAATGTTAGTAATCAATGTGTGTTGAAAATCAGTAATATTATTTTTTGTTGCTCATGATGCACAGCTTGAGACACAGTTTGCAGTTTAGTTGTTTGTTCATATACATTTTTAGCTTTATGGTATTTGTTCATCATTGTTTGTAAAGCCGATCATTATTAGGCCAAGTTTGTGATAGTTGATTGTTCATTAGAGATTGAAGTTATATGGGCATCAGTTTCTCAGAATTCAACTAAAATGATCAGTGCAGTGTCACAGGTTTTTTACTATTTTACATGCATGTTTGGATAAATTCTGAAAGCTAATTTGAATGGTGTTTAAATAAGTGTCAGAAATACTTAGGGCATATTTAGGCTTTTGGTTTTTAACTAAGAAGCCATTTTGACTTCCTCTTGCCCAATGTACTTTTGTCAATTTGATTAGTTTTTTGGGAAATGACATTTAGTTTTCTAAAAATGACTTTTATTTCTATTTTACTGCAGGCAAAACAGTAGCAGTAATTGGAAAGAAACCTGTAATGGACTTTTGATCAATAGAAGACTTCAAAGGCAAGTTAGTTAGAGTTATACCATACTTGCACACATCATCTACATCATTCTCAATTAAATTGTCTCACAAGCATAACTGAAATCTCAAATGCTTTCAAAAAGTTCCAAATCTCACAACACCAGACTCAAAAAGATTCACCATTTGCTTCATCAATGGCTTTAATCTTTGATTCTTTTTCAGATTCTCAATTATGTAGATCATGGGAAGGCAAATGCATTAATATGTTTCACATTTATGATAAAATAACTGATGTTAATAAAAAAAATGTGTCCAAATTGGATTGGTTGATAAAACAACAGTTCTTCATTTCACATTTATGATTAGCCAATTCATACAGCAATAAACAATAATAGAACAATATAGGGACCATTTTTCTGTTCCCATTAATGAATCTCATCAATAAAGAATTCTGCTACTTGCCTCTATTGTCTGTCCTCACATTTGTCGTCCCCATTGACGCCCCCACCACTTGTGAAAAGAAAAATCCCATCCACGTCGAAATTTGCTTTCGAATTCTCACACATATCTTAATGTAGAAGACAAGCCCTCATTCAATAACCCCACTTCACATCACGTATCACCGTACCGCAGAAGAGAAAGGAAACCATCTTTCTTTGTTCACAATTTGTGAGTGAGGGTTTCTTTGAGGGAAATTAATCATTTCAGGTTAGAAAGATGTGGTCTTTTTCATTTTTGATCATCTGGGTATGTGAGATTTTTGCCGGATTGATGTTTGAAAATGTTGTGTTTTTGCAGAGATTATGGAAAAACCAGAACTTTGTGATGAGTTGTCACTTGAATCTGTTAGGAAGTGTTTGATCAGACAAGAAGACACTATTGTGTTTTGTCTTATTGAGAGAGCTAAGTTTCCTGCCAATTCTTCTGCTTATAAACCATCTTCTGGCTCTTCAATTCCTGGATTCTCTGGTTCTCTGGTTGAATACATTGTTAGAAAAACTGAGATACTTCAAGCCACTGTGAGTTTTGGTTTAATGATTGTTGTTTGGTTCTTGGGTCCACTTTTGGATTCAATCATTGTCTTGTTTGTGTACTTTTTGAAGGCAGAATATACCATCAAGTGCCAATACAAGTGTGTATATACAATATGTATTTATAATATTTCATCAATCATGAGACATTAGTTAAAAGAGACATAACATAGGGCCTCTGTGTTCCAACATCATTGCAGTTTGTGTTGGTTTTTGGCCTTTAGTTGTTCTATATATTCACAAGTTACACATATTGCTATTATATTGACATAGGGAACTATTAGATCTGAAATTGGTTTTATGAGACTTGTTTAACTATGCATGTTGACAATACATGAATTTGTCTATGTGGTCTGTATCTAACAGATGGGTAGATATGAAAATCCAGAAGAAAATCCATTTTTCCCGGATGATCTACCGTGCTCGGTAATACCGTACAACTGTCCTCAGGTAGCTAAATCATTCCTTCAACGCTCTAGTTCTAATTCTCTACTGTTACTAGATCGAAAATGGGACTCTAAAGCCTTATAGTTTATCTGTAATTATAGGTTCTGCATCCTGCGGCAAATTGTGTGAACATAAACAAGATGATATGGGACATGTATTGCGACCATTTACTTCCTCTCATTGTCTCTGATGGCGATGATGGAAACTATGCATCGGCCGCGGCTTGTGATATGGCCTGCCTACAGGTAAACAAGCAATCCCTTTTATAACTCTTAATCAATCTACAATTTTATCTCATGATTGTTCAGTTATGTTAAGTCAGTCGTTATCATCACAATTTGTTGAATGTTTGCTTGCAGGCTCTTTCAAGAAGGATACATTATGGTAAATTTGTTGCTGAGGTTAAGTTCAGAGAAGCTCCACATGACTATGAGCCTGCAATTCGCGCCAAGGTAATCCATTAACAGGTCGAAAAATATTACATTTCGGGGCATGCACGTATATATACACACACTCATTAGTATTCTGAACCTGATGTACTATTTACAAACATGGAAGAGCTAATGCAGGCATGTAACATGTTTTCAGGATAAAGATGCGCTGATGAGACTGCTAACGTTCCCAAATGTTGAAGAGATGGTAAGGAGGAGGGTCGAGAAGAAGGCAATGATATTCGGACAAGAAGTGAATGTCAGTGATGAGTGTAAAGGCAAGTATAAGGTTGATCCATCTGTAGTTTCGCGACTATATGTTGACTGGGTAATGCCTTTAACTAAACATGTTCAAGTTGAGTACCTTTTGCGTCGTCTAGATTGAATCTTTGTAAACAAACTCTTTAATCTACTATTACAAAACATATTTGGTTTGGTATCATATAGAAGTTGATTTCATTGATTAACAATAAAACATTTGATTCTGCATACAGTTATGTTGCACACTACTGCATGGCCTGTTTTTGTGTTATATAATCATTTAGCCGTGTATACATGTCTTGAGTCCAAACTATTGTACATTTAACAGAAGTTCGGTACTACCGAGTCATGAGTGGCTAAATAGTAGCTATTTGAAAATTTGTTTTAGTCGGAATTTTCAAATTTGAGATGAGTCGAAATTCAAACTATTTATTCGTTTATCTTTCGAATTTAGATAAGATGAACTCAAACCGATAAACGAATTTAGGCGAATTTTAAATAAGTCGAATTCAAACTGTGTTTACAGTGTACGAATTCAGGCGAATTTTAAATGAGTCGAACTCAAACCGTTCACCGTAATAAGGTACAGTTAATTTCAGTCATCAATAATCATGTTGTAAAATCAAATTACATTCTAATCCCCAATATTGAGCTTAATTATAATTCATACCTCAAACTTGATAGCATAAGTTCCTTCAATCTCTATACCCTGGACCATTGGGCCCACTAGAGAATAGAATCCGGGCCTATGGGCCCAATAAAGATAGAATCCGGCCCATTAAGTATATTTTTTCACAATTGAAAAAAAAAAAACAAACTATATTAATATCGCCTCCTCCTCCACTTCACTCCACCACCAAAATCCAACAAACAAACATTTGCAGAGCATCAATGGAGTTCACACCTGATCAGCTGATCCAATACAACGGCACAGACCCATCGAAGCCAATCTACGTGGCGATAAGAGGACGCGTGTTCGATGTATCAACCGGAAGGTCATTCTACGGTCCCGGCGGATCCTACTGTATGTTCGCCGGAAAAGACGCGAGCAGAGCTCTGGCGAAGATGAGCAAGAACGAGGAAGATGTCGTTCCGTCTCTCGATGGACTCACTGAGAAGGAGATCGGTGTGCTTGATGACTGGGAGAAGAAGTTTGAAGCTAAGTACCCTGTGGTTGGCCGTGTTGTTTCTTGAAAACAAAAAAAGATGTTGAATAGATGATAATTATGTGTTTGTTTGTGTTCCTACTTGGTGTTGGTAATGTAAATTTGGTGAAAGATGTTTACTTTATTGTGTGTGATGTGAAGGGTTTGTGTGTATGGTATGGATTATGTTGTAGTTAATAAATGAAAGTTTGGGGTTGTGTTGTGTTGAATTCTGGATTTTTGTGGTTTTCTTTGCTGGTTATATGTTGTTGTAGTGGATTGATTTTGCAGATTGATAACTTGAATTAGATTTGGATACATTTGAGAGGTTGTGTAGATGAATATAATGAATATGGATGGTGGGGTATCATTTGGCTGGTGACTATGTTTGCCTTAGAAAGAGTAGAAGCTTGGGGTCTAAATTTGGTTAGTGATTTAGTGTATACTGTTGAATCTGATTTTTCCTTGGTGAAGATGAGGCTGTGAGATTGTGGATGTAATTGTAACACTAGATTGTTCTATTTCATAGTTGTAGACACTCTCTTGTTTGATCTTTTAGGTTTCAATTGTGGAGGATTAGCATTGCTTAGGGTGTCTATGTTTTGTTGTTAATGACTTCATGGAGATTAGGGAAAATGCTTGGGATAAGGGCATGTTGAGAACTTGAAAGATGTTGGCTGGTTAAGAACTTCATACTCATAATGCTTTGTTTTCATTGAGATTCTACTTCTATCTATCTTATCACTGTTTTGGATATGAGATATGAGATGGCTTGGTTTCATTGAGATTCTGGGGCTATCTATATCTATCTATGAGTAGAAATCTAGAAATCTGTCATCATGCATAATTCCTATTGAAATTTCACTACCATTTAACATGAATGTCACTTGGAATGACTAAGTAGAAAGAAACCTCTTGAGTCACTTTGTGGAAGTTAAATCTCTCTTTAAAAAGTAATGTTCATTCAATAATGTTGCTTAAATGACAAAATTGGCTGATGTGTCTGAGAATCTTTGTCATCTCCTTTTCTTTTCACCTTTTTCCACTCCTATCAACTGTATTTGATTGTTTGATACCTGCAATTAGTTCTCATCATGTTTGAGCATCACTTCAAACTGGAGTAAATCACATTCTTATAAGAAGATCTCTTTTTTGTATGCTTTTACTTCACACTTCTATCCTCTTTGTATAGACCACTTTTGAAACATGTTTCAATCGTCTTCGGATAGAATGTCTTTTGTAAAACCTGTTTGGACAGATTCACATCTGAAAGCTGAAGCTGTTATCAATCAGAAGAGTTTTTGTAAAACCTGTTTGGATAGATTACATCGGAAAGCTGTGTTATCAATGACTCCTCTTAAGTTCTTACGGAGTTTCAATGACACTAAGCCATTTATCCTCCATTGTAACAGCATCTTTCTGTTCAACATTCACTACAAGTGAACTGTGAATTCTAATAGAGAACATAAAAAATGAAACCCCACTATCAAATGGTCTAAATATGAATGTCAATCTTTCAAAACATCACAGATGAAGAGAGCAAAAACGTGGCATTATTGTGTAAAAGAGAGACTAGTAGCAGTACTTTTCAAGCTTGACTCTGTATAATAATAAGGGACTAGACCTTTCTGGGTCACTTTGGTTTTTTATCATCATTTTCCAAAACCAATACTAACCGTCTGATGTTATTTGGTCATCAAAATCAAAGGTTACAGATCTTCCTACAAAAGTGGATACAACTATTGAACATAATGCTGTTGTTTTATCGACCCCAGAAACTCACCTTCTTCTCCAAGTTCTTTTCCATTATTTTGTATTTTTAATCAAATTCTTTGCATGTATACACTCTTCTAGCTGATCAAATAATCAAAAACCAAATCCAAAATTGAATCTTTTGTGTCCCGAATCCATCAAGCCCAATCCAAGATTCTTTTTTTATTTTTTATTTTATTTTTTTTTCTTTTTATCCATTTTTTCGTCTATGAAGATTGATATCTCTTTGGAGTTCTTTATTTTTCTGATTCAATAGATTGTCAATCTGTTGTTCATATTCTGCAAATTATTGCATAAAGCAATCATCTTGCAATCTGCAATCTACCTATATGTCTTCTACAAGAAACCCTTTATACACCAACCCAAAATCCTGCAACCATCTAGCTGATTACAAGCTAAGATATGGCTTGAATGGCTTCAACAGTCTTCAAAAGCAGCTAAAAACAACCCCAACTGGGAAGTCTAGAGTGAATCAATCAGAAGCCAAAATACCCAGATGCAGTGTCTGTGATGGGTATCGAGAAAAGCTCTACCTTTGCTTGATTTGCTCATCAGTCACCTGTTCTAAACATACCCTTTTGCATTCTCAATCTGAGAATGGCCATGATATAGCTGTTGATGTAGAAAGATCCGAGCTTTATTGCTCTGTGTGCTGTGATCAGGTTTATGATCCTGATTTTGACAGGATTGTGATGTTGAAACACATCAACGACTTGCCACCTAGCAAAAGTGGTGTTTTGGTTGCTGATGGTGGTGGTGTTGGTGATGAGGATGGTGGTGGAAGTGGAAGGAGATCAACAGGGAAGAGGAGGAGGCTTGAATTTGATTCGAAGAAGCAGAAACAGATGGTTTCTATGAGGGATCGGAGAGCTAAGTCCTGTTATCCATGGGGATTGAGGGGGTTGAACAATTTGGGGAGTACTTGCTTCATGAATTCTGTATTGCAGGCTTTGCTTCATGCTCCACCTTTTACTAACTATTTCTTGAGTGATCAGCATAACCATCAAGTTTGTAAGAAGAGATCCTCATCGAATCAATTGTGTTTACCTTGTGATGTGGATGTTATCTTCTCTGCTGCCTTCTCTGGCGATAGATCCCCCTATAGTCCAGCTCAGTTTCTTTACAGGTCTGCTACTGCTGTTATTCATTCATTGGAGGGTTATATTGATTCGGTTTACAATGAATGCTTGTGTTTATATAAAGATACGATTTTTCATGATTTATTAATGAGACATTTGTTTGCCTTTTGATTTATTATTCATCTTTGACTGGGATTGATTTTAGTTTGAAATACATGTATGTTGTTGCTTGATATTGATGAACTAACTTTAATAACAAATTTTGCTTGTGTTTGAAGTTGGTGGCAGCATTCGAAGGATTTAGGGAGCTATGAGCAGCAGGATGCACATGAATTCTTCATCTCTGTGTTGGATGGAATTCATGAGAAAGAGGGAAAAGCAATGAGCCGCAGTATAGGTAAATAGATACTGAGAGGTAGTGTTTATCTGCTAAGTGTATAGCTTGAGAGTGTTGGTTCTCAATTGTAATGTCATAGAGAATATATCAAAAAGCAGTTTTATACTACCTGGTTTTGCTGCCATTCCTAGACACTAGTTAAACTGTTTGTGTTTCCTGATTATGCTTCAATTTTACTAACTGCTTTACTGATTAGATTAGAACTTGAATAAGTTGAATAAGTTAGACGTAATATTGAAGTGTTATTTGAGTTTCGCTAGTATGCGAGGTTTATTGGCTGGAGGCTTTATGGTGTAGGTGTAAAAGCAATTAGTATTGTTAGTATATTGTTCAATTCGGTAGGATGACTCCCGAATCTCATGATACTTTGTACTGTGATTATGTTTTACTTCATATTCTTCTTTTACACAGATAATGAAGATTGCCAGTGTATCGCTCATAGAGTATTCTCTGGACTTTTGAGATCAGATGTCACCTGTTTGTCTTGTGGATTTACCTCCACAACTTTTGACCCTTGTGTAGACATTTCACTTAATTTGGACACACCCAATTGCTCTCCAACAGCTTTAGCTAACAAGTCTGTCAAACGTAACGACAATACAGGTATATCCACTCTTTTGGGTTGTTTAGATCTGTTTACAAAGCCGGAGAAGTTAGATTCAGACCAGAAAGTCTTTTGTGAAAATTGTCAACAAAGGCAAGACTCACTAAAACAAATGTCCATCAAAAGGCTCCCACCAGTTCTATGTTTACATATCAAAAGATTTGAACACTCTCAGATTAGAAAGATGTCAAGAAAGATCGATCGTTACTTGCAATTCCCCTTTGGTTTAGACATGAACCCATATATATCCTCCTCAGTTATCAGAAACAGATTTGGGAACAGAATTTTCAGTTTTGAAGGTGATGACTCGGATACAACATCTGCAGAATATGAGATTTTTGCTGTAATCACTCATTCTGGGATGCTGGAATCTGGTCATTACGTAACATATTTGCGCCTCAAAAACCAGTGGTACAAATGTGATGATGCCTGGATCACTGAAGTTGATGAAGGTGTTGTGAGAGCTTCTCAGTGTTACATGCTGTTTTATGTACAGAAAACTCTTTATCACAAAGCGAATGAAGATTCAAGTTGCCAGCCGATTTCTTCGCGCCCTTTTGTTACCATTACTGGTTGCTGCTAAACATTGATTCTATCAAGTTTTTGGTTCATGGCCTGCAGCAGAAACGCCTCAAGCCAATCTCCATCTAAGCAATGAAGGGTCAAGCTGAGATTGTGCTGGAGACACTCATTCATCAGATGAAGTTTTTTATTTTTATTTTTTTGAAGAATGTCATGTTGAGCTCCTTACAAGTAGTAGCACTCTACATGATTTTCTGACTTGCAAATGAGTCATATGTACAGATTAGTTTCATATATCTTTCTACAAAACTAATGGATTGACTCATCAACTAATGAAGTCTTTTCTTCTTCTTTGTTCTTGTTTGACAGTCTCTTCTTTAGCTACTTGCATATGCATATATGCATAGATGTCATTGGATACATTAACATATCAGTAGCCTAAATCTACAGTGTATCTACTAAGAATCTGGTTTTTGAAGTTGACAATAACTACTCAAGTCAAGAATGGTTATATCAAAACATCAATATATCTTTTTAAATTGGAAGTGTGACAGAACATTTACAAGCATGTGATGTGAACTTAAACTGAACTTGAATTCCTTTTTAGGACAATGAATATCCCAAAAACATTGGACTCAAAAATAACAACTTTTAAGATAGCTAATTCACATGCTCACATGACATCACAGCAACACAAGAAGACAAAGCGTGGTGGCAACAAGATCTTTGAAACCCTGGAGAATTGGACCAATCAAAATCAGCCACATGTCCATCTTGTTCCACCTACTTCATCCTCTAAAAAAATGTGATTGGTTGTTTAAGCATAGTTTTTCCAAATCTAAGAACTTGTAATAACAAATTAAAATATATAGATAAAAAAATAGTAACATAATAAGAGGTAGATAAAAATTAAAAATTTGGACAGATTACAGGCTGTTGTTTGAGGTCAACTGTGTTGATATTTCTCCTACCTTGAAGTTACTTTCTTTTGGATCTACATTGAGCTTGTATGTTCTCTGTGTTTTCTTGATTGAGATATGTTAAGAGTATCGATTAGTTATAGAGTTTTGGTCAGCTGGTGGGGTTCAAAGTTGTGTTTTTGCTGACAACATTTTACTAATTTAAGGTTAGAAGACTGGATTTCTGAACTGAGCTGTGTTTTTCTTTACTGTAGAGTTGAATATATGTATCTGCATCTACAGATTTTGGAGTCTGTTTAAAGACACCCCAGATGGGAAAGTTTTGATTTTTCTAATTTGAGATCATATTGTTGATGTAATTGGTGAAAAGGAGACATTTTTATTCTGAAATGATCAAGGGGTTTTGTTGTTTCTAATTAAGAAGATTCATAGATTTTTGTAGTTGGGGTTTTTGGTGTAGATTTGTTAGGTTATATATATATACATGGTGGAGGAAGATAACCTAGAAGCCTCAAAAGAGGCGATTGAGCTGCAAAATGAGCCTAAAAGAGGGTGTTGTGGATGGTGCATGACTCCAATTCATTGGATCAAAATGCTGTCTAAAGAAACCCATTGGAGCTTTGTGCTTGGAGTGGTGTTTGTGTATGGAATTAGCCAGGGACTTGGTGGAGCTCTTGCGCGTGTAGGTACAGAATACTACATGAAAGATGTTCAAAAGGTTCAGCCTTCTGAGGCTCAGGTGTATGCTGGGATTACTTCGATTCCTTGGATTGTTAAGCCTCTTTGGGGTCTCCTGACTGATGTTCTTCCAGTTTTGGGGTACCGAAGACGGCCTTATTTCATGTTGTCTGGTAATTTCTGAATACACTTGCTCTGGTGTCTTCATTGTTGTTGCAACCAATCTGAAAATTAAGAAGTTGATAGATTTCGGTTAAAATTTTCATTAGCTAAAAGCCTATGACACTTGATGATGTTGTATGAGTTCAATTATGGGTTAGACTTGAAATTATAGAACTAGTGTAGTTGATAATGCTAAGGGTTCTGATTTCAGGGCTCCTTGGTGTGTGCTCAATGCTTTTACTGTCATTGCACAGTAACCTGCACCTTGCATTAGCTGTCTTAGCATTGACAACAGGAAGTGCTGGGGTGGCGATAGCAGATGTAACCATCGATGCCTGTGTTGCACAAAACAGTATCATTCATCGTTCGCTTGCTTCTGATATGCAAAGCTTGTGTACTCTATGTAGCTCAATTGGCGCTCTTGTTGGTTTTTCAATTAGTGGTATCTTTGTTCACCTAATAGGCCCCAAGGTTAGCATCATACACCATTTAAACCTCACACATACTTTCATTGAACTTCTTTGAAAGACACTTTTCTCTTTCGCTTCAGGGGGTCTTCGGCTTGCTAACCATTCCAGCTGCTCTAGTATTTTTGGTTGGAAATTTGCTCAATGAGCCTCCTATTACTAACTTCAACTACACACAGGTACTTGTTTGTTAATGTTCATTACTGCAATAAGTGTATAGTCTCATATATGTTCCTTCATTGGTAACTCAGGTGAGTGAAAAGTTTATTGAAGCTGGAAAAGCTATGTGGACAACATTAAAGTTCCCACTTGTATGGAGACCTTGTTTATACATGTACTTATCATTTCTACTAAGCTTAGACATTCGTGAAGGACTATTTTATTGGTACACAGATGCGAAAGCTGGTCCATCTTTCTCTCAGGTATGGACTTTTTTGACAGCTACATGCCATGTATTGATGAAAAATCCGAACAAGTCTTACAATAGCATATAATGCAGGAAACTGTAGGATACATACTCTCTGTTGGTCCTGTTGGTTCCCTTCTAGCCGCGATACTCTACCAAAACACATTAAAAGACTACCCTTTTCGCGACTTGCTCTTCTGGGCGCAATTACTCTCTGGTCTATCCGGAATGCTGGACTTGATGCTAGTACTGCGTGTGAACTTAATGTTTGGCATACCAGATTTCGTCGCCATAGTCATAGATGAAGGTGTTTCAAGAATGGTTGCTCAGCTAAAATGGATGCCTCTACTAGTACTCAGCTCAAGACTATGTCCTCCTGGTATAGAAGGCACATTCTTCGCGCTCCTTATGTCAATTGACAACGCTGGAGTCCTCTCTTCGTCATGGTTAGGTGGTCTATTGCTTCATGTATTCAACATTACAAGGACTAAATTTCACAACCTTTGGCTAGCCATTTTGATCCGAAACATATTGAGGGTCACGCCGCTGTGCCTGATATTTTTGGTGCCTAAGGGTGATCCAGACTCATCATTCATTCCAGCTGAACTAGCTGATAAAGAAGAGGAGACAGAAGCAACAGATGGTAAGAATATCGAACTGGTTTCGCTTGTTAACAGTGTGGATAGATAGCAGAAATGATGTTAAAAGATTGTTGTCATCATCAGTAAGTCATTGAGGCTGAGGAAATTTTGCAGGCCAAGTTGAAGAATGATTTGGTTATGCTATTACTCACATTGTTAAGTTCCTTGTACTGGAAGTAACATTTGTTTCACATTTTTCTTATACAGGAAATGATTGAATCAAAGAGATATATGTTACAAGTGTAATCTAGTTATACATGCTGTTTTTTTAGTATTTACAGCAATTAACCCTAAACTTCAATGGTTTTAATGGTTAAACAGCAAAAGGGCTTTAAATTGGGCCCATTACTAGAAATCCAAATTTCAATCAAAACCAATATCTAAAAGGGCCTGACATTGGGCCCAAGCCCAAGTAGCTTTCAAAAAATAAAAGAGGAGAGGATTTTGTGTGTGTAACCAAACACTCAAAGAGAAGACAGTTATATTCCGGATTAGGGTTAAACTGAGTTTCAGTCAGCAGACATTCTCAAGCGTTACGCGCCAAACTCTGCAACACACGAAATCAATCTCCAACACTACCAGGTCGGACCCTTTTCTTCCTTTTCATTGTTTACTCTTCATTTTGTATAATTACTTGCTGCATTACATCAAAGTTTTGATTTTTATGTTTCAAATTGGGCCTCTCATGGTTTGTGTAATATATATAACACTGTTGCTTTAGGTGATGAAATTTGTGTATTATTTTTGGTGCTGGTAGTAGATATGGTAGTTGTGGGGTCTAATGTTGTGGGGTCTAATGTGTTTTATGTAAAAGGGGTTCATTTCCTTTTGAATTGATTGAAAACATTAAAATATGTTATGTTGGAGTTTTTATTTGTTCTTGTTTGGTGTGCTTGTAAGGTATTGATAATGATAATAGTGTTATCTGTTTCTTTGGATGCTTGCTTGAGTTTTGAAAAGAATAGTTTTGGTTTTGAGAAGGAAGTTATAAGAGAGTTCTTTGAAGTTTTGTATTTAGTGATGGCTTGCCTTCTCTATTATTGTGCATGGTTTTAGGTGTAGGAATGAGTGATCAATTGCCAGGGGCGAATGACCGGACTAGGACTTATTGGACGCCAACAATGGAGCGGTATTTTATTGATCTAATGTTAGAACAGATGCATAGAGGGAATAGAGTAGGCCACACGTTCAACAAGCAGGCATGGATAGACATGCTCAACTTGTTCAATGCAAAATTTGGGTCTCAATATGACAAAGATGTGTTAAAAGGTCGCTATACTAATTTGTGGAAGCAGTTCAATGATGTAAAGAATCTCCTTGATCAAAATGGATTTTCTTGGGATGAATCTCGACAAATGGTTGTAGCTGATGATTATGTTTGGGATACTCACATCAAGGTTGTGTCAATTTTCAATTCATTTGCTCATAATGTCTTTCTTTGCTTCTTTATGAGATAACATAAGACCACATGCAGGCTCACCCGGATGCACGGTCCTACAAGACGAAGGCATTGATAAATTTTAGTGATCTGTGCTTGATTTATGCGTATACAACAGCAGATGGAAGATATAGTCTCTCTAGTCATGATCAAGATTTTGAAGATGACATCCAAGGAATTAATATGGGTGTGTATTGATTTTGTGCTATTGAACCCTGATAGAGGTTTCACATATATCATGTTCATGCTCATGTTAAGAGATTAGTTTTGCATGGAACATCTTGATTAAAGTACAAACTTGAATGCTTTTTTCGACTTGCTACTGTGTTATTTCAGTTTCTAGGCTGTGATGGATGGAAATATGCTATAATCAATTCTGCTACTTAATATATGCGTTCCCTCTATATGTAGGTGATGGTGTGAGCAATCTATGCCAGTCAAATAATGAACGTGCCAGGACAGAATGGACAACAACTATGGACCAATATTTCATTGAGCTTCTTCTGGATCAAGTTGGAAGAGGAAATAAGAATGATAATACATTCACCAAACAAGCCTGGTCAGACATGCTTGATCTATTCAATGCAAAGTTTAGTTCACAGCATGGGAAAAGGGTTTTAAGACATCGGTATAAGAAATTGTTGAAGTATTATAGTGATATGACGACTATTCTGAAGCAGGATGGGTTTTCTTGGGATGAAACACAACAAATGATAGCAGCTGATGATGCAGCTTGGGATGCATATATCAAGGTACCTGCCCATAAGAATTGTATTGACTTTTATGTCAAATTCTTTTTCTTGTATGATGGGATGCATGGATTGATTCTAGGCACATCCATACGCTCGGGCTTATAGGATGAAAACTTTACCCAACTTCACGGATTTGGCCCTTATATATGGGAATGCAGTTGCCAATGAAACTGGTAGTCATTTGCATCCGGATAAAGACAGTGAAGGTGGCAATCACGGAATTAAGGCCGGTGAGTTCCTATTGCTTCTCTTTGTTCATGGATTTAAACTTAGGTTCACAATTTCGTGCATAAAGTTTCATACCTTATTTTCCAGCATTAAAATTGTGTTGTTGTTCATGGCTAATGTTACATTGTGCACACCAATATAATTAATTGAGATTTTAAGATCTTTGATTCGAGTCAGTTTGACAAAAAACGTTCAGGGTTGGCAAGTGAAGGCAAGGTGAGCCCTCCTAATGGCAATGATCGTACAAGAACATACTGGACACCACCAATGGACCGTTACCTCATTGATTTGTTACTAGAACAGGTGCACAGAGGAAATAAACTCGGACAGACTTTCATAACTCAAGCTTGGAATGACATGATTACATCGTTCAACGATAAATTCCGCTCTCATCATGACAAGGATGTATTGAAGAATAGGTACAAACACTTACGAAGGCTGTTCAATGAAATCAAGATTCTTCTTCAGCATGGTGGATTCTCATGGGATGAAACACGAGATATGGTAACTGCCGAAGATGATATATGGGACGCTTATATTAAGGTGAGTGGCATACTAATTCCTAAGGATCCAGTATCTTGTTGCACTTTTGCTTACCGATTGTGTGTTCAGGAGCACCCTGATGCTCGATCATACAGGGTAAAAACTGTGCCTGGCTATCACAAACTCTGTATTATATTTGGAGAAGAAGGATCGGATGGAAGATACAACCGTTTGGCACAAGATGCGGACACAAATAGTGAAGAAATGCCTGTTTTGATGTCTGGTAGATATTTTAACTGTATTTTACTATTTTATAAGCTTGAAAGCTATATCAATTGATACAAATCTAAAGTTTAATTTGAAATTGTGATTGTCTTGCTTTGTAGATCTGGATAACCACCACCTTGAAATGAGTATTGATCCTTTTGAAACTGGTTGGACACCACCAATGGACCAATATTTTATTCACCTTGTGATGGAGCAGATCAATGGAGAAGGCAAAATTGATCACTCACTCAATGAACAGTCGTGGGCTGACATTGTTGAAGCATTCAGCGGAAAATTTGGACTTCAATTTGACAAATACATACTAGAAGGCCGGTATTTTAGCTTGATGAAGCAGCATGACGATGTCTGCAGCTTGCTAAAGCATAACGGTTTTGACTGGGACGAAAACCAGCAAATGGTAGTAGGCAGTGATGATGCATGGGAAATCTATATCAAGGTGTGCCCCAGTATATTGGCGCTAATTATTCATTTCTTCAGTTTCTTTATTACAGGTTTACTGTACGTTATTACTACTTGTTTACATGTTTACTGTTTGCTGTATGTAATTTTATTTTTAATATGTAGAAGTTTTTTTTCTATTACTGCAGGATCATCCTGATGCCATCATATACAGAAACAAGTACCTAAGCAATTTTGGTGATTTTTGCAAGCTATTTGGCTATGTAGTCTCAAACGGAAGACTCGAAAGTCAGGATCCAGAACTGGGGAGCAATCAAAATGCTCTAGAAATAGACATAGATGGATTCTCTGCAGATTTACAATGTTTAGCTGAAGATGATCAACTATCTGATCAACAAAGAAAGCGTCGAATTTCATCACCATCAGAAGAGCCTGCACATCAAAGTAAAGTGCAGAGAACTGAAAATGAGCTGCAAAACAATCCACCAGAAATGCCCAGCAGCAATGCCACCATTGTCAGTGTGCAGAAAGGGAGCAAGAATGTAGCGATAGAGAGTGCTATTGATGCACTTCAAGCTGTACCTGACTTGGATGATGAGCTATTGTTGGATGCTTGTGATCTTTTAGAAGATGAAAAGAAAGCAAAGACATTCATGGCACTAGATTTTACTCTCAGAAAGAAATGGTTATTAAGGAAGCTTCGTCCATAGATGAACACAGTAGTCTAGACTAAGCATTGAAGTTTTGATAGATTAGATTAAGATGTTCTTAGTATCTGTTAGAAGATGAACAGGTTTTGTAGCTTTAATTTATGTTAGAGAACAATCTTTTTAACATATACTTGAGCAGAACAAGAGCTAATGGAAAAATTTTAATTGAAAATGGGTTTTGTAGCTTTAATTGAAAATGGAAAAATTAACCTAATTGAGCATAACAAGACCATACTGCATTCTAGAACTACAATAAAGTACATTCTTGACAACAAAACATTTTTCAAGAAACAGATTTCTCTAACATCAAGTAAAATATAAACGAAAGATTATTCTTCTTCACATGATCACACATTTGGCACAAGACTATTCAGGTCAAAAACTAAGTAGAATTTCGGACAGTAAACCATTCAAAACCAACATCATCACCAAGTGATGACGATACACTTTTTGGTCTTTTTTCATTCTGATATAAAAGAGACTCATTTTCTTCTCCTTCTGTCCCTACTTCTGTCTCTATCATGATCATCCCTCTCTCTACTCCCACTCTTTTCCCGACGTTCTCTTCCCCATTCACTTTCAGAATCGAGAGTTCTATCTCTGTCTCTGCTTGATTTTCGTGGTGGGCTCTCACTTTTGCTGTGGCTGCGATGTCTCTTTCTTGAAGAGTCGCGGGCATCTTCCCGTCGGTCCCTCCTCTCTGTTGATGTTCTCTCTGCGTTTTCAGAGGGAAAGTATCAGCAGGCAAGCATGTTTAACTTTTAACATAACTCAACCCTGAATGAAAATTTATATCTATAATAGCTCCATCTAGAAAACATGATTTGAATAAAAAATGCGAAACTAAATCAACAATTTCTAAATGCTAACACTACACATCCTAAAATCATATTAAGATGTGCACAGCAGCGGTACTCAAGCAAATGAAGCCCTTACTAGCCACTGTTTTGGGTAGCTTTTACAGATTAGTTACCTTTATTGGTCATTTAGCATCTATCATTCATTATCAATGGTCATTTAGTATCTATCATTCATTATCAGTTAGCTTCGAGTTAAGCACTTACTGTTCCCTGATACACCTTCGTTAGGACCTGATAGACCATATTCAGATTCCAGTCGCTTCCGATGTGCTGCAACTTTCCTCTCAATTTCTTCAGAATTTTTTATACCTCGCTCCTCTAGAGATTCACGATATTCAATCAAAGCAACTTCCAGACGTCTCAGCTTTTGTCTGCAACAGAGGGGATAAAGGGTCAGTTGGAAACGTGCATAGAAAAACAGACAAATAAAGGAAGCAGTATAGGGACCTTTGCTCTTCATTCATTGCACTCTCCGGTTGAGCTGGAATGCTTGCATCTGTCACAAAATCTGTCTCATCAGCTTTGCTAGTTCCATCACCAGCATTTTCACTCCCAGAAGAAGAGTAGCCCAACCCCAGACCCCTGGAGTTCCTCTTTCGTTCATCATCACTGTCATCATCCTCAACAGCCCATTTTGAGGCTGGCAAAATGGGATCATTCTTCTCTTTCTTTGTGAAGGCTTTAAGTTCGGGTTGAGGAATAGCAAGAGTTGAACCCATTGGCAGGGACCCTCCACTTTGTGATGGCTTCTCATCTTCCTCATAATTCTTCCATCCTGTGAATCCCGCCCGATCTGATTCACCTTCTTTATGACTACTAGAATATCTACCTGAACTAGACTGAGTTTGGGAAAATTTTAAGTCATCATCTAGTTCATAGCCCCTCTGCTTTTCTGCCTCTTCCAGACTTAACAATCGAGCAACCATTATTTCTCTACCACCAACTAGAGACAAACCGTTATGTCTACAACGTCTCTCAAGCTCTGCTAGAGGAAGGCTCATTAGCTCTTTCGTTGCTGCTCCTTTGCCCATTGCCAATGCAGCATCTTGGTTACCCTTGGCTCCATCACTTTCTTCGTTACTACTCTTTTTATCAATATCTGATGCATCACCACATATAGAATGAAAAGGGGTGACACCTGAATTCCCAGATCGAAGAAAAGTAGCTCGTAATCCATTCACATATGCATCTGAAAACAGAAACCAATCTGACCAAACTTGCAATACTTTCAAAACACGTTCCTGCCAACATCAAATCAAGTTCTTATTAATAAATTGATTAGCAGGGAACATAAACAGTGTAGACAAGAGTACAGGTGTAAAACATGGCATCATTAGGTTACCTTAAGGGCTTCAGCTGTGATCCTTCCAGTTATACTTCGATACAAATCATTAAAGCTCTCCATTATGTCAGGTAGCGTTACTTCAAATTTAGTGCGGTAAGAAGATGCATTTTTCACTGGAGCACTGCTGTTATGCAGAACATCAGAGACTAGCATCAGCCTGGCTACTTTAGTAGGAATGGGGGTCTCCTTTAGCGTCAATGATTCTGTCAGAACTTCAACAACCTGAAAAGCATTAGAAACCATTAACATTCTGAAAAAGATCAAGCTCAACCTGAAACTCAAAAGACAATTTAAATTTAAAATAAATTAAATTTGAAATACAATAGCATCTCTATGTCAAGTCAAACATTATATCTAGTTGGTAGTATAAAATAATGAGGTATAGAACTAATTGATATACAAAAAAGAACAGGACAGAAAAAAAAGCTATTGCTGGGTTCATAATAACTTTCTATACAATTGGAAAAGTTAATTACTTCGCCAGCAGCGTCTGCGTTATCCAATGCAAAACCCATAGCTTCCTTTATCTGACTTCTCTCTAGAGTTAATGCACGTAACATGTCCTCAAATTCATCCCTCTGTGAATCAGTTAGCGTTCGCTCCTGCTCCACACGCTGCAAAAACAGAAAACTCAATACTTAGAGATTGCAAGAGATTAATAAAAAACCATGGAAGAATAATAAATTCTAGATTGGATATTACCCTGCTTCTTCCAGCAGCATATGTGCTACCAGACTCTTTTTCATGCTCAGGACTTTTTGCTGTTGGCAGAGGAGGTGGCATCCATCTTGAGAGAAGCATCATGTCAAATTTAAAATTATTCAAAATGTGGACACACAAAAAGAAAAAGACAAAAAAAAAAAAAAAAAAAAAAAAAAAAAAAAAAAAAAAACTCAGATCACACAGAGAATTAACAACTACCTTCCACTGCCAGTTATCATGATGAAAGGCTCGGTCCGCCACCTTTGTAGAGTATCGCCCTACATTGACACATAACAACATTTCAAAAACTTAACATCTTTAAAAATTGTACTACCTAGGTAAATAACAAAGCATATTAGGCTTCTGCATAAACAATTAATTAGCATTGTCACAAGACTATCTGTCAATGCTACACTAGAAGATGTAGATAGCAATTATGATGCACAAAAGTTTATTTGAAGCACATACCTGAGCAAAAGAGTAGAGCCTCCAAACATAGTAAGTGTGCTCCTTTGAACCAAGTTCAAACAAAAAGCTGAAAAGAGGATTTCCTCGACCCCTTTCCATAATGGCTTGCTCAAAACTGCACCCTCCATCAAGAACATAAAGAGCCATTGTATCAATTACATGTCGCAGATGATTGTCTTCAGGTGGAACAACCATTATATCAGGAACATTGGGCGTAAGAACCTGCAGAATATAATCAAGTTAAGTTGAAGGATGAACATGGCAAGCAAAATCACATCATTTAAGCAGATAATAAACTGACACATAAAGTGACATAAGAATATATGAACTCCATACATTGAAATCGTAATTTTGAGAAAACAAAATGCACAAGTAGAACATTTAGTAGGCTTGATCTACTAGAGGCCACCTGTAACGCTTAATCCAATGTGCAAGGTTTTAATTAGATTATCTATTAACTAAGGACCATTAATAATGCCATGTTAATTTAATCACTAAAAAGAGGTACTTATTATTGAGGAAGGTACCATTAGAACCTAATCTTGCTAATAAAACTTCCTAAGAAAACAAAGCTAACCGGTGAAAAAACCAAACACATTCAGAATTATTCAACAAAAACCAATGCACAAGACCATTGTGTTGCATGATTACATTGACAGTAGATTCACAAGTCTTTTACCAGTTCAGAATTCTGACTTGGCACAGAAGTGACTGGTGGACCTGTTGGACCGGATGGACCCGACAAGATAACTGTAGCACCCTGCCAATCAAAGAATGCTTGTTATAGTATTGGTAATGGCCCAGCTGTTTAAAAATAGTAAAATGAATTTGCAAAGGAATAGTTCTAGCTTAAACACGACCACCAATAGAAAAACATGATTTTAACTTAAACATGCTGACCTCTTTGCTCCTAATGGCCATATGCCCTGGTGGAGGAGCAGGTAAAGCTTGTGATGGAAGAGCAACAGATTTTCCCCAACCAATTTTCAGCTCATATTCATAAACAACAACACCTGTAAGAGAAGTCAATTGCTACAATATGTTATTGTCCTCTAGTTTACTGAGAGCATTTAACTCTGCCATAAGTATCAGATTTTTTGACATGGTTTTTGAGGAAAGCCATATTTCCTTGTTTCTTGTACAAAAGAGGATGTCCGCGACAAAATCCAAATCAATTATAGAAGAAAATCAGAATACATGATCTCAGAATATAAAAAGCAACCTTCACAGAGAATTTTTCCCTCAAATAATTTAACAGCAAAAAGTCTACAGGAACTAACCTTGCATTTCATCTTTAGCAGCCTGCCCATCAGCTCTATTCATAAAAGCCACAAAGCCACAATTTCTTTGTCGCCGCCGCTCTTCTTCTGTTCTGGGCCACATAATTTTGACACTAGCAATAGGCCCAAATCTCCCAAAAGTCCGTAGAAGAAAATTCTCATCAACCTATATACACAAAAAATTAAACAAGATAAAATAAAAACTCTACAAGTTACAAAATCAGCAAGCCAGTAGAATGTAGAACAATTTTTATAACATACCTGTGGGGAAAGATTCCCAACATAGAGATTCGTAGTTTGGGGATCCCCATCATCAAATGATCCAGGAAGCTTTCCACTTGGATCGAAGTCATCTGGCAGTTCATCAAATCGACTAGATGGCTGAAAACCATAATACACATAATTAGGAGAGATCAAAACCACTCCCAACTTTGAAATATGGGTTCGAAAAGCTAAAGAAGTAGGAGAGACAAGTAATTACAGTAGAAGATTCATTGTGACGCCCATCACGCCAGTGTTCACGATCCTGATTTCGCCTCTCTCTCATCTCTTGCTCATGCTTCAGCTCCTCCATAAAATGATCTATATTCCGAGATTTCCCTTTTTCTTTCTCTTTTGGCCTCTCATCCTCCTTCTACAAGAAAAGATATGCAGATGATTTAGAGTTAAAAAAGGCAAACTATGTACCAGAGACCTATATACAATCAAAAAACTTACCCTCTTTTCCGATTCTTTTCCCTTGGCTGCCATGGGAGGAGGTAAAAAAGATGGAACATACCTGCAGAGATGATATAACGATAAACTTCTTTTTATACTTTAAAATGCGATTGTTTCCCCTGTCTAGTTGAAAAACTAAAAAGATTTCTTTGCAATCCTTAAGAATTAAAGTCAAATTTCAGATACACTATTATAACACATGTCAATATGCATCAAACTATTACCTACAAAAGAACTTATTTTCTCTGTGCTAGTCCAAAGCTATCAGAACTTCCTTTTCTCAAGCTTCAGATTACATTACAAGTCATTGTTTACATATGCATGGTTATACATGTCTCAACATAGATCAAAGATCAATAGACGAGGTTAAAACTGTTTTATCATAGGTCTTATGATGGACTTATAGCACATAAAGATCGTAACCTATATCTAAGAAATATAAAAATGATGAACATGTTTGTAATTGCTGAATGACAGATGATATTTAGAAAAGCATTCTATATTGTTCCTGTTCATTTTTTCATGTAAAGCTTAAGAGTAAATATAATGATCATATGTAGCAGACATACAGTTTTTTCTACTCATCCCCATCAGGACAGGTTTGCTAAAAATAGGTGCTTTAAAGCTAGCATGAATAGCATTTAGAGCTAGCATAAGCAAATTTGTGTAACTAATACTCAATAACATCAATACTCTTTAGCTGCGGAAGTCTAATGTTGATGATGAAAACTTTAAATAAAAAACTACAAACAGATAATTTGCAGCAAGAGTCCAAGTACCGATACATAAGAATTTTAAAGCTAGTTATTTCTGCTAGTTCAGTCAAAAGAACAGCATGAACTAGAACGTTTATTCAACTAATGAATTGATTTCAGTTGCAGAATCACTAAGTCTTAACACTAGTAATTTATAATAAAGGAGGGATAAAAGAAGAAAAGTGGAGAAAGAGAATGTGAAATCAGAGGAAAACAAGTAATAATAGTGTAATATAGCCTGAAATTGGTTTTCTACATAATATTTATTTCTCTAATAATCATACAACCTAATGCCATCCAATACAATTCACAGCAAACTTCTTATCAAATATCTTATTTAACAGCTAAACATCAAAGCTTGCATCTAATGATATACCAGCTGATTACTAATCCATGATGCCTCATCAAAAGAGTATTATCATTGAAGCACAGTCAGTTAAAAGCATTTATTTACCTACTTCCCTTCTTTGGAACAGACACCCCATCTTTGGACTTTTCACCTGCCATCCGCGAATGAATAAAAAAGGCCCATATTCTTATTAAAGTGTCCCCATAATAATATAGAAAAGCTATTCAACTAATCACCATAGCATGAAATAAAAAACAAGATTGTATCCAACACTAAAATAACAATAAACCAAAATTTAAAAAACACTAGATCATAACCAATACAGATTTCTACATTTACACTAACCTTCAGAATCCTTCACTCGTTCATTCGGATTAATCGTGCCTCCTCGAACAAACGCCTTAGACCCAGGGGCAATATCACCTTGAAAAGACTCCACAAACTCTTGATACAACCGGGCAGTCTCATCCTCCGCTCTCTAACCAAACACCAACAGGCTCAAATACCAATCCATGATACATTAACACCAACATCGCCCTATCTAATATTTGCACTATCAAATGTCAAATGTATAAGGTATAAAATACCTTCTTTTTAGCTTCCTCCTCTTCTCTGTGCTTTTGAAAAGGAGTTTTCTTCCGCGTAATGGAAAAACTCATTTTTGCATCTCAAAACCAAGCCCTAAAACACAATACAAATTCAACAATATTTACACTATTTCACAATCTAATCAATCAACTTATCAAAATTGTAAAACAACCCTAATAATCAGGCTAATAATCAGACTAATAATCAGAAGAAGTACAGCAACAACAACAAAGGAACCACAAACGGCAAGAGATTGTGAAGAGAACGAATTCAATTACAGAAATGGGTTATTGAGCTGGTGGATAATATAGATGCAGCTCGGATCCAATTGATTAAGAAGATAAGAAAGACGTACCTAGCTGGAAAGATGAGATTTTGCAGAAACTTCAATTAGGGTTTTGGAAATAGAGTTTGGTTTCGATGTTTTGATACTCTACTAGAGAACCACAAATACCTCCACCATGGTGACTTAATTTTTATTTGGAAAAATTTATCTGTTTTTGTTTATTGTTAGTATTATTATTTAAATTAAAATAAAATTTATTATTTTTAAATACAAAATTTACAAAGTAAAATCTTTACTATTTAAAATGTAAATATTATTTGTTTAGATTAAAATTTTCAATGAAGTTAATTCAACCTAAAATAAATAGGCACATTTTGACACCTTACCTATTATATATTGTTGTCCTTGTGAATAGTTTTGAAATCTGTTTACAGCAGATGAACGAATTGAAATTTGATTACAGTGAATGAACGATTGAAATCTGATTACCGTGAATGAACGAATTCAAATAAAAAGTTATAAAATTCAAATTTAAATAAATTTTTAACTAATTAAATTTAAATAAATTTTAACTAATCAAATTTAAACTCGAGTCTATAAATATATATATATATATTATATTAAATTAATATTTTACTTAAATGTATTTCAACAAGTTAAATCAGAACTTGTATATTAGATTGGCAATAAAATGGAGATATATTAGATTGGCAATAAAATGGGACTTTTTTTTATCTATATAACCCCAAAAATTAAATTATATACTGATCTGCTCCAACTTTTTGTTTAATTTCCAAAATGCTCCAAAATGCAAAACGTTGGGGTGCGTTTTGCTGGATTGAAGATGGAGGGTGTATTCCAATTTTTTGCAGCAAAACGTTGGACAGCGTTTTGGTAATTTGCAGCAAAACGCATGACCTCGTTTTGTGCAAAACACGGGGTGCGTTTTGCTGCATAATTTTTTTTTGCCGCAAAATGACCTGGTGCGTTTTGCTGCAAAATTTAGAAGTTTTGCAGCAAAACGCACCAGGTAGTTTTGCTGCAAAAAAAATTATGCAGCAAAACTACCTCCTGCGTTTTGCTGCAAAATTGGGTGGAATTTCGGTGCGGATTTAGCTGTAGATATTTTTGGTATACTAGTTAATGTTTTTTTTTGTTATATGAAGTTACATATATATTTTTTTATAACTTTGAATTTAATTTACGTTAGTTGGAAAAAAATTTTAATTTACGTTAGTTGGAAAGGTACATTTGATATGTTCATTTTCTTAATTAATATGTTGTATGATTGATTAAATAAAATTTGAGGTGGACTTTAATGAAAGTGGCAAAATGGTTATAATAAGATAATATTTATAATAGGTAACAACAATAAGAAAGTTACAATAAACACAAGATAAACACAAGATTGATACAAGTAGATTTCATAAAATAAACATTAGAAATACCCTAATGTGGTGGCTAACTTATTTCTTCAAATAGCGTTCCTTATTTGGACATGTATTGCGAAAATGTCCTTCCTGTCGACATAAACCGCACCTTTTGGTTTGAGATTGCTCTTGCATATCCATTTCAGTTCGGATCCGTAATGTTTCTAGAGAGAATGTGAGAAATGAAATGAAAATGACATTGGCGACCCTACCACGAATTTAAAAGCAAAACGCGCCACCCCGTATTAACAAAACGCGCCACGCGTTTCGCTGCAATTGTGATGCTGACTCAGCATCAAAATTGCAGCGAAACGCACCCCCGCGTTTTGCACAAAACGTGGTCATGCGTTTTGCTACAAATTACCAAAACGCTGTCCAACGTTTTGCTGCAAAAAATTGGAATACACCCTCCATCTCAATCCAGCAAAACGCACCCCAACGTTTTGCAATTTGGAGCATTTTGAAAATTAAACAAAAAGTTGGAGCAGATCAGTATATAATTTAATTTTTTGGGTTATATAGATAAAAAAGTCATAAAATGGAGATCTACTGAAAGCGGAATTTAAGGCAAAGTAGATGTATTCACAGCTTATGTGGGCAATATAAAGTGTGTGGACTAGACACAAACCAAGATCCCGTTTAACTAATGGATAGAGAAGAGATAAAAGATACATAATACATCCAATCTTTTTCTTGCAAATTCACAACCTGAAAACAGCAGAGATCCTAAAATGACCTTAACGATTCTTCAGCTTTTATATCCTACACTACTCACACATGTGATTTGATTCACTAGGTAGAATGATTCTTTCTACTGTGCCAATTTCTTGAGGTGTTGAAATGTCCGCTGCTTAATCCACTGTCTGTCGTAGGGCAAGAATGCTTGGATCGAGTGATCATAACTGCACATAGGAAAATGGATTGGTAATCAGAAAATCGACTGTATTTAGTTCAGGTTTTGAAATATATTTCAACATAGTTCGAAAGCCTCACACTAATGCACTCATATCAGCTAGGCCGTCAATGAAGTTGTAGAGATCTGCAACGTCATAAGTGATATCTCTCATTGCAGGATTCAAATCCTTGAGCTTTCTTTCATAAAGCCTGCATATGCCTACATGCAACCAGAAAGATATCAGTAGATAGGAAGAGGAACATAAAAATGTTTAGTGATCGAGTGATGGTAAAAAAACTTGATTCAACTAAAAGAGACAAATTTTTCTAGTCACTAGTTCTTCATCAATTGAAAATGTTGCCTCAACTACTGCTCAAAAAGCTGCACTTAGTTACCTCAAGAAAAGTATCACAGAACCAACTATATAAATTCATGTAGGATATTGTGACACTAAGATTAAACCACTAAACAGTCGTTTAACACTCAAATCATTTATCTTGTCATTTAGTGCATTTCTCTGCTTCTACCAGCACTTCAGTCTTTATAAAGTCCCGAAAAAAATCATAAACAACATATTCATTAGCTCACCAGAAAAAATAATAATAAATAAATAAAAATAAAAAATAATTTTTGAACAAAGTCTAAAAGCTATTTATAGTCCTTCATAATAGAAAAATACAATCCAGAGAGAGTAATAGTTCCCAAATATCTTCTCTCTGATTTAAAGCCATCAAACCAAAAGCTGTTTATGGTAATCATCATGCCTCTAAATATAAAACCCAAAAAAGATAGTACAGAAATGACAATGGTTACAGTATAATACGTCACAGATATAAAAAAGATACAAAATACATAACGTACCATCCATAGCTTGACTAACTGAATCATAATCCATAAATGTTCTTGTTGCCTTGCTCGGAGACGTCTGCATCAATATAATGGTATGCCTGTTCGCCTACAGACAATAACAAAGACACAACCCAATCACAAAGCATAGTACAATCGCCAACTATAACTCATATGATAATGACTAATGAGTAGCTCAAGTGGATAACAAAATCACTAAGCCTCCATCTCATAATAACGAATATCACCACATAAACCAACCACACAAACCAACCGCACAACGCACAACGCAGCAAAACATTTACTAATATCTCAAAAGAAACCAATAACATTACACTCAATAGCACAGGCAAAAACCACAAGACACCCAATTTCAACCCAAACAATGTAACCAAAACTACTTTCCAAACCTAAATGTTTTGGCACATAACTGGCCATTTGCACACGATTTCAGCAATCATTTCTCAACTCAACACAAAACAAAACCAATAATGGAACCCAATCAAAAACCAATTCAATCCTAACATATCATAACATAGACCATCATAACACAAAGCTCTAAACACACAATCATACCAAATATTTCATAATCAACATACTCAAAAGGAAATCATCCAAATAACGAATCAATTTAAACCATATTTAAAACAAAAGCCAAATATCAGCAGCAGAGTAAGTTAATACCAACAAGAGAGAACACACATGATAACCAAATTCAATATCAATACTCACTATCCACATTTAAAACTGTGATAAACCCTACATAGTACAACACAATAACACTTTCAATGGTTATAAAATGTTTACTTAAATTTAATTTTAATAAACAATAAAATAAACCCTAAATTCCTGATACAGGTGGGGAAATAGCTTGAAGATGCAAAAGCGGATGATAAATACGTGAGAAGAAGAGATTGAATTACCATTGGAAGGTCTCGACTGTGGAGAGCAAAGGCGAGTTTCGATTCGATTTTGTGGTACTCAAACTAAAAGAGAGAGCTTTGTTGACTCCAGATGGAACCAAGTCGTCGACAGCAAAAGACCGGTGCTAAATTCAATACTACAGTGAGACGACGCCGTTTTCTTCTATTATTTTATTATACACAAATAAAATAAAATAATATATATTTTAAATTATTATAAATAAAATTTATTTATGATTCGCGGTTTAATTTAACCGTTCACCATTAATTATTTAAAAAAATTACTAATTTTTATTTGTTTATTTTTAAAATTTTAATAATTAATTTGTGTTTTTTTATTTACATTATTACTACATCCGTCTAAAAAAGCTGCCACACACTAGGTTTTTGTACATTTACCAATGCATTATTTCAATGAAAATATTTTTAATTATAGACGACGAAAAATTATAATAATTTTATATTTAAAAAATAGACGAATAAAACAAGATCTCACTCGATTATATTTTTTTTATACATAAATCACAAAATGTGAAATAAAATTAGTTGATGAATAGTGTACAAACCCCTAATGCGGTAACTAGTCGATAAATAATGTACAAAACCCTATCGTACTGAGTAATAAAGGATGGAGGGAGTATTTTTTATTTTCTTTATATTTTTTAAAGCGTAATGGGCCATTAGTGACAAGCCCAATTATATAAATATATATATATATATATATATATATATATATATATATGAGGATTAATAATGCCACCCTATTCACACCCTTTACACACCCCACTATTTATCTTTTTGTAATTTTACATTTTAGTGGATTCTTTTTATATTTTTAATTTTTTAAAAATAAATCTGTTGCTACAATTTTTTTAATTTTTTTAAAATTTTTTATTTTAAAAATAAATTATATCAATATTTTATTTAAAATAAATAAATTGTAAAATTAATTAGATTTTAAATATAATATAAAAAAGTTAATTCTAATATTAAATAATAGTAGTACAAGATTAAAAAAATAAAAAACTAAAAAAACAAAAATAAAATAAAACAAAAAAAATTAGAAAAAAATATAAAACAAAATAAAATTAAAATCAACTTTGACGGGTGTATTCACAAAGGGTGTGGATACAAAAGTTTTTGGGTGTCATTATTCATTCTCTATATATGGATTATTTCAAAAAAAAAAAAAAACTCATATTTTCAAATTTAAACCTCCAGTTTTGAAACTTTTGGAAAACCACCCCAAAATTAGAAAACAACTAATGGTATTGGTTTTTGAGGTGGTTTATGTTGTGGTGGGGTGGTTTTATTTATACATAATAGATTAAAGAAAAATAAATTTTTTTATCAAGTTTATTCATAACTTTGGTCGGCTAGTACACATTATATAATTACTTAATTTTTGGGAGATAACAAACTATAGTTTGAAAATTATTAAATCTACTTCTTTTCTATTATAATTGATTAAATTAAAATTTTAATAAAAAAAATTTTTTTAAAAAATCAAACAAATTTTTTTTAAATTATAAAATCTAAATAATTTTTTTTTTCAATTTATTAAATTTAAAATTAAAAGTAAAAAAAATTATTAAATTATAAAGATTATAAAAAAAATTATTAAAACTTTTTTTTTTTCAAAAACTATAAATACAACTTATCATTAATAAAAATCATTAAATAAAAAATTTATGAAATATTTCTCAAAATACATACTTATTGAAAATTATTTAAATGGTGTAATATTTGGTTGTATTTGAATAATATTAAAAATATAAATTAAAAAATATTAAATAAAAAGAATTTTTCAAAAACCAAAACACCAAAATCATTAGTTGTTTTCAAATTTGGAGGTTATTTTTCAAAAGTTTTTAAAATTGGATGTTTAAAATCAAATACTTCACAATATGTTTATTTTTTTTATTAATAAACAAAAACAGATAAATTTTTCCAAGTCACCATGGTGGAGGTATTTGGAGTTCTCTAGTACAGTATCAAAACATGGAAAACCAAACTCTATTTCCGAAACCCTAATTGAAGTTTCTACAACATCTCATCTTTCCAGTTAGGTACGTCTTTCTTATCTTCTTAATCAATGGATCCGAGCTGCATCTATATTTAAAACATAGTTCCAATGCCCCCCACTAATGCACTCACTGGTGCTAAATTCAATACTACACAAAAACGACGTCGTTATTCTTCTACTACTTCTGTTAGAAACTGAAATGACATTTTGTTAACCGAAAACGACGTCGTTATTCTTCTACTACTTCTGTTAGAAACTGAAATGACATTTTGTTAGAAACTTAAATGACAATTTAATCCCTATACTGTAAATAATTCATAATTCTTAAGAAACCCATACAGTTTTTGAATATTAATGATTTTACCATATTTTAAAAATTGTTCATTTTTATGATTTTTTTTTTTTCAAATTAAAGAATTAACCTATCCATCCTGATTTCTAAAAGAAAAAAGAATACATTTGGAACCAAAAAGAATTGTTCTTTACACAGCAACATAGCTTATTACAGCTCTATATGTTACCTACCATATGTTTTTCTATCAAAAACTCTCTATAACCACATTTCTATGGCACCATAGTGGCGACTAATCAACAATGTATGCTTCATGTTTCTCAGCAATGGACACAAGTTGCAACCCTTCTTCCTTCACAGAATCCAATTTCTTTGTCAACAGATCAGCCGGCACGATTTCCTCAGTCTGGTCCGCCTTTGGAACAAGAAACACAAGGCCTAACGTTGCAAGTCTCAAACAGTTTCGAATAAGAATGACCAACCATAAGTTCCTGAAATCTGTCCTAGTGACATGTAACAAATGTAGGACTACCCCTCCACTCCATTTGGATGTGAGCGAGCCAAGACTGTCTATACACATTAACAGCGCGAAAAATGTGCCTTCGATGCCTATAGGGCAGAGTCTGGTGCTCAGAACAATCATTGGAATCCATCTGATTCTGCTTATGATGTGGGAGACTGATTGTTCCATTATGACAAAGAAGGAATCGGGAATACCAAGTATTAAGTTCCAGCGGCGAATGAATATTATGTCGAGCATGCCTGTTAGGCCATAGAGTAGCTGTGCGAAGAATAGGAGGTTTCGGAATGGGTAGTTTTTTAAGGTCTTGTGGTAGATTAGTACTCCTAGCATTGATGCAACTGCGCCTATTGCATAAATCACACCAATGAACTCCTGCAGGAAGTAGATAATTGACATTTTTATCAAAAAGTTCTTTTTTGACAGCAATTGAAAATGACAATGTTACCTGGGAGAATGCAGGACCGGCTTTAGGGTCTGTATACCAGTAAAACTGTCCTTCATGAGTACTAATGCTTAGAGCTAAAGATAGATACATGTAGAGTGATGGTTTCCACACTTGTGGGCATTTGATTGACCTGTACATGTCTCTCACTGCTGCAAATAAGTTTTCTATTGCCTAAAACAAGAGCAGAGTATGTTTATCAGGTTCGAAATGGATAACAAGGTGTTCAAACAAGCTTCTAGTCTTTCATTGTTGGTTTTTATCTCTAGATGTTCTCTTCCAAAAAGATTGGAAATCAACATCTTCTCATCAAAATACTTTTAACTCTCAACTGCTAAAACTAATCAACACAAAATTATAAATCATTGATCAGAAACTAATAACTAAAGCAAATGAAAATGAAATCTGACCTTTTTCTTCTCTGCAGGTGGAGCTGCGGATCTAGGTTCATGAATCACAAACCCTAAAGCCACCAATAAAGCAGATGGAATAGCCAAAATCCCCAATGAAACCTGAACAAGCCAAACAATCCAAACAAACAAACAATTACAAAACAAAAACAAAATCAACAGGAAGAAGACAAACAGAATTAGCAGAACAAACACGACACAAACCTGAGATCCTAAATGGTGAACAAAGAACCCACTAGTGGAATAACCAATCAAAGAACCAGCAGAAGAACAAAACCCACAAAGGGTCTGCATATCAGGAGCTAAAGACCTAAACTCAATAGAGTTTCTAGCAATACAAGCATCAATGGTAACATCAGCAATAGCAACACCAGCAGTGACACCAATCAAACAAGCCAATGCAAAAGCAATAGGCAGATTACCTAAAAGTGCAACCATTAAAGCCGAAACACACCCCAGAATACCAGCAATGACAAAATAAGGCCTTCTATGAAAACCCCAGATGGGAAAAACATCTGTAAAGAGACCCCAGATAGGTTTCATCACCCATGGAATGTAATACAAACCCATATAGATTTGAACCATTGAAGGCTGAACCTTTTGGACATCTTTCCAATAATAGTCTGTGACTACTTTGAAGATTGAACCAGAGAAGCCTTGGCTTAAACCATACACTAAGATCACAGCGAGTATGAATGTAGGGTTGAGTTGGGAAGATAGGGTTTTGAGCCATTCAAAGGGTTGACGTAAGAGGGAGATGATGAAGAGATGGGATTTT
The DNA here is from genome assembly GCA_031304145.1 of Cardiospermum halicacabum. Classification (NCBI taxonomy): domain Eukaryota; kingdom Viridiplantae; phylum Streptophyta; class Magnoliopsida; order Sapindales; family Sapindaceae; genus Cardiospermum; species Cardiospermum halicacabum. The sequence goes on from CM062396.1 coordinate 25,381,278, forward strand.
GGAGATTGTTGGGATGAATTGATGAGAGGTTTGTCTTCTTGATCCTGTTGGGTGTGTAAAGATTGCATCTTTTTGGTGGATTGCTGTTGAAGCGATGATGGAGGAAGAAGAATGGAGAAGTCTTTGACTTGAAAGTGTTGCAGAAGTGGCAGAACATATCTTTGAGATCTTGACTTGAACCTGTTGAAGAATATTTTATTGTTTGGTCTGCAAGTAGTTCCAATATTTCCGATTTATGTAATGATAATGAGTGAAGACAACTAACGTGTCTTATTCTCAACTAACTTTTATGTACGAGGAACCTTCTTTACATTAGTAATAATAACAGATGAGTTCATCTTATGTTAAAATTGAAATTACTGATATGTTGATTCCAGTGTGTACAGTGTGTAATTTCAATCTCATAATCTGGATCCTGAACCAACAATATCAGAACAGAAAGAAAACTTAAGAAAATGAATGATATGGGTCAGAAACGGAGCCAGCATCCATGGGTTGAGGGGGCCATGAGAAAAATTCGAACCAAAAACCTCCTTCTTATCCATGGGTTGAGGGGGCCATGAGAAAAATTCGAACCAAAAACCTCCTTCAATAACCATAAGAGTCTTAACCACCAAGCCACATATACCACTTGATATTAATAATATACTAATACATATATAACATATTTTTAAGGAGGTGGGGGGGGGCCATGGCACCTGCCAGCCCCCCCTGGCTCCGTCCCTGATATGGGTCCTGTAGCATTTGCATAGTTAAAAGGAAACTTAATCAGCACGAAACAGATTTAATGAAACTCTGAAAAATTAACAATGAAGACAACTTTAAGATGTGTATATGTTACAAGGCTATCGGATTATCTTACATAAGAACAGACTTTGGTGTATTGTAACTGTATTGATGCAAATTTACAAACATTTCCTCCATTTCGTCGCAGGGCTCGGGTTCAAAATTCATGCAGCAAGCAGCTTTTGGATGTCCTTCTGCAAGAAACAAGCAGAAAAGTCGGAAATGTGTTAAAACAGTTCGATAAATCCTTCTGCTAGGCAATCTATGGTACATGAAAAATGGCTTACAAGCCTCACAATATAGTATCTGAACTTAAAATCTATTCCTTCAAAGATCCACTACTATCTCTAGGCTATGTGTAAATGTCAGAAACGTATGGTACATTTTCACAGCTATGCATATTTGATGCATTATGAGTTACTAGTATCAAAGCATTTTTGGTATGATGTGTGCGGATTCGAGATACACACCTCAATTTGGAAAGGTGAGGTCGTTGGTGGGTATCTCTCAACAACTTTACCATTTTTGTCAACCAAGAACTTCTCGAAGTTCCACTTGATTAGATCACCTAGAAACCCTCCTGCATTTGACTTCAGAAACTGGTAAATTGGCGCGGTGTTTGGTCCGTTAACATCAACCTGTTATGCAAAGAAAGTTAGCATTAGTGTCATGTTGCTGTATGTAAGGAAAGAAAGTTTGTTTATGCATATGTAACCTACCTTGTCAAAAATGGGAAATTCAGCTTTAAATCTTGTACAAGCGAATTGCTTGATCTCAGGATTGGATCCGGGTTCTTGAAAACCAAATTGATTGCAAGGAAAAGCCAAGATCTCAAATCCTATGGAAGTTTCATTTCATACATTATGTTCACATTAAGTTTCCCAAAATAATAAATTCTATCAGCAGACTAATTCTTAAGAACTTAGGCAAAATAAGAAATGTTTGTATCTTGATAGTCATATGACGGCTATTTGGAATTGCTTCTACTTATAACTTCAGGGGAGTGGAAGATGTAGAAATCATTTTTAGATAGGTAGTTTACTCTAGAAGGTAAAAAACTCTTCCAGTAATTATCCAAATGCCACTAAAAGCAGCTTTTAAAAGCCGGAAATCAAAAGTTAGTTTATCCAAATAGACTTCAAGATTAATAGCGGACATCTCTCACCTAGGAGCAACACATACAAGCATGTCACCTGCATATGCTGCATAGCAGGTTTCTATGTTGCTCACCTTGAGTTTTGTACTTCTCATATATGTGAGACAGCTCCGAGTAATTTGAAGTTGTCAAGCCACTGCAATCAGATAACATTTCTCCACTTAGCCTAATATATATCATCTTATAAGAAATCAAAACATTTAGTTCTAACACTATAAATTGAGCATTTGAGTTCTTAAAAACCTAATAGCTTCATTCAAGTCTCTACCATATCACTATGTCATTATCAAAATAGAATTTTACGAGATAGATTAAAAAAGTACCATTTTGAAGCAACATTCACAATCAACAAAACTCTCCCTTTGAATTTACTAAGAGCCACATTTTTCCCATCAATATCCTACAAACAACAATCACAAATCATCAGAAACCAATCAAAAAAACAAAACTTTATAACAATTCATAAACACAAACAAAGCAAACCAACCTTGACAGTGAAGTCATGCACAGACTTCTCAGTAGCAGCTCTAGCAAACACACCAAAGGACCTAACTTTAGACGAAACAACACTAGGAAGAGTAAAATTAGCCGATTGTGAAACAAACCCATTTCTCAAAAAAGCTGATTTTGAGGACCCAATTGAGGATTTGGTTGAGAAGAATGAAGATATACAGAAAGGTGGTGTCTTTTTGGTCTGTGTAGTGAAAGTTGAGCAGAAAGGCATAGAAGAAGAAGAAGCCATTTTTGTGGAGACAGGACTTGCAGAAGCTTTGTGTTGTGTTTGTGTTCGTGTTCTGTTGAGTTGTTGTTGTGTGTGAATTTGATTCTTGTGGAATCTGAACGTGTTTGCAGTGGTTGCTGATAATCCACGTGGTCTGTATTTGTGGGATTGAGAATATATTTATTTTAAGACATGATAATTGTACGTATGTATTGAGCAATCAAATGTTCGTTTTTAAAAGTAAGCCTAAAAAATTAAATTTAAAAAATATATATATTCACCAAGAGTTTAATTTTCATCCGTGATTTCCATTTTATCCTTCCTAATTATTTTTATTTTTAAAAATAAAATAAATTAAAAAGTTTGAGCCTTAAATTTTTAAATTTTAAATTTTAATATATATTTTAAAATATATCAAAAGAATCCGAACAATAATCCATTATTCAAAATATAAAATAAGATTTTGTTAAATTAATAAGGGATAATGTAATTTTGAGTACCTAAAGTTGTGCAAAATTTTCACTTAGGTACTTCAACTTTTCGAGGTTTCATATAGGTACTTCAACTTGCAAATTATAAGTCATTTAGATCCTCGGGATGACGTGTCGCTAAAAGATTTGAGTACCTATATGAAACCTCACAAAGATGGAGTACCTATATAATGATCTAATTTGCAAATTTGAGTACCTATATAAAATATCGTAAAGTTAGAGTACATATATATAAATCTAATTTACAAGTTGGAGTACTTATATGAAATCTCGAAAAGTTGGAGTACCTAAGTGAAAATTTTACACAACTTTAGATACCCAGAGTTATATTATCCCAATTAATAATAACATTCAAAACTCATTTTAAAAAAGAAAGATACAAATACTTTTTAAAAAAGATGTGATTAATCTGCTGACTATAATTAATAATTAAAATGATAGTTGTAATTGATATTATAACTCTTTTAATTAAGGAGATTAACTCTAAACTAATATATTCTTAATTATAAAGATAGTTGTCATTTACTGTCATTTCTCCTAAGTATTTAGGAAGTATTATTAACTAAAAGTTTGAACTTGAATCTAATTCTATTGAAATAGATTCTTCATTTCAGTATAGACGTCCTTAAAAAGAATGAAGTTGATAGTGATATTGCCAACCCAGCAGATATTAGGGATGATGACATTAGTCTTAAAACTCTTGGTGACCCTTCTAGCACCAAAAATAATTTTGGTAAAGAAATTCCAGATTATGAATCTGACTTCCAGCATGACCACCAATAGAAAGAACAAGAATTAGAAAATGAAGCATACAATAAATGTAATATGATCTTGATTATAAGTTCGATGAAAAAGAAGTTTTTAAAACTTGGGCAAACAGAATGACGTTAGAATATGATATTGATAGTAAAGTAAGAACTTCTAGATCTAATAGACTGTTTAACTAGATAGCACTACAAACAACTGGTTTTGTCCAGAATTTTCTTCATAAAAATAAAAATGAAGCTTTGTTTGCAAAGCTTGAACAATGCAGAAATCCTTCAACTCAAGCACCAGTTCTTATCAATTTAATAAGTCGAGAGTTCTTCGATGAAGACCATTATATGATGCATGGTGCTACAATTGATAAACAACATAAGGAAGCTGAATATCATTTGGGTAATGTCAATATGTAACCTTTGTAAAATTAAACTATATACATGTGAATTTAAAAAGTATTATTATAACTTGACAACTGAGAGTGATTATTATATAATTGCTTATATAATGAAACTCTCGTACTTTATAATATAAGAGTTAAGAGAAAATTTTGAGTCTTCAAAGTACTCGCTCACTTGGTGCAGCTATTTGTGCCACTGAGCAAATGATTGCTGAAAAATATCAAGAAATATACACTATTAGACAAGTTAAGTCATATATTGTTGCGACGAAAATGAATATATTCCTCAACAATATAATTGCAAAAAGTTATCTTCTAAAATTTTTCAAAAAAGAAGAAAGAAATTTTTCCAAAAAGAAAGTTAGTAAGTTTTATAAGAAATCTTCCGATAAGGGTTAGAAAAATATAAACTTCTTTAGGAAGAAACAAAAATTCTCAAAACCTAGTTGTAAAACAAAAGTCTACCCTAAACGTAAACCTAAGTCAGTATATAAATGTTTCCTTTGTAAAAAAACATGTCATTATGCTAATGAATGCCATGAGAAAAACAGTTTTATATATATATATATATATATATATATATATATAAACTCTTTAAATTTGGAACTGATTAAATAAGATTTTTCCTCTTATTCAAAAAATGAGTTAAAATCTAAAAGGTAAAATTAGTCTGAATATCAGACTGATTGAGAAAACGAATCAATACTGCTATCTTCTTATATATTCAAAGCTGAGTCAGCATGTTTATTTGGCGGTCTAAAATAGAAGTATGATAGACAATGTCTATTTTCAAATTTGACAGGGCAGCTGGACAAAAATTTAGCAAAATTTGACGTCGCTAACGTGTCTATAGAGAAATTGGAAATAGACATACTACTGGATATGCTCTAAGCATCCAAAAAAAAATATATGGACAAATTTTATTAAATTAGATTAATTAAAAAGAATAAAATGATAAATACAATTAATATAAAATAACTGTAAATTTTAAATATTAAAAAAAGGCATATATTTAATCTTAAAAAACTTTTTTTTTTTAAAAATATCTAATTAAAAAATAATAAAAACAACTTAGATTGGTTGTATTTCCGGTGGCTTTGTGAAAAGTATTCCACGCAACGTAGCCTCAACTTCAATAATCAAAGTATCGTCCACCAGGTAATTTTGTAGTTTCGCCAATGCTAGGAAATTTTTCCAGCCATAGACATATGAATTACCACCTCCAAATACATTTTCTCCTGTCACAAACACAGTACAGTCAATAGCTGAGATTTTCACCGGCATAAAAAAAAAAAAAAATTATATATATGAGATTTTTTTTTAGCCTATAAAAAGTTTACTATATAATTATAGGCCAATATTGTAAAGTTTGAAAAACTAAAGTTTGAGCTGGTGAACGTAAGTCACAGCATCGGGTATTTTGGAAAACTTGACGTACGGGATGAAAATTAAACTTTTAAAAGTATGTTTTTGTATATTTTTTAAAATAGGTTTATAATGGTATTTTGAACTTTAAAAAGTCAATTTAAAAGAATTTTCAATAAAAATAAATAATATATATATATAACAGGTTTTTATTTTGTAATAACTTATTATAAGAATGATATTTGTTCAGAGATCATAAATTTTATTCTTTATAACGTATTTCTGCAACAACAAACATAAAACGCAGAAAACATGTAGATATGTAACTCACCCATGCATGCATAGTGGTTTGCCGTACGCTGATCTTTGATGCGCATTACGTATCTTACAAGTAGACTAGTATTTGAAGGAATGGACGATGGCACTTCTAAAAATATGGAGAAATTATTACCTTCGCCTTCTAGGTGCCCATTTGGGTAGATCCTTATATACCTAAACCAAAAAGATAGAATTCAAATTAAACATTTACTACCTAGGTTTGGAGAGATTATAAAATACTATACCATTTGTGATGTCCAAAGGGTTCAGAAACATATGATTCATTCACTAAATGTGAGAAGTTGTCAATCTTCCAAGTATATGAATAAGTCATAGGATCTTTCCTCACAGATAAAAGATCTTGGGTGATATTGTGGTTGTTCAAAGTAAAGACCTCTACGCCAAACACACATGTACTTGTTTTTTCAAATAGGTAACCATTCCTGGGATCAAGAAAGGTTTTTAAATCTATGAATTGATCGATGCCAAATACAGTGTTTATTGAATGATACCGCAATCCAACACCAGCTGCAACCAAACCAAAATTCAAAATAAGATATAAATCTAAATGGTACTATTTTGATAAATAAATTTTTTACCATTTTTGCCCAAATATTTGTCCTGTAGTTTGTTGTATAAGAAAAAATTTGCAGTAACACAGACTTCCCAACCAGCCGCAAGCGAAGTTGTCTCAAGCATTTGCAGATAAATGGAGATATGATCTGCAATGTTTTTTGTTTTATTCCCACCTGGACAGATTAACAGTCTCCTGCAAGCCAGAATCGTTAGGATCTATTTAGAATTACATCTATTTTTAAATAAGAGAAGTAAAAAGTTAATCTAAAATTGGTGACATGTCAGAAGTATTTCTGATAGTATTTTCAGAAGACAGAAGTCAATTTATCTAAAGAATTTCTAACAGTACTTTCAGAAAACAGAAATCAATCTATTTAAAGAGGAACTTTAAATTTGATTTAAATTCGAAATTCATTATTGTACCATTTGTAGCCTTGTGCCTCAAATTTGCTTGAAGAAATTTCAGAGACGGAAGCACTCAACAGTGAGGGGAATGAGTCAACTTTAAATAATAAATGACAGGGGGGAGAGGTTCTTCCTGAAGAACAACCAAATCAAAGTCAAATTATGCCAAAATTATTAACATAAAAATAAAAGAGAAAGAGAGTTGATAGGCACCCTCGAAAGGTGCAACGTATTCCTTGCCAATCGCCATTATTTTACTCGAAAGCTCTTCTGAATAAAGTGTTTTTGGTCTCCTGAGAGATGAAGCCACGACGGAACTGAAAAATAGGATTAAGAGATGACAACGTGGTCATCATATTTATAGAAAAACTTGCTTAGCAAGTAGGAAATCCTCTATCACTCAAATTCTAACCTAACTACGTTTCTAAATCTACAGCATCATGATTGTTAGGTTTTCTAAATCTAGTTATTATAAAATACGGAATTTGTCTTTTAATATAAGAATTTTTATTTCATTGATGTAAGAATGCCTTAAATCATAAGGAATTCTAAACTATTTAATTTACTGGGAATCCTTTCTATATTGGTTAGGATTTTTTTTTCCTAGTTTTACGAATTTGTTTTTCCCAATTGTTATGAATTGTTTTTCCTTATTGGAAGAAAATAATAAATATTAGAAAAGTGGAATTTGTGATCACTATAAATAAAAGTGTCTCATAAAAAAGAAAACATCCAGTTTTAAGACCATCTCCAAGACAGTAAGCCCGTGTATGTCACGTCATCATCAAAGAGACTCACCAGTAGGAAATATAAGAGTTTTACTCCAATGCAAAGTCTCTTTTATTTGTTTCTAAAAATTAAAAAAGTCAAATATAGAAGAAAGACTCATTAAGAGACGCCCACTGCAGATGGACTAAAGAGAATTACACATTGTGAATGTGAAAAACACATTATGAGTGTGGAAAACACATTCGTGAGTTAAGAGTTTTAGTTTGGATGCTTTGGGTTGTGAAATTTGAGTGTAGCATTTTGTGGCTATTTTATGTGATATCTTGTAATCCCTTTGATCATTATAGTGGATTGTTATTCTCTTCCTTCGTGGAGTAGACACATCACCGAACCACGTTAAATCTCTTGTGTATTTTTCTACTTTCCATACTTTGTTGTTCTATTTTTACTCTAGTTGGTGCTATTCTATCTCCTCTATTCCTGACAATTCATAATAAGAACAGAATTTTTCGGTAGCATATTTGGATAAACAAATGCATGTATTGTTTTAGTTTGTATGGATATGAGCATGTGATTTTCCTTTTCTTTTCAAGTGAACTTCCGTATAAAATTCTAAAATTTATCGCCTCCTGATACACATCTAAGGAGAGTAAAACGCATAATTCTTCAAACGTTAGAGCAAATATTGAACAGGAATTAGAGCTCTATGTCAAGCGCCATCAGCTTCAACCCTGCTAAACACGTGCAGCACTTAACTCAGCGATATCCCAAACTTTGCTAAGTTCAGTCTCCCCAAATATAGGAGTCTCCTTCAACTCACTCACAGAGGCACAACTTGAGTGTATAAGGAAAAGAAACTTTATTGCACACAAAGAATGTTTACAAGTGTGTAAGTGTACAAGGAGACTTAAGAACTCTCTAAGTATAAGGTATCCAAGGTTCTGTACAAATGAATGAGGAGCCACTTATTTATAGGCAACTCCACCTCCTCAATGTGTGGTGGAGATTCAATCTCATCCACCTCCTCAACATGTTGCTAGAAAGCCCCTTCTAGCACCTTCCTATCTTGACAAAGGTGGAACTCTCTAGATTGGCAGCTAGGGTGCACGTTCTTGATGCTTCTAGACCCTTCTAGGAAGCTCTTGAACCCAGCTCACACGTCCAACCAGCTCCAATCTGCCCTTGTCTCCCAGCAGCTTCCGGAACCTTCTAGAATCCCCTTCTATGTCTTCCACATGCCATGAGTGGAGATCCTTCTACATAGGCGGCCAAGGACTTGATCCCACATGATTCTAGAGTCCTCTAGGCTTCCCCAATGTCCAGCTCGCGTGCCATTCCCCAGCTAATGCACCTTGGTTGGCTCCGGAAGTCTCTAGACTCTCCAGAATTCTCCAAGACTGTCCCCTATCTTGCGTTATTTCTCTAGAACGCTCCAGACCTCCAAATGACACGATCCTGGACTCTCTGAAATCCTCTGAGTCTAGAATGTCGCCTTAAAATATCAACTCATTTGGTTCAATCAATTTCCCGCTATGGCCGAAACATTCCAGCACGATCTAGAATCCCCGCTTCTAGAACATTCTAGCGATCCTGGACTGCTGTGACTCATTCCAGACGCTTCTGGCTGCCCTTGCACTTAGCGCCTGCCATCTCCACATCCTTCTGAATGTGGTGAACATCTCCACCAAATCTTGGCTCGATCCCTTAAGCCAATTCACCCGAAACCACACAACAGCCCGCAACTGTCAAGGCATCACCAAAACAACACCATATGCACCAAATATGGCCCTTTTCCCTTCGGCCAACTGTTGGGGCGTGACATCTATCATACAATGGATCAAACATCTATGAACCTCTTGAAAAAAGATTTATCTACATTACCTAGCTGAACTGGGTTTACACTGGCTTTACAATCTGGACGATTTGCAGTAGGGTGTCAGTGTAGCACTAGATATACACTACGTCTAATGAGATTTTGGTACAAGGTAGGTACATGTTGGATACTACCTAGGAATCACGGTAAATTGGCTGTATTCTCACCCTTGTCAGCGTCAAGATACAACGCCCCATGTAATCCTGCAATTAATGCTGATTAATGCTCTGAGGTAAAACTGAGCACTGTGGAACTTCCTGCTCGGATAATCAAATTACAATTTAAACAAGCACATAGGATATTAGTTACTAACAGAAATGAAGAAAAAAGTTTGGACTATCTGTCCGGCAGAGTTCATATTGTCTATATAACTCTATTTACCTTTGCATGCCTCTTTGCAGGTAAGTTATAAAGGAAAGGACGATGTGCAAACTTTTAGATAGAAAAGTAATGATACCTTCCAAATGTGTCATGATCATAAATTTCAAGGATTAGCATGTCATGTAATCCATCCTCGATAACTAAGTCAAAAGTTTGATTCCAAACTAGATCCAGGCAGTCATCGATCAACTTTACTTGAGCCTGAATGATTAAAGATAACTGAAATCTGCAAGCCAGAATTTTATGAAGAAGGCAGGAGACAAGAATATTTGTGCATGCATGTGTACAACTTTTTGGACATCGGAAACCTAACTCTAGTTTTGTTTCTTGTCTTGTCTCTTATTTCTTCATTGTGAGCACCACATACGGATCATCCTTCCCCATCAAATCTGCAGCCGGCAAGTTATCAGCAGATAACACGGTAACAGAAAGAACTCCTCTCCCGGTAACCTCTTTTTTCCTCTGAGGGATAGCTTTTTCACTGTTTCTGTTCCATTTGCCCCACTTTTAAGAACCTTCTGCAACGAGGTCATAGAGGGGTTTTTTATTTTATTTTCCATGCCAAAAGGACAATATAAAAGCTCCAAGTGCACCTGAAATCATCATATAAAGATAAACAAAATAACTGTAATAATATATCACAAAAGCAATTCGATTCACCAATCTCCAAATTAACCGAGACACAACTTCATGATATTTAAATTCAATCAACATGCTTGTTAGGAATTATTTCAGTCATAAGCAAGAAGTAGATATCTAAATTAGTAAATTATTTCTCCCAATCATATTAGATTTCTTTCCTACACAGTCAGGTCAAAAGATTCATGCCATCATTGGAATCACAATGACACTACTTTCTTATTTTTGAGAAACGACAAGCACACTACTGCTTTTTAGAAAAAAGCAAACTCTTACTTGAATAAAACAATAGAAGCATTTTACCTCTTTTCTGTGAACTTTTAGCATAAGATTGCTCCAAACTAACTGCTAAATAATTTTCAATTAGCAGTGTCAAGTTTCTTACTAAAACTATCTAATAGATGACTTCTGAAATGTATAAATACAAGCACTATTAGAGGTTATCGGGCTTCTTACCTGCCCCCTGTTTTTAGTATCTCGTTGAACCTGCAAATCTTTAACTAGTTTCAACCAGACATCTTTTACTTTGCCTGGTTCAAGCTCATGTAAATGTACATGTGCACCCCCAATTAACTCTGATGCTTGTAGCCCCTCATCATCAAAAATTCTTACCACCAAGTGTTGTGTGGATGCATCTTCAACAATAAATTCGAAGTGTTCATTCCAAATTGGATTTAAGGAAAATGAAAAGAATGGGGAAAATTCCTTATAAAAACCTAGTTCACCAAAACGTAAAATAAAAAAGATACATATGCCAGAAGAAAGCTAGGACAACTTACAATTACTTTACTTCTCTTCATTCTGTCACGTAATGGGTGCAGAAATAGTTCAGCATAAGGATCTGATTTCCCAATAAGGTCTTTATTACTTAACTCTTTTGCTTGTACAAGCTTCACCTCTAATAGTCCCAGGGTTTAAACTCCAGATCACTAAAAACATAACATATCAGCATTAAATTTTTAATATCTAAATGAAGTAATAAAATGAGCCAACTATCAACTATCATCTTTCCATTTTCTCCAAACCCCTCTTTATAGCTGACAAGACAGACTCTGAACATCTCAAATATTCACTGAGAGGCCTGCATGACTTCCTCACAAGACACTATAGTTGTAGGTTATAACCTGCTGTATAAAAAATTTAAGCTCCAAGTTTTGCTTTGTGCTACTATACCTCTAATCCCCAGGCAAAATGGGAATAACTTCTCTGACTGGCCAGGTGATAGAGTCCTCAATGGTTTCCTGTAAAGATGAAATCATAGCATTTAAAACAGGATATTATTGTAATATGAAACTCAAGGTTTTGAACCAATGCACTATCCTTTCTTCCTTGCTTTTCATAAACCTAATTCATTACAAAATTAAAAATCTAAAAGGATCAGAGGGAATCTGGTAAAGGATCTCTTAGGTATAACCCCAAACAAGCAACAGAACTTGCAAGATGACAAAATTTTCAATCATCAGATAATCATAAATTCAGAACCTTGATTCCATGACTGTGCATGCATTTGTTCATTGTATCTTAAAGCTGGTGATAAAATTACTGATGTAGTGTTTTCAGGGTTAGGCGGAATCTGTCCACCAGGAATTTGAAACCTCATTCACAATCATTTTCTGTTAAAACGAAGCACCATTTGTTCTTTTAATTAATGTAATCTGAATCATGATCATTTTCTAGGTTCTTTCAAACTTACCATCCAATTAATGTACTAAAAAACAACCAGAGACAAACATACTCAACAGAAAATATTTAATAGCACAAGGCTCTCAAACTGAAATTGTCCTCAAATCCTAGCAAATATATGTTTAACTATTTCGTGTCTAAACACGAGTTTGGAACATAAAATGGGAAACAAACCTCAATAGCATCTGAAAGATCAGGAATAGTTGACATTTCCCCACCAATAACTTTGAGAGTAAAATCCAACTTTTTCTGCAAGCAAAGTTACATACTTGGATTATCCTTAATGCTAAGTTTATGCCAAACAGCTTTATGAACCTGTAAATATTAGAGCTTGGCAAAGAAAATAGAAAATGAAGGAATGAACAGAAGTGGTAGATTGGTAACATGATCTATACAAATTAAGGAAGCAGATATTAGGATTAATTAAGCTGCACTATAACCTTATTTGTAACGGAATATATATTGAGCGCAGATCAATTTTAAAGTAGGGCCTTACTGCATTCTAACATCTAGAATTTAAATGCATTAAATCAAATAAGGTATGATGACTCGGAATGAATGTAAATACTCATTTCTTATATGCATGTCGAAACCTTCTTTCAATGATTATATTATGCATGGATTCTACAACTTCCAATTTTCATGGGAACTTCAAGAACTTGGAAAGAGAGAGTGCACCTTTTCCCTTAGAGAATAGCTGACAGCTCCAAATCCAGGAAACTCATCAACTAGTGGCTTGAAGATTAACCTGAAAACCCTAGCGAATCCAATATTTTTCACCTAAAAATAAAGAGGAAAAAGTTTAGCATAAAACTGGTGTATTGAGTAATCCAAGACTATTGAGTATTAAACTGGAGAACTTGAATTTCCAATCAACTACTGTAAAGTAGATATCATAGCAATGAGTTGAGCGGAAAAAGGGTCGCTATCACAATAACTGATAACATTAGCAAAGCTTCAACCTATCCATCCAGACACTTTGAGTTGCACACTAGAAGAGCTCCCAATTCATGTCTTTAAATTGATTTTCTACTAGCATTTTTTAGATTATAACTTGACATGATTCTAATATAAAATGAAGCATTGAACAAAGGGAACTCTAGATCTTCAGTGTTTAAGCAGGTCTGCAACCACACCATAATGGGCATTGAAGTCAGAAAAATAAAATTAATAAATAAAGGGTATGGTTATACATACATTTATAATCCCAAAACAGATAAGAGAACCTCATCATCCAAAAGTAATTGTAAAAATAGAGAAATCATGCTCTTGAGCTGTGGCTTACCTGCACCCGCAGTGATGCACCAAGTCTAGTCTTAACTGCTAGTATTATACTGGAATTTGCATCCCATTGCATTTCCAACCCCATAATAACCCCATTACTTCCCTCTTCAATAACGGAAACTCCTATAGAATATTTTTTAAGAATTTGACTATATTGGAACAAATGACAAAGTTACCCAATTACAGAACATATCTTTTTAAATTTGCTAGTAACTTGGCCAAGCATCAGAAGTAACCCCAGAAGAACTGTCAATTTAATCACAGCAACATTGTAGGATTAAAAAAAAAACAGATACTAATACAATTCATCAGATTTGAGGAAAATAACTCTCACACCCCAAACAAGTTCAACACCAGTCAAATAAATAAAATAAAATAAATTTTAAAAAGAAAAAGAAAAAACCAAATGCAAGGATATAAAATATAATTAACTTAACAATCCCAAAAAAAGTAAACACGATGTCAAATATGCCAACAAAATGCAATGCATTGCAACAACTATAACATAATAAAAACAACAGCAACTTCCTCCACGTCCCTAATATAGTACAAACCTGTAAACTGTGGCGCAACAGTACCAAGAGTGAACTTAGAGAACTTAAGAGAGGACAATACAATCGGCCTATATTGTTTAAGAATAGGCTCACCTGAAGTCTTGATCAATTCAGAAGCTGCCTATAACACCAAATTCAAATATCAAACTCAATTTTCAACTAAAACCTAATAAGAGTCACAGATTCAAAAGAGAAAAAAAAATATATACCTCATCAAAATCTCCAAAACTCACAGAAATTCATGCGGCAAGAGCTTTCTAGAATCTTCGACAGACATACGAGCAAAGGAAGCTATAGTTGTCGCCTGCAATCACCAAAGAATCACACACAAACACACTTTTCAAAAACATTTTCTCGTCAGATTTTGCTTCGACAACGAAGCAAGCACTGTGAGATTGCTTCTTGCTTTGGAAATACAACAAGACAAACCAGACAGTATAATTTTCTCTCTTTTCTTTTTGGTCTTTTTTTCAAATAACGTGAAATTTTATTTTATTTTTAAAAATAGAATCGTTTCAATCGAAGATACAGGAGGAGAAAAATGGCGACAGAAAAAGGAGGGCTGTTCGGTGATGCCACGTGTCCAACTGAAGAGAAGAAAGGTCGCTGCGCGATTACGGATTTGAAAGTAAAAATTATGAGTCAGTTGACCATTCAGATCGTGCCACGTCATTTTCAATAAATATTGCGTAGAAATGGTTTACGAGCGAGACTTTTACGAGCATGTACAACACGAGACTTTTACTTCGTGTATTGATGAGTTGGAAGTATACTGAGATAGAGAAAAATGAAAAATTGATGACAGAAAAAATATTTGTGCAAAGACCTTAACACTATATAATTGTAAATTAAGTTGTGTGGAAGTGTGGTGCGTACCATACAATCGCTTCCGCCTAAATTAATTTGTGATACACGCGCTACGGTGCGACTAGCTTTAAAATATTGAGAAAATAGATAAAAAAATCCAACCTGTCACAAATATCCCATGTAAAATATATAGCATTGTACATGCTCTAATAGCTTATTTATTTATAGTGGAGACTAATATTTTCAACTAAATTGGGTGATTACAGGGAGCGGTGGATTACTACAAAATACCCCATTATAAGCTATTAAATATAAAATCATTTAATAATAAATTTTTAAATATATGTAATTAAAACCGGACATAGTTCTAAAATAAAATTTATCAAAATAATATTTTGATTATTTTTGGGATGGTTAAATACCGCAACATTCTTATTAATACCGCATCTATTATTTTAATTTTATCCTTTTACTTGATTTCTTATGCACAATATTAACTCCAGTTTTCTTCAAGAATCCTAAAAACAAAAACAGTTTTCCCTCTTAAAAGAGTCCTCTCTCGTCCTTTTCCCTCTTCTCTAGGGTTTTGAAATATTGGCGGACAGAAAGGTATTAATAAGTTTGCTGCGGTATTTTAATAATCCTCTCAAATAAAACATAATGATACGAAGGAGTAGTTACTTCCATCAATGTCTTCTATGATTATATAATTAAAAGAAAAAAAATTAAACGAGTTGAGATAATGAAAAAAAAATAATTAAAAAAATTGTTTGAGCTGAGACGATAAAAAAAATTAAAATTAAACGAATTGACATGATGAAAAGAAACTAATCAGTTGAGTGGAGAGAATGGAATAAAGAGTTTTATTCAAAATAAAAAATTTATTCTTTTAATTTTTAATTATATTAAAAATATAATTAAAAAATAAATACGTTATTAATCAATTTGCTTGCGGTATTTATCACTTTTGTTATTTTTTTATTATTATTCACTTTGAATACATTTTTTATTACATAAAAAAAAACTATTTAATTTAGACCATTTATACAATATTATTCATTTTCATAAACCAAATAATTTTCGCTAGGTTTAACCTTAATCAATTAGGTAATATACCGAGCTAGGCTGAGTGTCATAATCCTTCTTCATGCTCGTAAAGCATTGAAGACCGTCTTCACCTAAACCTGAATGACTGCTAGCTGAGATGACACAAAAATGTAATATCCTTCTTCAAGCTCATTCTTCGCTCCTCACCGTCTGTAGTACTTACACTTCCATTCAATTTACTAATTTTTCTCTTTTTTTTCAGATCTAGTTTTCGTTCTGTACAGATTGCTTTGACTATCGCTGACTACAAATGCTCTTTGCGCGGACTGCCTGCAACTTCTCCAGACTACAGTCGGAAATTATCAGAGGTACACGTACAACTTGTTGTTTGATCCATTGTTTTTTAATTCGAGTGAATTTCATTTGATTTGATATTGAGGTTCATCTACGTTGGGTTTTGCTGGACAGTTTGTTGCGGCCATGCGTCAGGTTCTTAAAGAGTATTTCTCTGTTCTCTCGGCCATACAGGGTCATGTTGTTGGATTAAGGCTATTTTTTATTTATTTATTTATTGTATGTCTCATTGTGGGTTTATTAATACACTGTACCTCATGTAGGTCGTTCATTGTGATTTTGAAGACACCAAACAAGTGCTCATCGGAAATTTTGTTCAGAATTTATTTATCTGACAGGTAAGCAAGCTATCATTTCCCTTGTTAATGTTAAATTGTAATTCGCTTTTAGTGTATTGTGTTTAATTACTTCAACCCAGGAAGTTAGCTATGCCTTTCGAAAAAAATCATGTTATTCATTGAATTCAATTAGAAGATAGGAATTAGATTATTTAGAATTGCTCTGTGTAGACGGTTGGTTTTGCTGTTGACTATGATGTATTGCACAAGTACATCATGCGACCTTAAAGGATAATGTGAGGGGGCAATTAAGGTTAGTTTAAAAAGTTGATAAAAGTGCTTCTAGATATTCTATTGTGATCTATATAGATAATTTACTTGTTATTTTTTGGTGTCTGATTAGCTTGGGCAGAACTGTTGTTAAATGATTAATGCGGATCTATAACTAGAGAGGTCAATGGAAAATCTTAAAGCAGATGAGGAATTTTGTATGAATTAGAATGCAAAACTAATAGAAACATTATAAAGTTTAAGTCTGGATTGTTGTTCAGTACTTTTCAGGATATTCCCTTTTCTCATTATGCTTGCTTAGAGGGTGTTTGATTATTGTTTCTTTATAACTCAATGCTAGAATATTTCAGGTCTTTGTGTGATACTTTTGTTCCAGGCAAAATTAAGCCTAAGAAGTGTTTTCAAGGGTAATGGGCCGCAATGGGCCAAGTATATGACAAGCCCAACAGTTTTTTTGTTTGTTTTTTCTTTTTCCCTCTTAATTGGGTATTTGAGTATCTGATTCTGTATTTAAACCTTATTACCCAATTTCATTTCCATCAAACGATCAAAAAAAAATCTTCATTTCCATCAATCGATAAAACCTCTTCGTTAGTCAGAAAAAAAAAAATTTTGTTTGTTCTCATAGAGTCATAATGAATGGTGATTACTATAGCTGGGTTTTTGTCCCCAATCCCCTTACCGTGATATGCAATCACTTGTTTACACGACAGAAAGCATTTGCAAGAGACTCTGCTATTGAAGAATCAAGAACCGAAAGGATAGATGCAATAGCTACTGCTAATAATGCCGGCACTAGATCTTCAACTCCAGGAAGGCCAGATGCAATAACTACTACTCATAATGCCGGCACTAGATCTTCAACTCCAGGAAGGCCAGATGCAATAACTACTAGCGATAATGCCAGCACTACACCTTCAACTTCAGGATGGCCAGCATGGTATCCTGTAGTTGATGAGTTCTTATTCTATAAGCTCACTCCTGAGCAAATTACAGGTTCGTTTTGTCTTTTTTGAGGTTTCTTTAATTCTTGAATCATTCTTGATTTTTTGTTTTTTTGTTGTCTGTTATAGATAAACATCCTGATGAATGGGAAGGCAGATTTTGGTTCTTTACCAAGAAAGAAAATGAAAGAAGAGTTGCAGGGGATGGATACTGGCATCCAATGGAGAGTCAGAGAGACATTAAAAGAGAAAACAGATACGTGGTTGGAAAGAAAAGGAGGTTCGTTTACACCCTTGGGAGCAGGAAGGGCATATCGACTAGAACTAACTGGAACTTAATTGAATACGAGATCTTTGGGGCAAAGGTGAATATTTTATCTTTTCAATTAAAAAGTAACCATGGAAAATTAAATTATAGATTTCATCTAGATCTACATATGGCATATAGATCATTTAGTAAACACAAACTTCATATTTTGTTGCATTTGCAAGTGAATGCACTTTCATAATGACAAGAATTTGACCTGTGTTCATACTGGTTTTTAGCTATTTTCATGCATATAGTTTTGTAGTTTTATGGCCAGTGGAGAGATACTTGTGAAACTTTACCAGAAATTTGGGATTGCATCATAAGTTTAGAGGAAGAAAGTAGTTTATAGATAGTTTAGTAGATTGCATTTTCAAGTTAATGCACTTTTATAAGGACAAGGAAAAGTGTTCGACCCTGTTTTCATATTGTTTGTTTTTTAGCTATTTTCATGCAGACAATTTTATAACTTTAAGACCAGGGAGAGATACTTGTGAAACTTCACCAGAAACTGAGGATAGCAAGTAGTTTATAGATAGTTTAGTAGATTGCATTTTCAAGTTAATGCACTTTTTTAAGGACAAGGACAAGTGTTCGACCCTGTTTTCATATAGTTTGGTTTTTAGCTATTTTCATGGAGATAGTTTTATAACTTTAAGACCAGGGAGAGATACTTGTGAAACTTCACCAGAAACTGAGATAGCAAGTAGTTTATACTTATCTGACTATCATTAACTCCATTTCAGCAGCTATCACTCCCTTATTTCATTAATTTTTATTGCCTTGTTTCATTAATTTCTATTCGCTTTTTGACTGAGCTGCAATTAAGCTGTGAGCCTATTTTTAACCACATACATACTTTTAACCCATTCTAGACATATATGTAAAAGTGGATGAAAATATAGATACTACTAGTATATGAATGGTAACATTTTTCCTAAAATCATAACATTGTGCATTGATGGTAACAGGTAGGAGACTTAATTGTGCTAGAGCTCTACCATGAAGGACCGAGGGCCTCTCCTCCTACAAATCCAGATGAACCTGATGGAAACAGCAATTAATAATCAAAATGTACGTGTTGTTTGTACTGTAAAATAGTGGGTACTTTGTTAAACTACAACTAAAACCAGATGATTTTTTCTCTGTAATTGATACGGTAGTAAATACTTCATAGGTGTATTCATGCAAGTATACAAATGACTTTTTATTATAAAACATCATCAAAAACCAATCAAAAAAACAAAACTTTATAACAATTCATAAACACATACAAAGCAAACCAACCTTGACAGTGAAGTCATGCACAGACTTCTCAGTAGCAGCTCTAGCAAACACACCAAAAGACCTAACTTTAGAATAAACAACACCAGGAAGAGTAAAATTAACCGATTGTGAAACAAATCCATTTCTCAAAAAAGCTGATTTTGAGGACCCAATTGAGGATTTGGTCGAGAAGAATGAAGATATACAGAAAGGTGGTGTCTTTTTGGTCTGTGTAGTGAAAGTTGAGCAGAAAGGCATAGAAGAAGAAGAAGCCATTTTTGTGGAGACAGGACTTGCAGAAGCTTTGTTGTTGTGGTTGTGTTCTGTTGAGTTGTTGTTGTGTGTGAATTTGATTCTTGTGGAATCTGAACGTGTTTGCAGTGGTTGCTGATAATCCACGTGGTCTGTCTTTGTCGGAGAATTTTTTTTTTAAAGGGATTATTGCATATTAGTCCATCAAAAATTTTGTTTTTTTAAAATAAGTAAAAGGTTTAAGTCATAAAAATGAGTGACCAAAATTTCTGAACTATCGTCCATTATTTAATAGATAAAATAAAATCTAGATAAATTAATTAAAAATAAAAATTAATTTAAAAAAATAATCAACAAAATATAATTAATAATCAAATTAAAATTATAGTTGTGATTGATATAGTAACTCTTCTAGTTAAATTAACTCTAAACTAACATATCATGAATTACAAATAGAGTGTTCATCTACTAGCATTTCTCCTAAATATTTAAGAATTTCTTTTAACGAAAAATTAGAACTTGAATCTGATTTCAATGAAATAAATCCCTGATTTCAGTGTAAATTTCCTAAAAGAGAATGACTATTGAATAAGAAATTTTTAATTTTCGAAATATGATTGATTCATTAGTTCAACTGTCTATCTTTTACCAATCTCCTAGGAAATCAACCATGCTATTAGATAAATTGAAAATGAAGAACTCATTTACTTGTCTAAATCTAATAGGAATATTACTAATTCTTCAAATGTTAGGGATAAAGACTTTAGTCTTAAAACTTTTGGTGGCCCTTCTGACATCAGGAATGAATGTAGTGAAGAAATTTCGGAATATAAATCTCACATTCAGCATATTTGCAAATGGAAAGAACAAGAATTAGAATAAAGCATATAGGAATAGTTATATATGTTAAGATGATTCATGTAAAAAAAGTTTCCTGAAGCCTATAAAAGAAAAAAAAATGTCACAAAAATATTAAACGTTCTTAAATCTTGATTATGAGACTCATGAAAAAGAAAATTTTAAAATTTGGTCTAACATAATGATGTTAAAAGCTCATTTTAACAATAAACTAAGAACTTCTAGATCTATAGCTTGTTTGATTTGATGGGTAATTACCAAAATCCCCTAAGTTTTGAATTGTTTGATTTTCCGCAATCAGTTTTCAAACGTTGTATCAAACCGCCCCCATTTACAAAACTATAGTTATTTCGGTTATGATTGAATGTTTTCTGTTAATGGGAGCGGTTTGACATAACATTTTGGAAAATGGTGGCAAAAAATAAACGTTTCAGAACTTAAGGGATTTTAGATAATTACCCTTTATTAATTCTCTAAATTGGTATTGATTTGAGGACATGTTATGATTTATAATTACAAATGTGGTATTGGTAGGGGGTTTTCATAATATAAAAATTTAAATTATATTTTTTTTTTAAAATTACTTAACTAATTTATTTCATATATTTATTAAAAGTGGTATTTTCCAGCTGATAGTTTTTTCGAATAACATTTTAGTATCTTTTTATTTATTTTAAAATTTAAATATTTAAAATAGTTTAATTTATTAATCTATTTATTTCTTTAAATTTGGTGTTTAAAAAAATTATATATTTTTTATACTTATTAATTTTTTTATAAAGAATAAAATTATAATATAAAACTAATAAAATAAAATATAAATATAATAATTGCAAGTGAGTAGAAATAATATTTGATCATAACTGGAGGTGAGCAAAACAATAGTTAAAAAATAAGGAGATGTATAATGCGTAATTATCTATCTTAGTTGGAAGAACTTATATTTTTTTTCGTATCTGAAGATGAAATAGTGAAAATATATTTATATTTTTTTCTCTCGATTTCGATAGTTTATTTTTTCCTAATATAGTGATATATTTTTCTAAGTCCATTATTCTTTAATAAAGTAGATATTTACATCTTTTAATAATGGCATAATGGTCACCGATAGGGATGGCAATTTGAATCCACCCCGCGGGTTCCCAACCCGCTCCAACCCTGTCGGGGCGGATTTAAACCCGTCTCGTATAGGGGTGGATTCAATCTAATTTAAAAACCGGTGTCAGGGCGGGGTAGGTTCGGATTCTATCAAAATCCACCCCGCCCCGCACCGATATATATATTAATCAATTTATTATATTATATTATATTACAAAATAAATATATTTTATAATATAATATTATTTCCAATATTTAATGTATTTTAATTTTTTAATTTTTTAATTATATAGAATTTAATATTATTTATAATTTTTTAATATTATATATTTATATAATATTTTATTATTTATTATTTAAGTAATTCCAAATGTTAATGCGGGTTGAAACGAGGCGGGGCGGGTTTAAACCCGCTCCGCGCGGGTTGAATTTTTATAGTAGAAAAAGAATCCTGCGGGCGCGGGTTGAATTTTTATAGTAGAAAAAGAATCCTGCGGGGCGGGTTGGGACGGATTTTGATTAATTATGAAACTAGCGGGACGGGTTCGGGTTGAGCCATAAGCCGCTCCAACCCGCCCCGTTGCCATCCCTAGTCACCGATGCCCCTAAACTTGGCTAACCTTTTCCATTTAATCATTCAACTATGCGATGTTTCAATTTAGCCCTTTAACTACCTAATATCGGGTTAATTTGCCATTTTTTACTTTTGTGGCAGATGATGTGGTAAGATTGTTGTATATATTATTTGGTTTTAAGTCACATGCCACATCATCTGCCATGTGGATGAAAAGGGTCAAATTGACTCGATATTAAAAAGTTGATGGGTCAAATTGAAATCTCGCATAGTTGGAAGACTAAATTGAAAAGGTTATCCAAGTTTAGGGGCTTAAGTGACCATTATACCTTTAATAATTGTTAGAATTGTAGTAATAATTCAATATTACTTTGTTTTCTTAGGAAGTTCTATTAGTAAGATTAGAATCTAATCGACCTTCGTCAATAATAAGTACCCGTGGCAGAGCCAACCAAGGTTGGGTGGTTCGCCAATCAAAAATTCTTAAATATATGTAATTATTTTTCAATTCAATTTTTAGGTGAAGATGGTTCTAGACAATATGTCCTTATCTCTAATACTACTATTTAGATTCTTTAAATAATTAAAATTTGAATATATATAAATATTTTCCTATTAGTTGAAACCTTAATTTATTTACTCATATAGTGGAAAAATGCATATATATATATATATATATATATATATATGTGGGAGAATGTACCAATTAAACATGAGAGAGAATATACTGTACAAGTTTGTCTTAAAAAATATATTATTTTTTTAATTTTTAATTTATTTTAAAACTAAAGAAACTACGAGATTTATTTTTAAAAAAATTTTAAAACATTTTTCATTTCTTATTTTAAATAAACTAATATATGTTCGAAATTTAAAATAATTAAAATAATAAATAAAATAATATAAAAATTTATTATATTATAATTATATAATAAAAATTTAAAAAATAAAAAGAAAATTCAATCTATAGATTAAATTAATTTGTTATTATATTTATTAAATTAAAATTTAATTTGGATTCTTCCCAATTTTAATCAAAATCATATATTCTTTTAATTTAATTACTTTGATTTCTATTTAAAATGTCCAAATTCAATCTTTTTTAATTGAATGTTAGCATTAAAAATAAAATTAAATCATCACAAATTGAATCAAATATTTAGATTATTTCAATTCAATTAGTTTATAACATTCGATCTAATAGTTTCATATGATTATATTTAAAGATACACTTTAACTAGAGTTATTATTAATATAAAAATAATTCAATTCAATTTAATTTAATATAATTTTTCCCTTAACCTACATCGAATATACATTTATTTTAATTTTATTTATGATTACTATTTTATATATTGACATACAATATAATTTAGATTATTATTACGCATATATAAATGAAATATCACTTTTATTCTCTTATTATGAACCATTCCATTAAATTTAAATATAATTTAGTTATTTTTTGAGAAATTAAAAAAAAATCTAGTTATACTAAAAATGAAATAAATTAATTAATTGATTCGCTAATAATATTTAAACTTGAGAATTTTGTCATATGGATTTTTGTGTAAATTTTTAACTGCAATATATAGAGCCATTAATGTAGTTGATTTATAATTGTTTGTGGATTAATAAGGATATTATATGGATATTTGAGCCATTGATGTAGGAATATTCATAAGATTATAATTAAAATCTTAAAATTTGGAACAGAACTTTACCTACCCTGAATTTAAGTTTATAGGTAAGGGAAAATTCATGATCTTAAAATTTTGAAAGATAAATTAAAAATATAAATTTGGATAGAGAAAATTATATATATATAATTTATATTTTAATTTATTTCTCTAATCTACTTTAATCCATAACTATTTTTAATATTATTTTCGGTCACCAGCTCCTCAAAAATTTGAGGGGGCTATGCCACCGGGTTCATATTGATTTTTATTACCAACAGAGGGAAGTGGAAGGTCAGGGATATTGGGAAAAGCTCGGGGTCAGATAAGATTACAAGTGAAGAAGTAAACATGGTTGGCAATCCTACAAACTGGGTTGAGATAATTGTGGTTGGTTATTCTAGAAACTAGGTTTATTCTCAGGAGGAAGAAGCACACGTCAACTCGCACAAAATGGCATTTAAAGGAATATGACACATCAACTCGCACAAAATGGCATGTAAAGGAATATGAACTCGTTGGGTGTCAGATCAATTCTTAACGCACCTTTAATATCACAAACATTTAAGTTATTTGAAATTAAAACTAACGCTGATCTCGTAGTTGTCGGAACTTCAGCACTTTGGACCGAGAGATCCTATTGTAGCAAATGGAGACGATGGAGTTGGATCGAGAAATCATCTTTATCGTCCACTGAAATAAAAGATTTAGAAGAGTTTTTTTTTTTTTTTTTTTTTTTTTTAAATCTATGTTATATAGAAATATAAACCCTAATTGAATTTCATTCGTGCAATTCTTTCTATATATATTTTTCCTATATTTTATTATTTAATATCTGATTAAATAAAAAATTGTAAATATACATACGTCTTTATCGTTAATCCATCGGTAGTAGTGATTGTTGTTTTTCTAACTAATTAGAAGAGAAAATCAACTTAGGGTTAAGACGAGGGAAGAAAAACAATTAGGATTTAAAGAATATCAATTAGGGTTTAAGTTAATCTAACGATTTAAATTTTTACCGAAATGGTGTGTGTTTACAAATAATATGTCTTTTAAATAATTTCACATTATATTAATTTTAATCCGATTAAATTAATTATTACGGGATGTACAAATAGAAAAAATGGGGTGGCATTATCCCCTCATTTTTTTTAATGGGGCTATTTAAGTATTTTGGTTCTGATAAAAAAGCCTTACTACAAATTTGCATTTACATGAAATAATATCATTTCTCTTCATTGTCAATTTTCTTTAAATTGTTTCTCAAACATGAACGTTGATTATTGTAGGTGGGTCTTTATAACTGTTTCAGGTGATGCTTTCATTTTCGAGTGCCATGGGCTCACAATTGGACGAGTGTCACGTCCAATTGAAATGACATCTCCAACTTCACAAAGGCCACCTTCAACTCCACAACAAAGGCCATATTGGTATTCTGTTGGAGAAGAGTTCTCGTTTTTCAACCTCTTGCCCGATCAAATAGCCGGTGGGTTTTTGTGTTTTTTGTTCGGTTCGTTGTTTCTTGATTGGAAGCCTTTTTATTTTGGTTTTTGTTTTATGGTTTCTTTAGTTGTTCTTTAATCGGAAGTTTGTATTTTTTTTTTTGTTTATTTTATGATAGATAAGCACATTGTAGAATGACATGGTAGCCATTGGTTTTTCGGCAAAAAGAACAAAGAAAGAGAAGTCCCAAGGCAAGGTTATTGGCATCTCAGTGCAAAAGACATTAAACGAGACGATAGATGCACTGTTGGGAAGAGACGTATGTTTGTTTGTTTACTATAGTGGGAACAGGAAGGATATATCCGCACGAACTAATTGGCATGTTACAGAATACAAAAACTTGAGGGAAAAGTAAATCTTTATGTTTTCGATTTAAAAGCAACAATGATACAAAAACTTGAGGGAAAGGTAAATCTTTATGTTTTCGATTTAAAAGCAACAATGATGCACAACATTCATATTTTGTATTGGATTTTCAAGTTATTAACATTTTTCTACCATTGATGTTTACAGTCCAGGTAGGAGGTTTGGTTATTCTTCAACTTACCCATCATGGGCTTAGATGTGACAAATGTAGGTGAATGATATAGCGATTTTCTAAAAATTCAGATGACACCTGTAGAGTGTCTAAACCATTTTATTAAAATCTATACTCTAAATGAGTTAAATTTTTTGTTTGATCAATAAAATCTTTCATATATATATATATATTAATTTACACGGCTTATATACTATATTACCTATTAAATTAGATATTTTTTAAAATCACTAATTTAAAATTTTATTATTTTTTCTTTGAAATATAAAATAAATAATATATATTTTAAATAATTTTAAAAATAATAAATATCTTAACTATAAATGAATTTTGTAAATAATAATAATAATAAATATGATAATATGACAGTAGAAAATTCTAAAATTAAAACCAAATCGAAGTAAAGTAGTAATCTTTAATAAAATGGAAAATCCTTGTAGGCGCAAACAGATGGGAAAAAAAAATAGAGAAAAGAAAAAAAAAAGAGGAACCTTTATATAAAAAAAGTCATCATTTTTAGTATCTATTTCTATTTAACCCTAATAAAAGCCAAAGACCCAATTTGGAATCTCCATCCCCAAATAACAAAATCAAAACCCGACCCAGTTTTGCTATTGCAAAACCCTATCTGCCCACCTCTCTCTTTGTCCATCTTTATCTTCCTCTCTATCCCTTTGACACCCCAGTTTGGGTTTATTTGTGCAAAACATGCAGAGTAATCAAACAGTGATAAGCTTGAGACCTGGTGGCGGCGGCGGCGGTACACGTGGCAGCAGATTCTTCACTCCCCGCTTTGAGTCCAGCTCTTCCTCATCTGCCGACTCTCAGTCCCTCCTCGCTCCGGCCTTAAAGGTGTTATTTTTGTACTTGTGTAGATCTAGGGTTTTTTTTGAAGATTTGAGCTTTGTTAGGACTTGCAGCTTCTTTGAGGATTAGGGTTTTGTTTCAATTTTAGCACGTGACTATTTTCCTCATCAATTATTAGATTAGGGTGTCTGTTTTTTCTAGCTATAATGGACTCTTGAGTAGTGAAAGACTGTGACTTTAAGTAGCTACTAGGTTCTTTTTACTTTTATTAGTGTCTATATGTTAAATAGTATAGTGAAAGTTACTATGTGTATTTGCTTGAAAAATCAGTATCTGATTGTCCTAATTCTTGGTAGGACACTGAAGTTGTGTATCTACTGTAAATGTGGACATATAGTAATTTGTGTGTGGGGATTTAGGTGGGCATCTGATGAGAATATTTGATGCTCATAAAGGACCTGCATTACATATTTCTTGACGGTTTTTATTTTTATTTTTATTGATTGTAATTCATTTTTAGTACTTTTGTTGGTTATGTATATGTGTTTGAATTGTTTTATTGATATAATGCTATAGGCAGGAGACTTGCGATTTGAAGGTCATGATCGTGTTCGATTTTCTAGGGAACAATTGTTGCAACTCAGAGAGGTACTTGTTACATTTCTAACTAGTTATAGTAGTAGTTCTCTTATGTTGTTATGTTGTGAGACAGATTGGTAGTTCGGAGTTTAAAATGTTGTGAAACCTAATTCCTGGTTTTGTTCATAGGTTGCCATTATATCAGAAGAAATTTTAAAGATCAAAGAAGAAATTGAATTGGAATATGATGGCGAGGTGCAAAACTGGGGTAGCCGTGCAGATGCCAATGTGAGTTTTTTTACTAATATATTGTTGCTTGTTGAAAAATATTATATTTGCTGGAGTATAAACAAATCATTTATTCTCTTCAACTAGGATAAATATACAATTTTTCGTTAATACTTTCATTACTATTAGAAATTATAATCTTTGTTTATACTTATTTATTTATCTATTTTGTAGTCTCAGACTTCATCCCAAAGTCGGTATTCTGAGTCAGATAACCGCGATTGGCGTACACGATCTGCTGCTTCTGGAGAGCTGTTGGAAACTAGTGAGGATCAATTGAACTCCCAGTTTTCTCGTGCTCAAATCTCTTCAAATCAAGGGGTAATATATACTTAGAAGTTCTTAAAAGTGTGATGTTGTGGGAACAATTTTTAATTATGAACTTGGGTCTTATTAAGAATTTTTTGGTGAAGTGTGTGACATCACTTCCTTTTTAGAGGAATTTATGGTTAAGTGCTTTACTCTTGGATTTAAGATTGATTATGTTCTTGTCTAAAATATAGATATGTTGTTATAGAAGGCATTGAAAAAAATTATTTCTATTCATATTTCTAATGAAGATTACATTATTTGATGTGATACCTAATTTATGTGCGAACACCAGATTGGACCTGCGCCAGTTCTTGTTAAAGCTGAAGTTCCTTGGTCAGCTCGAAGGGGGAATCTCTCTGAGAAGGACCGTGTACTGAAGACAGTTAAAGGGTGACTATTCTCTAGTTATTAACAGTTACTTGATTCATAGTATTTTAAGTATTGTCATATCGTTATAATCTGATTTACAAACATTCTCCATTAATGGTTTTGTGAGGAATTTTATGATTATTTTTTTACATCTTTCCTAATTGTTTGTGCAGTATATTGAACAAATTGACCCCTGAGAAGTTTGATGTTCTCAAGGGTCAGCTTATTGACTCTGGAATCACAACACCCGATATTTTAAAGGTCTTTCTAGCTTGCCTTCCGTCAATGCAATGTTCTTGCTTCTATTATTTTTTATGAAGCTCAAGTTTTTTTTATACATTCTG
Organism: Cardiospermum halicacabum; assembly: GCA_031304145.1. Classification (NCBI taxonomy): domain Eukaryota; kingdom Viridiplantae; phylum Streptophyta; class Magnoliopsida; order Sapindales; family Sapindaceae; genus Cardiospermum; species Cardiospermum halicacabum. The sequence continues at coordinate 25,409,896 of CM062396.1, forward strand.
CAGGATGTTATCTCTCTGATATTTGATAAGGCTGTGTTGGAGCCTACATTTTGTCCTATGTATGCACTTTTATGTGCCGACCTTAATGAGAAGCTTCCTCCATGTCCATCGGATGAGCCTGGTGGTAAAGAAATCACATTTAAGCGGATCCTTCTGAATAATTGCCAAGAGGCCTTTGAAGGTGCTGGCAATATGAGAGCAGAAATTAGGAAGATGACTGCTCCTGAAGAAGAAATGGAACGCAGAGATAAAGAAAGATTGGTTAAGCTGCGAACCTTGGGGAACATACGCCTCATTGGAGAACTTTTGAAGCAGAAGATGGTGCCTGAAAAGATAGTTCATCACATTGTTCAGGTCTGGTCAAGTCTTTCATCTCTCCCTTTATGTTTTCAATGATTGTCTAGGTTGTTTAACATTATTATTATTTTGTTATGCAGGAGCTTTTGGGTGTTGATAGTAAAATATGCCCAGCTGAGGAGAATGTGGAGGCCATTTGTCAATTTTTCAACACTATTGGGAAGCAGCTGGATGAGAACCCCAAGTCAAGGCGAGCCAATGACCTGTATTTTAATAGGATGAAAGAATTGACGACAAATTCACAGCTTGCACCAAGGTTGAGGTTCATGGTCCGTGATGTTCTTGATCTACGGGCCAACCATTGGGTCCCTCGACGTGAAGAGGTCAATTTTCTTTGTTATTTTGAATTTTTACTTTCTTTTTTTATATCTTCTATTTCTGCTGTCTATTAGATTACTGAGATTGTTGTCTAAGATTACTAAGATTATGATTCAACTGGCAGGTCAAAGCCAAGACCATTACTGAAATTCATTCAGAGGCAGAAAAGAATCTTGGTCTTCGTCCTGGGGCCACTGCAATGATGAGAAATGGTCGGAATGCAGCTGGTGCAGGTGCTATCAACCCTAGAGGCTACAACATGGGCCGCCCTGGTACTGGGGGTATGATGCCAGGAATGCCAGGAACCAACATGATGCCAGGAGCACCCGGAGCGCCTAGAATTGATGATGATTGGGAATTAGTGTCTCGAGCAGCGCCCAAAGGCAATAATGGTGTAAGGCCCGCTTATGGCCAAGGAGGATCTCAATTTTCTTCAAATAGATCACCATCTTCCTTCAATTCAAAATATTTACCCCAAGGTAGTGGAGGTATTATATCTGGAAAACCAAGTGCCTTGTTGCAGGGCAGCAGTATACCTTCAGCCCGTCCTTCTGGACCCATTTCAGGAGTTGAACCTGTACCGCAGTACAATGCAAAGTCTGTTGCTCCAACTACTTCTGTAATTTCATCATCTGAGTCGCCACTGCCTTCTATAACAAAGGCAAATGCTGCTGAACTTCGTAGGAAGACCATCTCCCTGCTAGAGGAGTATTTCAGTGTTAGATTGCTTGATGAAGCACAACAGTGTGTGGAGGAATTGAAAGCTCCCGCATATCATTCTGAGGTTGTTAAAGAAGCCATTACCCTTGCATTGGAAAAGATCCCACCATGCGTGGAACCAGTCATAAAGCTCCTTGAGTTTCTGCTCAATAAGAATGTCTTAACCACCCGAGATTTAGGCACAGGTTGCCTTCTTTATGCCTCATCATTGGAAGATGTTGGCATTGATTTACCAAAAGCACCAAATAACTTCGGTGAGGTGATTGGGAAACTTGTCATATCCGAAGGCTTGGATTTCAAAATTGTAAAAGAAATTTTGAAGAATGTAGGAGATGAATTTTTCCAGAAAACCGTCTTCGCTGCTACAATGAAGAGCATTCAATCCACCCCTGCTGGACAACAAGTACTAGCTGCGCAAGGAGCTGAGATTGAAGCATGTGAGAGTATGCTATCTTAACTATCCTATATCCATTTGGGGTCTCTCTTTAGTCATAATAGGAACCTTGTTCGATATCGCGCCACAGTGTGCTTTCATGTGTACTGTCTTATCCAGAATTTTGTTCTTTCCAGTTTACCTTTTTTCTTTTTCAATGGAACTAGAGAAACAATACATAATTTAATTGAGTTGTATATTTTTCATTTTTTGTCCTCAAGTCAGAAAGACAATGTATCATATTCTCTCCGATGTTGCCAGTCAATTCTTCCCTGGTTAGCTTGAGATGAGTAGGATATTTCATATGTACCTTAGTTTTCTCTATTGATGATAATGAACTCAGTTTGTCTTTACAGCTTCAATAGGTCTGTTCTGTGTTTGCCTTGTTCTATTTCTAATTGAGCTTGTAGTTGGATTTGGATGGTCATGAATGTGGTCTCATTTCTGAGCTGTGTTAGAAAAGAATTGACATTCAAAAATGAAAATATGTGTGATGTATGTATTGGCTTTTTAAATATTAGCAGGAAGATTTCATGATCTTTTCCTTGCCTTCAAAATTTTCAAGGATAAGAATTCAATGTACACCTGTTTGTTTTTATAGTTCGCTTTCATATGGGAAAAAAAATGCTTTGGAACCCATTTGGGCAATGTGTACTCGTTCCATTTCTTAAATAAAAAATAAGAATGTTCACATGGTTTTGACTTAATTAATTTATAAAAACAATAAGTTATGGAATCAGCTCTTGCTCTTATGCTTATATGAGTCTCCGATCCTTTCTTCTAAGCATTGAACAAACATTCCCACAGTTGTTTGGGCAAGTGAGTTAGTTCCTTTTCATGTCTGTTTGCTGTTTTGATATCTATAACTATTAACTGTTGGCTGTTTTGATCTATATAATATGTTTGACTGTGCATGGTTAACTGTTTTGGTATCCAATCTCATTATCACTTGATATCATTATGAATGTAAATATGACACCTTTTGCATCTGGAGAGGAGATTCTGGTCTTCATGAGGGCCAAATGGTGATGTACATACTTAACCATCACCTATTGAAATTGGTAATCTGCAATTTTTGGAATATGATTTCATATTGTTGTTTGTTAGCTGAGTGAATCTTGACTTCCTTCTATTAATCTATAAATATTGTAGAAGTTTGTATATGATATTTTGTCTATATTTTAATTAGAGATGTGTTGAGACTGACTTGAGGTTTTAGAACCGAAAGGAAAATTTATTAGAAAGGAAAATTTATTAAGATGCAACCGTAGATTTTTTAGATGAAGTCTTCTGATCTGTGGCAGGTGAAAGCCAAGTCCATTGCCGAATTTAATCCTGAGATGGACAAGAATCCTGGTGACAAGGCAAAAAAGGCTAGAGGTGATCAGATGGGTACTGATTCTAGCTCTGGTGTTCCGGTGCAGTATCAGCTTAACAGTGCTGTTAATGGTTGGGACCGTATGGCTCAATGGGAATCTGATAGTAATTGGCGCAGGAATGAGGACTCCGGTTACCATGGAGGAATGCAGTTTTCTCATAGCAGTTGGAGACCATCATCCCGCCCTCCTATAGATTCAGCTGCAAAGGATGAGCAGATGACGGCAGCTGAAAGACTACTTGCAGTGCAAGGTCCAGGTCAATGGGGTTCATCTCTAGGAAGACATTCTGGAACTCCAGGGGCATCAGGGAAGTTACCTCATAAGGCACCAAAGCCAATAAAGAAGTCAAGTGCTGCAGAACTTCATACCAAAACCACCTCTCTTCTAGAGGATTATTTCAGTGTTGAACTGCCAGATAATGCACTCCAGTGTGTGGAGGAACTAAAAGCTCCTCCTGCCTTCCATCCTGAGCTTGTGAAACAAGCAATTGTCATTGCACCGGAAAAGACACCGCCATGTGTGGAACAAGTTATAAAGCTCCTGGAGTTTTTGTTCACTAAAAATCTCATGACTGCTCAGGACATTGCCACTGGATGTCTTCTGTATGGCTCAACCATAGAAGAAGCCGGCATTGATTTACCAGTTGCAGCAAATAACTTCGGTGAGGTGATTGGAAAGCTTCTATTAGCTGGAAGTTTGGATTTCAAGATTGTGAAAGAGATTCTGATGAATGTAAGAGACAAAAGTTTGCAGAAAGCAGTCTTTGCCCCTGCTATGAACTGCATTCAATCTAGTCCATTTGGGAAACAAGTGTTGGTAGAGCAAGAAGCTGAGATTGAAGTCTGTGAGAGTCTGATATCTTGATTATTATGAGACCCCAAGTTTTTTTTTTCTTTTGATAAAGAGCCTTTGATGTCTCATTAGCTTGAATGTGTGTATGCATCTGTATTTTGGCAGTTTCTGTGGTCTATCTATGTAATAAAAGACCAACCCAGTTGAGTATCTACATTGTAAAAGAGTTTTGTAATGTCTCTTTTGGTTTCTAACATCGTTTGCAAGTCAATACCACCTGATTCAATCTACTGGAATAAGCTTGTTAAGAGAAAATTTAACAGTGGAAATCCAGAACAAGCTATACAAACTTATGTCAGTATGGTTGAATCAGGTTTTCTTGCAGATGACTACTGCTTTCCTATTGTATTAAAAGCAGCTGCAAGTCTTTCAATGTCTTCCACTGGGTTAATGCTTCATGCCCAGATAACAAAAACAGGTTTTGGAGAACATTTGATTGTTCAGACAGCTCTGTTGAATATGTATAGAATGTTAAAACGCTTGGATGATGCTTGTAAAGTGTTTGAGAAAATGCCCGAGAGAGATGTCATTGCGTCCAATTCAATGCTAGATGGGTTTGCTTCTTGTGGGCAGATGGATCATGCAAAGAAACTATTTGATTCTATGACAGTTAAGGACATTACGTCCTTCAATATCATGATCGCTGGTTATGCTAAGATTGGAGACACATGTTCTGCCAGAAGAGTGTTTGACAGCATTCTGGTTAAGGATGTTGTTTCGTGGAACTCGCTGCTGTTGGCATGTACAAATGCTGGAAACATGGAGATGGCTAGAGAAATTTTTGAGCAAATGCAAGCTAAAGATGATGTTACCTGGAATACTATGATCACTGGTTGTTTAAGTTATCAACTCTACCCGGAGGTTATCAGTCTGTTTGATGAAATGCAGGCTGCGAATTGCAAGCCTGATTATCTTACTGTGACTAGTATTCTTTCTGCTTGTGCCCATCTTGGATCGCTGCAGACAGGCATTGAAGTACATGTGTATGCCCTAGAAAACGGTCTTGCTTCAAGTCCGCATGTTACTACAGCATTGATACACATGTACAGCAAGTGTGGAAGCATACAACAGTCGCTGAAAGTGTTCTACATATCTTCAGTTAAGGACACTTACTGTTGGAGCGCAATGATCTCTGCACTTGCGCTTCATGGTCAAGGCCATGCTGCTCTGAAACTAGTCAACAACATGAAGGAATGTAATGTAAGAATAGATGATGTTACATTCATCGGCGTGCTTTCTGCTTGTAGCCATTCAGGATTGGTTCAAGAGGGTTGTGAACTTTTCAGCCGAATGGAAAAAGAATTTGGCATCATTCCTAAGGTAGAGCATTACAGCTGCCTGGTTGATGTTCTGGGGAGAGCAGGACTTGTTGATCAGGCAATGGAACTGGTTAAAGCTATGCCATATGAGCCAACAGCCTCAGTCTTGGGCGCTTTGCTTAGTTCGTGTGTAATGCATCGTGACCTGGAGATGGGGGAGAGAGTAGTGAAGCTGATTTCAAGCAAGGCAGATCAGCTGAGTGATGGAGAGTTAATGATGTTCTCAAACTTGTATGCATCATGTAACCAATGGGAAGAAGCAAACAAATGGAGAGATCTGATGAATGATACAGGCATTACGAAAACAGCTGGGTGGAGCGCAGTTGAAGTTGATGGTACATATTACAAGTTCTTGGCTGGTGAGCAGCAATATGACACTAATGAAACATAAAGATTTCAGAAGACACCAAAGCCTGGAGAGATAAGATTGAGAGCAGTAATCCTCGCAATGTACAATTATATTGCTAAATATAAAACCATATATAATCAAGCATTGTAGCTTCTTCCATGTTGATAACACAAATCATCATTTTTACTAGCATATAAAACTTGAATAAACAGCGCAACAAGTGAAATATAGTTCATTGATAATACGAAGCCAGAAGCCAGAAATAATGTTCTTGAGGTTTATTTGGAGTTATGTTGGAATAAGATACAACAACAACACATAATTCAAAGAAGCAATGTGAAAAAAAACCTCAGTGTCGCTTTTTCCCGGTAGCTACTTCCCAAGCCTGCAAAATGTGGTTCACAATTTCCTCCACACCAAGCCCATGTTTGACCTGCATATAAAATTCACAAAAATTTTCATCAACAGAATGCTGCTATCTGATCAATAGAAGTAATAAATCAGTGATCAGGCGCAGGTACTTTAGGGCCCGAAATACATACATTAGTGTAGATAAACAGATTAAGTTGACAGATTTTTCATATGAATGTGCAACTTCCACCAGGTAAAAAGCGAACAACTTCATGTTTATACTAAATAATGAAATGATATTACCAACCTGTGCAAAGACAAAAGGCCCTCCATCACGCATCCGGAGAGCATCACGTTCCATTACTGCTAAGTCAGCACCAACAGCGGGTGCAAGGTCAGTCTTATTTATCACCTACAACCACATGCATTCAAGTCATCTATGGTAATAACCAAAGATGCAACAAAAGTAGGAGCACAGAGATTGAAATATGGAGGTTACATACAAGAAGATCAGCTTGGGTGATGCCTGGACCGCCTTTCCGGGGAATCTTGTCCCCAGCAGATACATCTATTATGTAAATGATATAGTCAGCCAGCTCTCTGCTGAAATTGGCAGCTAAATTATCTGGAAATGTAAAATTATGTTAGTGTCACAAATTTGTGAATATAAAACAGTTTCGCACTAGAGGCAACACTAGTACTACTACAACAAAATCTGGAATCACAATTAGGAACATAAACTACCTCCTCCAGATTCACAAAGAAGTATGTCCGCCTTGAACAAGTTCGAAAGTTCCTCAAGGGGGCCTAGATTGATGCTGATGTCTTCACGAATTGCAGCATGCGGGCAGCCACCTGTTTCCACAGCACGAATTCTTTCCTCAGGAAGAGCACCATGCTTCATCAAGAACTCACCATCTTCTTTGGTGAATATATCATTAGTAACCTGAAATCATTAATAGTTTTCTTGATCTATATCATTCAACTCAAAAGAATATCAATGCCTAAATGTAGACTACACTTGATTAATATTAAGCTAGTTCAGTGTTTAGCTTCCATACATTAGAATCAGTAAGGTAAGACGCACATAAATAATTAACCATTTTCAGTCAACAGCATAATTTTAATCTGTATCACAATTTCTAACCAAAAAGCTAAAATGACCTCAAATTTATGAAAAGACATTCTTCACTGAAAAGTATTTGTAAGCCCGTGTTAGGCTTCGGCTATAGAAGAAAAAAAAGTAAACTCATTTTCAAAAAGTTAGTATTCTGCATATTATAAGATATTGACTCTGTATTATACCCTTTTTCGCCTTACTACTCATCCAAAAATTCAACCTTTCCATTAAACACAACAAGAACATATCAAGTGACTCAAACTCATAATCTTATAGTGCACAAAAGAGCAACCTTTTAAATTTTGCTCTACTCTCAAAAGCATAATAAGTGCAAACCTCATCATCATTTCCTAAACACAACTCAAACTTAGGACCTATCAGCCACAAAGATCAAGACTTTACCATTTGCATCAAACATTATCTCCCTCAAAAGCTACAAAAATGAAAAAAAGTAAAATTAACTTCCATCAATGCTAATACTTACAGCAGCAAGACTGTATTTATCTCTCAAGAATCTACACAAAGCCAGCATCAAAGCCGTTTTCCTACAACAACAACAACAACAAATTAAACCAAACCAAACCAAACCAAACCAAACCAAACCCACATCACAAAAACCAAACCTGAACCATAAAAACCAAAAGTTGAAACCAAAAAAAGAACATAATGCAATACCCAGTACCAACAGGACCACCAATACCAACAGTAAAAGCTCTTTCATTAAAATCCCTATTAACAAGAGGCAAAGCTCTTCTACTAAAGTAACCAGGCGAGTAAATCGGTTCGTGTGAATGTGGTGCGAGTCCATCGTGGCTATGGTACACCTTCCCATCTTGACCAACCCATGTTTTCGTCGCTGAATCGCTGTGACTGTGCGGACAAATGCAATAACAATAGGTTAGTGTTATGAGATGGATGTGAGTATTTTAATGAATTTGAGTTCAAAGGAGGAGAATTTAACTCGTGGGTGTTATCGTGATTGTCGTGGTGGTGGTGGTGATGGTCGTGAGAAGCCATTGAGTGGTTTGGGTAGCAGAGCAGTGAGACCAAGGTCAATGTGGTGTTTGACTTTTTTTGAGTTTGGAGGAGAATGAAATGAAGATTGATGTGGCCATTTGCAAAATTGTCCTTATAGTTGTACTTATTTCATTTTATTTAAATTATTTTATTAATTATATTATAATGCATATAACTACAATGAAGTGGATTGTATCACCAAAATCTTGAATCACATGAACTCAAGATCTTCAATCTCCAATATAACAAATCACGTTTAACAATAATTTATTTATTAATTTATTTATCTCCTCCATACTGGTCATCATTTCTTCCACCTAACACATCTGTTTTGCTTCAAGCAATGGAAGCTCTACCAATCAAATAATTTTTTAATTTGAAAAAAAAATATTAATTATGATTCGGAGAATAATATTGTAATAATATTAAACAATGTATTATTTACAAATGTTTTAAATAATATTGTTGAAAGATTGCACATATATTCTTTACAATCTTGACAGATTTAAAATAGAGTAAGGTTGATATGGATTCAATGAACAGAGATCTGTTTTGCCATTGATTTATTATTATTATTTAATATATTTTTAAAAAATGGTTTTAAATTAATATATTGGGAATGAGTAGTGTTAGTTTATGATGAGCACATCATATTTCAATTAAGTAATATTTCATGCTTGCAAGTAAAATAATAAAAAGATAAATTATCATTTTATATTATATTTATAAAAATATTTTAATTTATTTAATTTATATAATTATATTAATTTATTTATTTTTTATTTTTTTTGTTAATTATGTATAAAAATTATACAATTTTATTTTTTAAATAATAATTAAAAATATTAAATAAAAATAAAATATAATAATACTTTTAGATAAGATGGTATCAAAATGTTATGATAACAACGAACAAAACAAAAAATGAAAAAATGTAGATATTTTAAATATTTTTAAAATTATACAATAAGAGTTGAGTACACAACTGTCTATTTGGAGACATGGACACTAATTGTAGTTATTAATTGTAGTTATTATATTTGACAAAATAAATAAAATAAATAAATAAATTGACATGTCCATTTCACTTACTATCAACCCTTTTTACGGGTTTATCATAAATATTCCATTTCAATATAGTTTGATTTATACAAACTTTTAAATTAATTATGGGGGAATTTGATTTTTATAAAAATACTAAAAATAAGGTGAAAAATAATTAAAGGATTAATTTATTGTCAGGAGAAAATTTTCTTAATTTAGAAAGTCCAATTGTTATTTTTTAAATGGATAAAGATAATATATAATAATATAAATTAATAATAAGGTATTGTAATATTGGCCGTTAAAAAATAGATCAACGGTGTGGATATTTTACGAGTCAAAGGACCGGAGGACATGTGGGTCCCAATGGATGAGATCAAGCGTGGATGGCACGTCTATCGACATCGTTACACGTGGCCTCTTTATGTCCAAATCATCTGAATATTATAGTAAGATCATTTACATTTGAGTCAATTACATTAAATATTTTAGTATTATACAATCACACTTTTTTTTATCGATAAAAATTAATAAAAGTAAAATTAATTTAAATGAATATTACATCGTATACAAATATTCAAAACCATAAATTTTATTGTTATATCGATAAATTTACTAATTAAAAAAAATTTTATTATTAAATAATAAATTAAAATATTCATTTATGTATAATTTACATTCGTTTACGGAGCATCGTTCACGGGACGTAAATATAATTAATTCTTTATATTTGCTAATAATAATAATAATAATAATTTATTATTATTATTATAATTAATAATGTATATTTGATTTAAAAATTATGAATTTAATTTATAAATTAATTTGGATTAAAAAAATTAAAGTGATGGAATCGGATTAGAAGTTGTGAAATTTGTTGATTAGAGTATGGTAGATAGAACATCAGTATTAAACTTTGAAATTTAATTTTAAATGGTAAAATTTTGAATTTATAAATTATCTTATCAAATTTAAATAAAAAAAGTTATCAACAAAGTCATTTTCTTTTACTTACATGATCCGATTTGTTTATTAATCAATTTTGATTCTTTTCACCTGTTGAAGTCTTTGTGGTTTTTAACTATACACTCTGTGGGGAGACCTGAATTTCAAGTCTTTGCTTCTCTGTGTGCGGTTCTGTCTCTTTCTTTGAATCATTCTTTGCCTTCTCCATTAAAAAATCTATCTATCTATCTCTGTTCTTATCAGTCGTCTAATCAATTTTCAACTTTTGTACGGACAACCCAGTTGGTCAAGTGGGTTAATTTTATTTGTTTTGAGATTTTGTTGTGTTTTGAGTTCTGTAATCTCAATTTTAGCATCTTGGTATGTCATGAATGTTGAAAGATTGAACCTTTTGGTGTTTTTGAGCTTTTATGTGTTAATTTTTCATTTGGGTGTTTTTTGTTTTTGTTTCTGATCATTTTCAATGTATAAAGATTGAATCTTTGTGTGAGTTCTGTGAATTGTGTTTTGTTTGAGCTCAATATCTCAATTGCTTGAATCTTGTTTTCTTGTAGATCTTGTACTGTTGCTACTTATGTGTATGTGTTTTTGGTTCAATTGAGGTCAATTTGTAGTTAAATTATGTAGCTTTGATGTAATATGGATTCAACTGGAACCGAATATTGATTTTGAAACTTGTGTTTTGCTTGATGTTACGTCTGTTTGTTGTTAAATATGAAGTCTTGTTGTTTATTGAGTTGATTGTGGAAGTTTTGTTTGATTTTTCTTCACAGAAATGGGAATATATCTCAGCAGTCCGAAGACTGATAAGTCATCAGATGATGGTGAGAACAATCGACTAAGATATGGTTTATCATCCATGCAAGGTTGGCGGGCAACCATGGAAGATGCTGTGAGTAACTTAAAGTCTTTGATTTTTATGGATTTTGAACTGTTTTTGGTTTGATTATATGTTTGTTGTGTATAGTTTTATATGATCCATTTATCAAAAAATGATTGAATTTGTTGAAAGAGAAACCATTTAAAATGAACTGAATTCTATTTTAGTGTTTTGAGTATGTGAAATTCTTGTGGCTGATAGTTATCTTCCCTTGATTTCTTCTCTTAGCATGCTGCATTTCCTGATCTGGATGCTTCCACATCGTTCTTTGGTGTTTATGATGGTCATGGAGGTAATTGTTCATGTTGAGCGGACCATTTTGAGCTTTTGATTTTGTTCTCTTATTATGAGCTTGTTTGATTACTGTTACAATACATATTTTGTTAGTGAAATAATGTGCATAATATGCAACCTCAGATTCATTCCGGCCAATGTGATTCAGTGATTGAGAATTTTGTAGGGCTTGATTGTTCAACTTAGTAATCTTTATTTTAAGATAAAATGTCAAAAATTCTGGATTTTTCTAGTGTGGTTTAGGATGGTTTAAGCCATAAAATGTCTGACTTTTATGTCGAGGGCGTTGGTGGTCATTCTTTTGCATGAACGATTATTCTCCTTGAACATTTCATAGTTTGCCGATAATATAACTAACTTCATATGCTATTCGATGACAGGAAAAGTAGTAGCAAAGTTTTGTGCTAAGTTCCTTCACCAACAAGTTCTCAAGAGTGAAGCTTATGCAGTTGGTGATATTGGAACTTCTCTTCAAAGAGCTTTCTTCAGGTTACCCGACTTAATTGCTTTTACATTATCCAATCGTTAAGTCGAAACTCATCTATGGTTGTATTCTGCTTTTTTCGGTTTTCTTTAGCAAGCTTACTTTGTTTGCTCAGAATGGATGAAATGATGCGCGGTCAAAGAGGATGGAGAGAATTAGCCATTTTGGGAGATAAAATAAACAAGTTTACAGGCATGATAGAAGGGTTGATATGGTCTCCAAAGAGTGGTGATGGTCATGACAAATCTAATGATTGGGCATTTGAAGATGTATAGCTCCAAACCTCAAGATTTATCTAAAATTTTCATACGATAAACTTGTCAGAATTCAGTTTTCTTTTGTAATACCTTATTGTGATATTGTTAATGTGTAATCAGGGACCTCACTCTGATTTTTCTGGACCGACTTCTGGGAGCACTGCTTGTGTTGCAGTTATCAGAAACAATCAAGTAATTGTTGCAAATGCTGGTGATTCTCGCTGTGTGATATCTAGAAGGGGTCAGGCGTATAACCTCTCTAGAGATCACAAACCTGATCTTGAAATTGAAAAAGAAAGGATTTTGAAAGCTGGTGGATTCATACATGCAGGACGAGTCAATGGTAGTTTAAATCTGGCTAGAGCTATAGGTAAACAGACTATCTCCATAGTTCTAATATAGCGATCATATATTTTTGAACAATGATGACTGTAATTTGCTACTATGCTGATATATAGCCTGTTTTTTGAATTGCAGGCGACATGGAATTCAAGCAGAATAAATTTCTATCTGCTGAAAAGCAAATTGTGACGGCAAATCCAGATATAAACACTGTATGTACAGTCTCTTACTCTATCTGCTACTTAACATATATCCTCACCTTAGTTGTTTTTCTGAATGAGTTGGTGCTCTATTTCTTTTCAGGTTGAATTATGCGAGGATGATGAATTCATGGTGCTAGCGTGTGACGGAATCTGGTAAGCATGTTAAGCTTGACTGTAGGAATAATGAAAAATGACTATTAGGTTGATTAACGACAGTAAAATATCAACCGAATCATGATTTTGCACCTGTGAGTGATTGCTTTATGTTGTTTTTCTTCAGGGATTGCATGTCCAGCCAACAATTAGTAGATTTTATTCATGAACAACTGCATTCTGTAAGTACATTCCTGTGTTTGTTGAAACCATTAAAGTACTGAATTGACATCAGTTGGAATTAGCACTTGACATCAACAACCACCTGCAGGAAACCAAGCTTTCTGCTGTGTGCGAGAGGGTCCTTGATAGATGCTTGGCACCATCAACAGCAGGCGGCGAGGGATGTGATAATATGACCATGATCATAGTTCAGTTCAAGAAACCAATCCAGTCTTCCACATCATCTGGTAGTGAACAGTCTACCACTTCAAAGCCAGAAGAAATGGAATCAAAGTACTGATTCTTTGATTCTATCAGAAGCAAATACACAGAATCTCACTAAATTTTCTTCAAAGTTGGGCATATATGTACTTGTAGATCTTGCAGAACAGAAAAAAAGATAAGAAATATTGAGTAATTTGATTGTGTGTGTTTCACAGTATAATAACTTCAATATCATGTACAGATGTTTTTGACCAATATGAGCTGCTTTTTGTTTGCAAGGGTTATGATAATATATAATTGTCTTCCACAATCCACATGATGAAAACAAGTCCACCAACATCTTCACATAATGAAAATGAGAAACAATATTGAATTGATCAAACACTCTTTGAATATTGACCTCTACTTCATAATATACTACAAAAAGTTGTTTAAAGCACTATAACATAGTAGATGTTACATTAACTGTGCTTGAAACAAATCTACAGTTCCACAGCTACCTGATCTGGGCATGAAATTCTCATCTTATTCTTTCCAACTTTTTTCTTCTTCAAACAACTTTTCGGCTCCTTCTTCGCTTTCATTGATTTTGAAACAGCAGCTTGTTTCTTTCTTACAACTTGCTCTCCATTATCCTACAATAGAAGTTATAATATGAATACAAATACATCATACAGCCAGCACCAAGGAACACACACAACAACTCAGTTTTTATCAAGATTTGGTAGTTTCAAGTTCTATTACCATAACTGTGTCGCAATGCAGAACTGGGGATGAACTCTTCAGGCCAGCTTTCCTAGTTTTCGGTTTGGACTTCGCTTTTGTAAGTTGCTCATGCTCAAAAGACCGTACCATAAAAGAATCATGCTTTTGTCTTAAGAAGCTGTTATCCAGGAGCACAAAAACAAATCTTTGTTCAGTGTTATAAACAATGTCCGAAGCAAATTGGTTACAAAGGCAGATCACAGCATACCTAACTTCTGCCAATAGAGTTTCTTTTTTCTGCTTTGCTATATGCAAGTCTTTCTTCCTTGAAAGATATTCCTACAACACAAAATTTTGTGAACATAGAAATCCAATGTGAATACGATCACTGAACCAATTCAATCTATTTAACTACAATGTTATAACCACTGAACCAATTCAATCTATTTAACTACAATGTCACTTATAAGCAATCTTCAAAAAACTTCATTGAACAAAGTCTCATTGAATGATTATCACATTACAATCAGCATCAGCAATCACAACAGGTATGAGATTTTTATAAAGGCAAAAACAATATAAAGGAATCAATTGAAAACAAACCTTTTGCAATTCTAAAAAATCTTCCATTAGCCTTTGTTGTTTGGAAAAAACACTACTAGCCCCTTCATCAGCAAAAAAATCTGAATGAAGAAACTCCGAAGGAGCCCTTTTCATCTTCTTCATCGTCCTCATCAAAGATCCAAACTTTGAGTCTAAAGCATAAAAATTGAGCGAAAACAACACAATCCAGATCAAATATATTGCATATATGCAAAACTAGGTCACACAGGGCATTAAACGCTCTCAAATAACTTCCAAAAATTGAATCTTTTTGCTACCATATACAGAAAGACTCTAAACTTTATCTTCTTTGAAAATATACAGATCAAATATATTGCATATACGCAAAACTAGGTCACACAGGGCATTAAACGCTCTCAAATAACTTCCAAAAATTGAATCTTTTTGCTACCACATACAGAAAGAGAAAATATTTATAATAATAATGGCAATAACAATAACCCCTTTACAAAGAAGATAAAGTTTAGAGTCTTTGAGAATCTAAAACTCTATTGAACACATAAACAACATCAAATAGGGGTATTTATGGAATGAAAAGAACATTGGCAATTGATAGAAGAGAGAGACATGAATACACATACAATGTATGTATATAAGCTGTTTATATTAGTATTTGGTTTTGGGTTTTGATTTTGTTTTCCATTTGTAGACAGACTTTGGTGCTGTTGTTGGGCCATTTTAGAGAGTTTTCTGTTGTTGTTTTGTGTGTTGGAGAAGCGGGATAATAGAGAGATAGAGATGGAGCAGAAAAAGCAGAAGATCTGATTGAAGAAGATATTAATGGTGGCTACCATTTCAATTGATGCTCTCCAGTTATACGTTTTTGTTTGTTCACATTACACTTTGCTGACAGATACTTTCTTTAATTGCAATTATGTCCATTTTTCTTTTCCTTTTCACAAAATATACTATTAAATTGACTCAACATAAGGAGAAATTATGCGTGCGACGGGTTCTCCACGTCATTTGTCCATTTGGAGAACCCTTCCAACCAATATGATAAAACTCAACTCCTCTCTTTCCTTCGATCGATGCGTGAGCCATTTTAGCTTTTAATGATAAAACTCCTCCTCTCTTTCCTTCAATCGATGCATTCACTTTCTTCGATCGAAGATTTTTCCATATTGTTGTAACAAACCGCTGTTTATTCACTTGTTTGTTTGATTTTTGGTTTGTAGGTTTATTTGTGAAACTGCTGTTATTCACTTGTTTGTTTGATTGTTGGTTTGTAGGTTTATTTGTGAATTTATGTTCAGAACGGAGATGAATTTCGAGACGAGCAAAATGTTAAAAATAAAGATATTTAAAAGCACCCAATTCAATCAAATCAATAACGTGAGATTATTGAGATTTTAATCGTATTTTATATTTTTATTTGTTAAGTTGTAAAATAGAATATTAGAATACTCAATCGGTGTTTATGAAAATAAATTAAGAAATTGTTAGAATAATAAATGTGAGGAGAGAGAGGAACGCAGCTATCGAAGAAGAGAGAGAAATAATAAAATCGTATAATAATAATAATGACAATAACAATAACCCTTTTCAAAGAAGATAAAGTTTAGAGTCTTTCTGTATATGGTAGCAAAAAATTCAATTTTTGGAAGTTATTTGAGAGCGTTTAATGCCCTGTGTGACCTAGTTTTGCGTATATGCAATATATTTGATCTGGGGTTGTGTTGTTTTCGCTCAATTTTTATGCTTTATCTTCAAATTTAATAAAATCGTATTCTTATTTAGAAATTTATAATTAAAAAACTCGCCAGTGTCGCATGTTGATTGGGAGGGCTTTCCAAATAGACAAATGACGTGGAGAAGTCGTTCCCACGCATAATTTCTCAGTAAGTAGTGGTCCTTTTCCTTGTAAAAGTCAATTAGATTTGAGATAGCATCTACTTTTAAGTTTTAATTAGGGAGAATCACTATTACGACAGCAACTATCACTTTAGGATGCAACTATCACTTTATATAAGCAATCTTATAGTCTTTTAAAATGTCTATTTAAAAGTAGCTTGTACTTTTAACTTTTCACAAAATAAGAGAAGAATAAGCATTCAGCTACTTTCATAAATTGAAGCACTATTTCAGCTACTTGTATAAAAGCAATTTCCTAGTCTCTCTATAAATATTTTTGAAGTTCTAAGTAAACAGTACTGAAAAGCGCTTTTAAATTCAGAAAGCTATAACATTACCGAACAAACTCAAAACCTTATAGAAACTCATAAGTGCTTTTAGGTTAGAAGAGTATGATGCTTTTGCAGAAAGGAAAAAGATAAAATAAAATTATGTTTCTTTTTTCTATTGTAAAAAGCTAAAAAAAAAAAAAAAAAAAAAAGCTATTTCAAAAAGTTTCATTGATAGTTGTTTACGTTTTCCAATCTAAAAACACTTCTAAATTTCTAGATGGGTACTCAAACAGTATTAAAAACTGTTTTTTTTTTTTTTTTAAATTTTTATAAATAAAAAAAATAAAAATAAAAATAAAAATAAAAAAAAACCTCTTACAAGCCATTCCATACAGACTTAAACTACAGGACAGATTTTATATCTTCTGTACCAACAGAATCATTTTATTGTATATCAGTGTAGTACACAAATACATTATACAGAAGCCTGGATATTCACATATACATGTTGCAGTACATCCTAATATACAAAATGGGCAATGGGGCCAATAAGTCTGCTGTTGCAGTCACTATGGACAAAAGACAGTTACTTACCAGAAATTCGAATGGCCAACTGGAGATCATCAAAACCATCAGTTATGATCAGCATGAAGTAGTCCTGTAAAGACAGTTGAGAGAGAGCTTAAGCTAAATGTGATGATGTCTGGCAAGTTATTCAGTACATTGGTAGTAAGTATTACCCGGTAACATGTAAAAGCAGTAGCTGAGGGGTTTCTGAGAGTGGCATAACCACCATGTGTTCATGATTCATTAGGAAGTTGAGCAAATGTGGCCGAGTTGGGGCTGCAGCCCCCCATCATCATCTTCTGATAAACAGCAAAGGCCGAATCCGAATGTCCTGAGGTGCTGTACCCACGAATCAGAGCGTTATACGTAAACACAGTAGGTTCAAGACCCATTTGAATTAGTTCTTCATACAACTCCCTTGCTTGATCAACCATTCCCGCAATACCAAGATTGAGTATCAGTGAGTTATAGGTATATAGATCAGGAGTAATGCCTCTACTCTTCATTTCATTAAACAGTGCAATAGCTTCTTCAATCCTCCCTGATCTTCCAAGACCGTTGAGTATAAAGTTGTATAAAACCAAGTCAGGATCAAGGCCATTCAGCTTCATTTCCTCAAAGTAGTGCAGAGCATCGTCAATTCTGCCTGCCATGCACAGGCAATCGACAAGGACGCTGTAAGTCTTCAAGTCTGGTCTTACTCCCTCCTTGATCATCTGCTTAAACAACTCGCAAGCCATTTTAATGTCTCCTGTTTTACCAAATCCGTTAATAAGAATATTGTATATTGCAGAGTTGGGTTTGCAACCATAGTCTCCCATCTCTTGAAAGAACTGTTTTGCTTCTTCTAGTCGTCCTGATTTTGCAAGTCCATCTATAAGTGGACCATATGTACATGGAGTAGGAGAAAAGTCGCCGCAGACAAGATCAAAGTACATATCCATAGCTCTATCTACACGATCAGATTTCACCAGACCAGATATGACTATATTATGAGTTATTGTGTTAGGCTTACATCCTTTAGAAGGCATCTCTTCATACATTTTCAGAAGCTCATCGACCCTCCCTGACTTCCCATGAGCATCAAGCAACAAGTTGTAAGTAGAAACGTCAGGAAACCAACCAGCATTCTTTATATCCTTGAACAGATTTAATGCCATCTCAGTTTCTTGATCTTCAAGAAGACCATTGATTAAAATGTTATACATTTCTATTGTTGGCGTGACTCCAAGGTCTTTTGTGAACTTCACAAACAAATCCTTGGCAACAAATGATTTCTTCTGCCAACATAAAACTTTAACCATAGGTGTCAGTACAGAAATATCCTGACAAACCCGGTTGAATACCAATTTTTCTGCAAATAGAATGGCTTTGTCTGTTCCAGCAGCAGTTAAAACCCCTCCCATAAGCTCTTCCCAGAAATTCTTTATGCGGAGAGTACGAATCAGATAGAAAAACTGATCAGCAATCTTGAAAGCATCCTCAAGCTGCCCATCTTTTACAACACTAGGAAGAAGGGTATACAAGGTGATATGATCAGGGTAAAGCCACTTCTTCATCTGATGATAGAGCCATATCGCATCATCAACTCTCTGATCTTTCACTAACCCAGAAATGACAGTGTTGTACGACATAACATCAGGAGTACAGTTCATTGTCTTCATTTCATAAAGCATTTTCAATGCCAAATCTACCTGGTCGTTCTTGCACAGGCAGTCTAGGAGTGTGTTGAAAGTTATTGTATCAGGAGCACAACCATGATCCCTCATACTCTCAAACAATTCAATAGCTTTCTTTACTTTGCCCTCTTTTCCTAAACCGGCAATTAAAGTGTTGTATGTCACAACTGTTGGGACAAGCTTCATTTCTTTCATTAGACAGAACATTTTCCATGCCTCATCTACTCGACCAGCCTTGTAAAGTGAATTAATTAAGGAGTTGAGCACCATCACATCAACTTCTGATTCATTTTCCATCATCTCAGAGAGCAACTCAATGGCTTCATCAACTTGCCCTGCCTTACTATAGCACTTCATCATCATGTTATAAGTTACTGAATCCGGGGCAAGTCCGGTGTTTTTCAGACTGTCAAAGATAGCTTTTGCTTCTCCAAGCCGACCAGCTTCAGCAAGACTAAACAAAGATGCATTGCAAGCTACAATATTAGGAACAATGCCTCTATTTTTCATATTTTCAAATGTCTCAAGAGCTTTACTGGGTTCACCAGACTTTCCATAGTAGTCGATGAAAAGAACATAAGTATAAGCAGTAGGCGGGATGCCAAGATTTTCCATATTATTAAAGAGCTCCAATGCTTCTTCCAACCTGCCCAACCTCAACAATCCGCAGATTAATGTGTTGTAAGTCTGAAGATTAGGTGAGATCCCTTTGTTTTTCATGATATCAACTGTGTGAAACGCTTCTTCAAAATTTCCAACCTTGCATAAAGCATCAATCAGGATGGTGAAAGTAACAACATCTGGGGCATAACCATCTACTTCCATTTCTTTCCAAAACTCCTTCACCGCATCAATGTTGCCAGAATCACTAAACTTATCCAACAGTGTAATGTAAGTAACTTGATCGGGTTTGTGACTGCTGGCTTTCATTTTCAAGAAAATTTCTTTGGCTCGATCAAGTTTCCCAGCATTGCAAAGACCGTCTATGAGAACAGTGTATGTAATAACATCAGGTCCACATCCATCTTCATCCATTCTCTTCAATATGCTATATGCCTCTTCGATTTTCCCAGCTTTTCCAAGAGCTCTTATGCATATTGTATATGTGTAAATATTTGGCCGTAACCCCAAACTCTCCATCTCTTCTAGCAAAGCCATTACCGTTTTGATATCCCTTCTCCTCCCAGAAGCTACCATAAGGGCTGAATAAGTCTTCAAACTAAGCTTAATACCTTCAGAAATTGCTCTTCTGTACACAGTCAAAGCCTCACGACAAAACCCAGATTTGAGTATCAAGTATATCAACCCATTGTATGAATAAGCATTCAAAACCATACCAGCTTCCTTCATCCTATCTAGTGCTAATGGCGCTTGTCTAATGCCAGCCTTTGCACCTACAGCCTTAAATATAGTCAAAAAAGTTCTCAAATCTCTATTTATGATCTGTTTTTGCATAACATCAAACACAACCACCATATCCTCAACCCTCCCATTAATCCTCAAGACTTCAAGCATGTAATTACAAGTTTCAGAAGTATGAACAACCTTAGGTAATTCAGCCACTGATTTAAAGTACGAAAGAGCAGAATTCGGCTCCGAACATGACTTCAAAGCCCTCAGAACTTCCTCAGAACTCAAAAAACTCCTCACGTTCTCCTTGACCTCCACAACCTCATCCTTTGAGCATCTCACCACACACCCACTACAACCCAATTCCTTCTTCTTTCTCTTCCATTTTACCCCATATCCACATGACAAAACCTTCACTTTTCCTCCTAAAACACCATGTTTACTCTTTGAAGCAGATAATCTACCATAACTAAACCCACAACTAAAATTCACACCACCACAACACACACTTGAAATGTCTATCATTAACAGAGCCATAAAGGTGTTGTCTTTGTTACCAGCCAGGCAATAAACATAACCAAATCAAACTATCAAATCTTGCATTCCTAGTGTTCGTTGAATTGCTTAAGAGAAACACTAAGTGACACTGAGAGAAAATAAACAGATGGGCATCAATATAGTTACCTGTACATGTGTTTGGCTTTGAAGAATGATAAAAAGAAAGAATGGCTATGGCAAGACTTGTTCTTGCTATAAGAGGTTTATCAGCTGAAAGCTCAACTACTCCATAACCACAGAGTTCCATCCAGATATTTATCCCTCCAAATCTCGTTGTCTTTCTCAACATTTTCCCTCAAATTTTACTCCTTTTTATTTATCCAATAAATGATTAACTTTTATATCCTCATCCATGTAAATTAACAATATATATATATATATATTATTACAAAAATAAATATTTTAATAATAAAATCATATCTACAAAACATGACCGACGCATTAAAAAAAATCGAAATATTATTTAATTTTACAATCAAATTCAAAAATATTATTTAGTTTGGTTTTTTTGGCTAAATTCGAATTAGTTTTATTATCAATTTAATTTCTTGAAAAAAAAAATAGTTTCGCATGCTAATTTTACGATTTTTTTTTTTTTTTCAATTCAGATTTACCATGTTCAGAGAGTTTGGTGTAAGCAAATGTCTTACTCTAAAGAGAATTTGGTTAGAGTTTATGAATTAATTTGAAAATTTTGGGGTTTAGAAATGCTAAGCAGTATCGGTCAATTTATGTTGAATTAACCTACCTTAAATAGGTCCAAGTTGAATTATGCAAAGTAGGTGGAAATAGAGATTAGTGGGAAGTTTCCTGAGTCAATGCTTAAGGATGAGGGCGGACTAGAAATATGTCTAAAATTTGAGTATGAATGGAAGTCTATTAAATGTAAAAATTGTTTTAAGCTGGATAATGAAAGTAATAGATGTGAAGTGAAGTTTTGATAGTGTTAATTTGGAGTAGCATTTTCAAGTGGCGGATCAGTCTAAACATTCTCAGCTGGCGGATCAGCTTAAGAAGAGAGTAAAGTTGGTTGACGATGTTAATAAACAATTTCATATTGAGATTAGAAGAGGATCAAGGATCAACATGAGAAGACTGACTGGGGTGGTGAAAAAATAATGATTCTCAAAGAAAATAAATGTCTTCAAACATGAAATTTGTTAGAATTTAAATAAAGTAAATGAAGTCCTTTTGAGAAATACTATAACTTTTATTACGTTCATGGAATGGTAAATGTAAAAAATAAACACAACCAAATGTATATAAAACTTCAACCCAATATTTAGACAAATGACTCAATCAATAAAGTACGAGTAACATCTAAAAGATGACGAACGTTTTGCGGCCCCATTTTGCTGTGACTTGTATGGACATGAGGTTGTGAGATGGTTCCTTTCTATGTAGGAAGTCATTAAAATCATGAGACATATATTCCCTAACTTAATCAGATCTTAACGTAGAAAATTGAGTCTTTATATGTCTGTGAATACCTCATATTTTGAACGAAGAAAATATACTCATTAGAATCGACAAAATCGCTGGTGAATATCACAAAGTACTTATGATTATTATGAAAAATAACGGTGAGAGACCCTAAACAAAACAATATCAAAATATCTGGATGCATGACTACCAAACTGAGAAAAAGAAAGTGTTTTACTCTTCCATTTACATGTAGGTAGGACAATCAAATAAAATATTTGAATTTGAAATTTTATTTCCCAACAAACCAGAATTTGAGAAATGGGATAAAATAGCAGAATTTGGATGTCTTAAACGTCTATGCCAGACCTGACTTGAACAAGTCGTAGTGGTATAAGCAAAGGATAAGAAATAAGAACCGTAAAAGTGTATAGGAAATAGTAGGCCAACTCTAGGCCCCCTCGCAATTATCTTTCCCGACACCTGATCCTGCATAAGACAACTAGTACGAGAAAATCAAATCACAATTGTCATATACCAATTGAAATAAGACTAGTAGCAAGCTTCGATGCTATAAGAACATCCTTGAAAGTTGAAGTAATATCTCCAACCTTAGTAATAGATAACAATCATATTTTGTTTGAAATGAACTGTTTGGACTATGGAGAGAGAATCAGCATGTAATTACCAGTGAATTTCCAATGAATTTAGCCCACAAATTTTGAAATCCAAAAAAATAATGGAAGGCTGCCTTGAGAATAATTAGCAATCTCATGCTCTAATTGAAATAGCTCTATAATTGGAACTAAAACTCTCGAGTAAAATGTAAAATAATCTCTCCGGTTAACTGACCTAAATTGATTCGAAATCATTACTAAAAATGTCCAAGAAAACTAAAAAAATCCAAATTTCAAGACGGAAAGAAATAAAAATTCAAGACAAAATTAAAAAAATAAAAAAAAAAAAAAAAAAAAAGCTCAAAGAACTTTTAAAAGTGTAAAAGTGGCTCTCATAACGTATCAATTTTGCTGAATGAATATGCTATTGAGAGTTCTTTCACTAAATAGAAAATAATTTGTTTACAGCTTAAGAGATATGTGGTTACACATCCCTAAAAATCAACCGTTACAGATAAAAATAAAAAAATTTCTTGCGACTATATATTATACTAATAGTTTTGAGTTTTAATTGAGAAGCAGAATCAATGTTGCAAAATCATCAAACTCTCTAAACTCCAAAATATTAAAGATAACTTGCAAAATCAACAAATTGTCTAAACTCCAAAGTATTAAAGATAAAAACACATAAATGCTTTAGCTTGAAAAAGTGTGATGCTTTTACGAAAAACGATTATATTTCACTTTTCCTGTGGTGAAAAACAGCTATGCCGAAAAGTCTCATTGAAAGCCTTTAAAACTACTTCTAAATTTCTAAAATTTTATCCAACCAGCATGTGCATATAAATCCAAAAAGTTAAAAAAAGAGCTCGTATAAGCCATTCCATACGGACTTAAACTATAGAACAGATTCTATATCTTCTATACCAACAAAATCATTTTAATTGTACATCAGTGTATTACACAACAATACATTATACAGAAGCCTGGATATTCACATATACTTGTTGCAGTACATAAGTCTGCTGTTTCAGTCACTACAGATGAAAGACAGTTACTTACCAGAAATTCGAATCTCCATCTGGAGATCATCAAAACCATCAGTTATAATCAGAGAGAAGCAGCCCTGTAAACACAGTTGAGAGTGAGCTTGAGCTAAATGTGATAATGCCAGGCAAGTTTTTCAGTACATTCGTAATATGTATGTATTACCTGGTAACGTGTAAAAGGAGCAGTGAGGGGTTTTTGGCGAGTGGTAGAGACTTCAAGATTCATTAGGAAGTTCAGCAAATGTGGCCGAGTTGGGGCTGCAGCCGCCCACCATCATCTTCTTATAAACTGCCAAGGCAGAATCTGAATGTCCTGAGATGCTGTACCCACGTACCAGGGCGTTATAAGTAAACACAGTAGGTTCAAGACCTACTTGAATTAGTTCTTCATACAACTCCCTTGCTTGATCAACCATTCCCGCAATACCAAGATTGAGTATCAGAGAGTTATAGGTGTATAGGTCAGGAGTAATGCCTCTACTCTTCATTTCATTAAACAGTGCAATAGCTTCTTCAGTCCTCCCTGATCTTCCAAGACCGTTGAGTATAAAGTTGTATAAAACCAAGTCAGGATCAAGGCCACTCAGCTTCATTTCCTCAAAGTAGTGCAGGGCATCGTCAATTCTGCCTGCCATGCACAGGCAATCGACAAGGACGCTGTAAGTCTTCAAGTCTGGTCTTACTCCCTCCTTGATCATCTGCTTAAACAACTCGCAAGCCATTTTAATGTCTCCTGTTTTACCAAATCCGTTAATAAGAATATTGTATATTGCAGAGTTGGGTTTGCAACCATAGTCTCCCATCTCTTGAAAGAACTGTTTTGCTTCTTCTAGTCGTCCTGATTTTGCAAGTCCATCTATAAGTGGACCATACGTACATGGAGTAGGAGAAAAGTCGCCGCAGACAAGATCAAAGTACATATCCATAGCTCTATCTACACGATCAGATTTCACCAGACCAGATATGACTATATTATGAGTTTTCGTGTCAGGCTTACATCCTTTAGAAGGCATCTCTTCATACATTTTCAGAAGCTCATCGACCCTTCCTGACTTCCCATGAGCATCAAGCAACAAGTTGCACGTAGAAACATCAGGAAACCAACCAGCATTTTTCATATCCTTGAACAGATTTAATGCCACCTCAGTTTCTTGATCTTCAAGAAGACCATTGATTAAAATGTTGTACATTTCTATTGTTGGCGTGACTCCAAGGTCTTTTGTGAACTTCACGAACAAATCCTTCGCAATAAATGATTTCTTCTGCCAACATAAAACTTTAACCATAGGTGTCAGTACAGAATTATCCTGACAAATCCGGTTGACTACCAATTTTTCCGCAAATGGAACGGTTTTGTCTATTCCAGCACCAGTTAAAACCCTTCCCATTACATCTTCCCAGAAATTCTTTTTGCGGTGGGTCCGAAACTGATATAAAAACTGATCAGCAATCTTAAAAGCATTCTCAAGCTGCCCATCTTTTACAACACTAGGAAGAAGGGTACCCAAAGTGATATGATCGGGGTAAAGCCATTTCTTCATCTGGTGATAGAGCCATATTGCACTATCAACTCTCTGATCTTTCACTAACCCAGAAATGACAGTGTTGTACGACATAACATCAGGAGTACAGTTCGTTGTCGTCATTTCATAAAGCATTTTCAATGCCAAATCTACCTGGTCGTTCTTGCACAGGCAGTGTAGGAGTGTGTTGAAAGTTATTGTATCAGGAGCACAACCATGATCCCTCATACTCTCAAACAATTCAATAGCTTTCTGTATTTTGCCTTCTTTTCCTAAACCAGCAATTAATGTGTTGTAAGTCACAACTGTTGGAACAAGCTTCAATTCTATCATTTGACAGAACATTTTCCATGCTTCATCTATTCTACCAGCCTTATAAAGTGAATTAATTAAGGAGTTGATTACTATCACATCAACTTCTGATTCATTTTCCATCATCTCATAGAGCAACTCAATGGCTTCATCAACTTTCCCTGCGTTACTATAGCACTTCATCATCATGTTATAAGTTACTGAATTCGGGGCAAGTCCAGTGTTTTTCAGACTGTCAAAGATAGCTTTTGCTTCTCCAAGCCGACCCACTTCAGCAAGACTAAACAAAGTTGCATTGCAAGCTACAATATTAGGAACAATGCCTCTATTTTTCATATTCTCAAATGTCTCAAGAGCTTTACTGGGCTCACAGGATTTCCCATAGTAGTCGATGAAAAGAACATAAGTATAAGCGGTAGGCCGGACACCAAGATTTTCCATATTATTAAAGAGCTCCAATGCCTCTTCCAACCTTTCCAACCTCAACAATCCGCAGATTAATGTGTTGTAAGTCTGAAGATTAGGTGAGATCCCTTTGTTTTTCATGATATCAACTGTGTGAAACGCTTCTTCAAAATTTCCAACCTTGCATAAAGCATCAATCAGGATGGTGAAAGTAACAACATCTGGGGCATAACCATCTACTTCCATTTCTTTCCAAAACTCCTTCACTGCATCAATGTTGCCAGAATCACTGAACTTATCCAACAGTGTAATGTAAGTAACTCGATCAGGTTTTTGACTAGCTTTCATTTTCAAGAAAATTTCTTTGGCTCTATCAAGTTTCCCAGCATTACAAAGACCGTCTATGAGAACAGTATATGTGATAACATCAGGTCCACATCCATCTTCATCCATTCTCTTCAAAATGTTATATGCCTCTTCGATTTTCCCAGCTTTCCCAAGAGCTCTTATGCATATATTATATGTGTAAATATTTGGCTGTAAACCCAAACTCTCCATCTCCTCTAGCAAAGCCATCACCGTTTTGATATCCCTTCTCTTCCCAAAAGCTACCATAAGGTTTGAATAAGTCTTCAAATTAAACTTAATACCTTCAGAGACCGCTCTTCTGTACACAGTCAAAGCCTCTGGACAAAACCCGGATTTGAGTATCAAGTAAATCAGCCCATTGTATGAATAAGCATTCAAAACCATACCAGCTTCCCTCATCCTATCTAGTGCTAATGGCGCTTGTCTAATGCCAGCCTTTGCACCTACAGCCTTAAATATAGTCAAATAAGTTCTCAAATCTATATTTATGATCTGTTTTTGCATAACATCAAACACAACCACCATATCCTCAACCCTCCCATTAACCCTCAAGACTTCAAGCATGTAATTACATGTTTCAGAAGTATGAACAACCTTAGGTAACTCAGCCACCGATTTGAAGTATGAAAGAGCAGAATTCGGCTCAGGAAATGACTTCAAAACCCTCAAAACTTCATCAGATCTCAAAAAACTCCTCCTCACTTTCTCCTTCACCTCCACAACCTCATCATTTGAGCATCTCACCACATACCCACTAAAACCCAATTCCTTCTTCTTCTTCTGTCTCCTCCATTTTACCCCATATCCATATGACAAAACCTTCACTTTACCTCCTAAAACACCATTTTTACTCTTTGAACCAGACAATCTATCACACCTAAACCCACAACTAAAATTCACCCCACCACAACACACACTTGATATGTCTATCATTAACAAAGCCATAAAGGTGCTGTCTTTATTAGCAGCCAAGCAATAAACGTAACCAAATCACACTATCGAACCTTGCACTCCTAGTGTTCGTTGAATTGCTTAAAAGAAACACAGTGATAATAAACAGATGGGCATCAACATAGTTACCTGTACATGTGTTTGGTGCTGAAGAATGATATAAAGATTGGCTATGGCAAGACTTGTACTTGCTATAAGAGGTTTATCAGTTGCAGTTCAAATACTCGGTAACCGCAGAGTTCTATCTAGATATTTATCCCTCCAAATTTCCTATCTTTCTCAATATTTTTCCTCAAAAATTTACTACATTTTTTCAATTTAATCTAATGAAAAATAGTTTTTTATTTAATATAATATAAACACAAAATTGTTATTTACAATCTAATAATTTTTTTAATATAATCTAAAATATTGATAAATTTTCTAATATATTTTTTAATTTTATATTTAGTTAAATAAATATTATTATATAATAATTCTAAAATATTATTATTTTATTATTTTAATAATTATTATATTAATATTTTGAAATTATAATCATAATTACTTTTATGTTTTACTTTTTATACTATCTAAATTTTTTATCTTATAATATTTTATTCAATTATTAAAAAACTAGTGTATATACTCGCGCATACGCGGGAAATAATTTCTTTATCTTGATGAGTCGTTGATATTGTTATTTTTAATTTTAAAAATATATAATAAATATATTTTTAAAATTTGAAATATATTTAAAATTATAATATCATAATTTGACTTTATTAAAAAGGTGTAAGTTGGTCCATTATGTCAATGTCAACCTCAAGTTTTCAAATCGATTTTTTTTTTAATTTTGCTTAAAACGAACCATGTTATAACTTTGGGACGACATTTATAAAATTTAAATATAAATGAAAAAGAAAACTTAGTGATTAATGGAAAATTTCACTCCTTTGGAGTATGTCTATATATATCACTTTTGCTTGTAATCTAATTTTAATATAAATTAGTTGATGTGTAAAATGATATGTTATTGATTCAAGTTTGTAAATAACATTTTTAACATTAAATTTTATAAAAATTAATAAATGATCATAAAATTTTATTTTTATGAATTTAGTAGTAATTCCTGGAATGTAAAAATTTTAAAAATTTAATTTTTTTTAATTATTTTATTGATGATTAATGTTGTTTTAATTTGATTGTATGGTAAGGATAAAAATAAAATGGGCATAAATATGAAAAAAGTCCTTATTTAGTTTGCGATTTTATTCAAGTCCTTCAACTACACAAGTGTCATTTATAAGTCTCTCAACTATCTATTTTTGTGTCATTTGAGCCCCTTTAATATTCAAGATTTCATTTAAGTCTCTCTAATATTTATTTTAGTATCAATTAATCCCTTTGAGTGCGTTTGAATTTATAATAGTTGACATGTGAAGAAAGTGATATAATTTCATTTTAAAATCGTAATATCAAATTTAATTCTGTTTATGGAGAATTAATTTTTTTAAAAAATTATCAAAAGGACTTAATTGACAAAAAATAGAAATAGATACTTGAGGGGCATAAATAAAATCCCATGGGACTTAAATGACACGGAAACAGACACTTGAGGGCTTAAATGAAATCTCATGTAATTGAAGGACTTAAATGTAGAATTTTGTCGAAAAAATAGATTGAGAAAAATATTATGAAAATAAAAGGATGCAAAATATTTATGAATATAATTTATATTCATTCATGAATATAAAATTAATGAGATAAATACTAATTAATAAAATTTAATTATAAAGGATACGAAAAGTGTTACATTATAAATTTACCATTATCATTTCTCTATTTTATATATATATATATATATATATTTTGAAAAGATAAAATGAGAGGAATGTGGTACAATCAACATTTTATTTGTTTATTTTTACTTGAATAATACAGCCTTATTATTACCTACCTAATAATGTTTGAAATTCTTCATTCGAATTTTTTTTAATTAATTCATTAAAGAATATTTGACAATTTTTAAATAAGCATATAGATCGAGATATTAATTTTATTAAATATTAAAAAATTATATTAATTTAATTATCTATATCAAACACTAAAAAATAGTAAAATATTAGTGTTGTATTTTATTGATGGAAATAGGAACCAAATGGTCTACATTTAAATTTTCATGATGACTTGATGATGTATAATTAAGATATATAACTTTTGTTTAAATGGATATTTATTTTATTATGGCCTAGCAAATTTAGAACTACTCATTTTTAATTTATATTTTCTCACATTCATTCTCTGGTTTCTAATATTTTTATTGTATTATAATTTTTTAAAACCACAATTTTTACTTTGAAATAGATTGACAAATTAATGAGAGAGATAGAGTTTTTTTTTTTCATAAACTTATAAATCAATTATGAAGAGAGATGACCAAATTGGTAAAAGTGATAGAATTGGTCCCACCTATTTTTCTACCATCTAACTTTAAATTTTTTGAAAATCGAGTTAAAAAAGCTCTTATCCATCAAGTTTATATATATATATATATATATATTGTTCATTACATAAATTTATAGTACATACAAACAAATACATCAATATTGCAAAACAAAACTATATACTTAATATTACATAATATTTTAATTAATATTGGAAGATTGATGCTGAATAAACTTAGATAGTATTGTCTTTTGAATTGCGAATATTAAATATGAAAAATTAAAATTTTCTATGAAAGTTTTAGTTTTGATTTATATTACAAAACAAAAATCACATCTCGAGAAATATCTTAAACCAAAAACTGTAATTTGTATTTTACATGAGATGTTACCATAAATCGAGTATTAATAGTTCGGATGTGCGGCGTCATCATCACTTGTGTCTGCAAAAATCTAAATAACAATTCAAAGAAAAAAATATCATTACTTTTTTTAGTGGCAACAAATATGTAATTACCAAATAAACACAAATTATTAAAAAGTATATAAACAAATTTAACATAAACATATTAAAATAGGAGAAGAGATACATATATTACCTTATAATTTAAATTTGATTTGTGAAAAAAAATTATTTTCTAATTATAATAAAATGAAAAGATAAAAAATATATATATAATAAAATAAAAAGAATATAGAAAAAAAAACAAAACAAAGAAGCATCATAACAATTATATAGATATAGTAAATAAACAAACATCGCCTGGTTTGATTTGAGAAAGATTTGCTGATTTGATTTGAGAAAGATTGACATATAAAGAAAATTGAAAATGTTGCAATAACGTGTGTGAAAAATGACCATTTATAGCTCAATGAAATGAAAATGAAATGATAAGAAGAATAGCAAAAGAATAAACAAATTAATGAATAAAAAATTACATTAATAATCTAGAGTAACGATAAAATAAAAAGATAGGAGAGAAAACAAAAGACATTCAATAAATAGATATTTATATCGAAAAAGAAAACTGAACATGAAATGAACAGTCGACCATTAATAAAAATAATGAATCCAATCATTTTTAAATAAACAAAATAATAAATAACCTTAATTGAATGAAATATGACGTGGAAGTTGTTTACTTATTAAGTACGAAACAATTTGAAATGTAAAATAAGCTAAAATGTTCATTTTTCTACCTAACGCCGGATCCTCAGCGTGCCAAGTCATCTTGGTGGGGCCGCTGAGGAGTTCAGCTTTATATATATATATATAGATTAAATTAATTTATTTTATTAAAGACATTAATTATAGTAAAACATGAATTTTATGACTTTGATATAATTATTTTTCAATTGAAATATTTTCGAATTTACTCCGAAACAATCTCAACTTAATATAATTAGTAGTAGATAAAATTATTCAACTAGTTTATCAAAATTAATATAAGTATTAAATAAAAAAATGTATGCAATTTAACTAAATATATCCATACTTTATTATTTTACTTATATTAATGCATTTGTATTGCAAACTAAATTCTAAGAGAAAATCAAATAATAATAATAATAATAAAAGTTAAAATTTAAAAAAAATCAAGAATAAAATAATTAATACTATAAAATAAATGAAATAAAATATAAATATTAAAAAATAAAATAAGAAATAAAATAAAGAAAATTTATCTAAAAATAAAATTAATCAAAAAATAAATATGTTAATAGATTAAACATATATATATATATATAAAGCAAAATGCACAAACATACTTTACCAAAACATAGAGTCAAAATCCCCCATGTGGTACATACGTGGCATTTTCAGCGAATAAAACATCACCATATAGAGTGATTGACATAACATTTTTTTGTCTTTTCATTTCTCTCATTAATTTTATTAAATTAATTAAATTTAGTTGATCATTAATTCATTCGTAACTTTTCATTTCATTTAATTTCTTCTTTCACCTTTAAATAACTCTAATGTAGGATAAGTGTTACATTTTTAGAACTCAACGATAGTCATTACTGAATTTCTCCCTCTCCTTTCTCTGTCTCTATTTGTAAAAAAAAATCATTTATCTCTAATCACATCTATAAGAACAACAAAAACTGAAATCAAACCAATAAATAATAAAAATTATAGAGAGTGATAACCTCTTTGTGTGAGTCCATCAATAAAAGGAAACTATGTAATGTTGTTCTACGATATGTTCTTCATCGTCGATTGTTAAATAAAGTAGTCGAGCTCACAGGTTAATGTTTGTTGTTTGTATTTTTGTTAGTATTTGATATGAGTGGTACGTGTAGAGAAGTGAGTTTTGATTTAGCGATTAGTGAAAGTTTCTATTTATTCAGGCTTTGATTTCAATAAAGAATATGTTACGGATTTTAAGGCATAAACTGGTTCCTTTGTTTGTCTGTCTGTTTGTTGTTTAGTGTTTATTCTTTGACTTTGTTTATTTTGATTCTCATCTGAAAATATAGTTCTTATTTTTATGTAGATTTTTTTCTCCGACTATAATTCATATGAGTTTTTTTTTTCATGTTATTGATTTTATTTTATTTTAATTATTGTAAAGTTACTATTTTTGTTTAATTCATAGCAGGATAAAGAGAATGAGAAAATAGTGGAGCATCACAGATGCTGAATTTTTTTTAAGGTAAAAAAATATATTGAGATCATTTAATATTTATGTTATTCAAGTTGCTATTATTTATTTGTTTAATAAATATGATTATTTTATTAAATTGTAACATTTTTATATTTCTCAATTTTTATGATAACAATTATTGATGTATTTCTGTCTCATCTTCTTAGGTTGTGTTTGGCGTTAGTTGTTGAAATAAGCGGTTAAAATAGCGGTAGCCGTTAGCTATTTAAGATAGTCGTTTGTTTAGCGATTGTAATAACGTTTCAAATGGCTATTTGGTAACAGCGATAGCGGTTAGATGTAAAAAGATTAAAAAGAATATTATTTTATTTTTAAATTATATTTACTACACTAAATCTTATTTAACATATTTATACTACAAATTTTAAATTAATAAAATTAATAAAGTTATAGTTCACTAATTATATATATATATATACATATATATTATTTTTATTGGCACAATATAAATTAAATATAACAATATAATAAATAATATTATTTAAATAAAATATCATTAAAATAGTAAGAATATAAATGCACATGTTTTTCATTTAAATCGAATAACATATAAAAATGGTAGGGATATAAGTGGAAATGTAGGTTAGCGTTTTCCATGAACACTATAGCGTTTTGAGAAATATTATCTACATCGCTAAACGTTATTTTTACTGTGGTTGTCGAACGCCCATTTGTGCAAAACGCTATTTGCACCGCCATTTAAATCACTAAACGCTGTTTCGATCGCTGTCACCGAACAAAGCCTTAGTATCATGGTTTAATTACTGGAATATATATCTTAATTTTAATTTATTTTATATATTTGTTCTTAATTAAATGTTGTTAATGTCACCGACTAACTAATCATTTCAAATTCTATTAGTTTTCATTTACTAATACATTATTGTTGTAATCAATTTTTATAATAAAAATTATTAATTTATTTTTGTTTCATCTTCCTAATGTCATGGTTTAATTACAAGAATTTTATTGTTAAATTTATTTATTTTAATATATTTCTTCTTAATTAAATGTATTAATGACAGTGTTTAACCAATCATTTTGAATTATATAACTTTTCATTTGACGAATATATTAATTGTAATTTATGAATAAATTAATTGAATTCAATCATTTTATATATTTGTATTTTATATTAAACTAAAATAAATTCACATCATATAAATATTTTAGCAGTAATGATTATTAGATGATTTGTGACACATGCCTTCTGATGATGTTTTATAGTTTACCTATCTTGAAAATTGGACACAGTGTCTACACGTGGCAGTTATTATCAAATGGGAGTGTACCACATAACGCTCAATTGCCAAATCAATGTTATTTACTTCCTCGAAAACTCCAATGTTCATTGAAAGCACACCTCCTCCTCTTCTTTCTCAATCAATCGTCATCACAATTTTCCTTCCAAAAAGTCCTTTAATATCCTTGACGATCGAAATTTGTAAAGACGAATTGTACGAGGGAGAAATGACTAAGCGATAAATGATTAATCAGAATAAATATTAAATAAATATTGTGGATAGACCACCAAAATTTCACTTATGTTTAAGTAATTTTTTATCAATTAAAATTTAGTTATATTTTTCTTATATATATATATTCAGTATAATATATTTAAAAATATTATAATTTTGATTTTTATTTTATAAAATAATATATTAAATTATTTACTAAAATTAAATATAATTTATATATATATTAAAAAGAATTCAGTAATTAAAAATATATTTTTTTCCATGCAACGATGAACAAATTGACTAGTTTTAAAATAATTTTTAAAAAAATTGTATTATTAACTAAAATCTGATTCCAAGAAATTTGGTAGAGTTGCAAAAGTTTATTCGAGCAGGCAACTTGACATATCCAATATGTTATGAATATAATATGTCATGAATATAAGAAATAGTTAATTGCACTCACACCTAAACGATGGTATATTATATATATGAACATTTTGATATTAATTTGTAATTATACCGTTTATTTTCATAAAAATTAGTAAAAATATAAAATAAAATTAATATTAAATGAATATTACATCACATAAATATATTCAAAATTGTAAATTTCGTTGTTATATTAATAAACTAGTAATATTGCTCGCGCTTTGCGCGAAAAAATAATTTTTTATTAATATTTAAGTAATTATATTAATATTAATTATAAATTATATTTAATTTTTAAATATTTAAAAATATAATTTTATAAAATAATAATTAAAATTGTAATATATTCAATTGTATTAAATTAAATATACATAAATTTTTATAAATATAAAAATTATAATTATAATTAATAAATTATTATAATATTTTTTAAATTTAAAATCATTTTATTTATTAATATATATAACATTAAATTTTACAACTAATTCAAAATATGTGTAATATTTGTATGCAATTTTATTTATATGTTAATTTTAATTTATTTAACTTAGGTATAAAGAATAAAAAAAATATTTTAGATCATAATATAAAATTATTTAAATAAGGAAAGTAATTTTTTTAAAAATTATTAATTAAATTAAATTAAAATGTTACTTTTAATTTAAGTTACCTAACCATTAAAGATTTTGTGTTAATTTAAATTTTATCTTGTTTATAAATAAATTAGACCTCAATTATATTATCAAGAAATAGGAACATATTAATTTGAATTTATTTATTAATAGATCATGGTAATAAAATTTTTTAAATGGAAAAAATTTAAAAATATTATATTTTAATTAACTATTTAGAAGTATATATCTTATATTTATAAATCTCTTAGGATCTTGTTTTAAAATTAAATTAAAAAAAGATCTATATATAAAATCTTGCACATGTCAATTTGAACTTAGATATTCCACACTTATATTTAAGTGCATATATATGATATATCTCTATTGTACCCGTTCAATATATAGGTAAAAAAAAACGCGAAGATTCTCCATGCGAGATTTAAAAACATATATTTCATAGTAAGGAATGTTTTTTTTTAATTCTATTTTTTTTATATGGAAAGAGGTGAAGAAATATTAGAAATAGAATATACTTTATAATTTAATTAAATAAACTGATATATTTTCAGTATAATTATATCAATTAATTAACATGTTGATTAATATTTTCAAATTTCAATTAGTTTTTGAAAATAATTTTATCATAATTTATAATATATTGATTAAATTTATATTTCACATATTCAAATTATTTATTTTCTTTATATGATTATTTATATTTTATTTTTAAAATTGTTTATTTAGTTTTATTTACTCAACTAATGGAATTTTAATAACTTATTAATAAATAATTATCTTTTATTTTATTTTTTATTAATTATATGTGAATTTCTGTCCCCCATCTATATATATATATATATATATATATATATATATATATACTTTTCCTCAATTTTAATTTGATAAAGCACTTAATTTTAATTTGATAATAAATGTGATTAATTTTAGTTAATGTTCTTTCAAGATTTTTTTATTACTAAATAAATTTAATTCTATTCATTTTTTTTATATTCCAAGATAATTTTTATCTCATTTTAATTAGTCTATAAATGTTTCATTTACTATTAATGTTAGTTTTATTTTTTTATTTTAGTATTTTTTTGGTTAAAATAGTTAGAACAAACATTTAATTCATAAAAAAATATTTAAATAGAATTATTTATTTAAATGTGGACCTCTCTCCCTCTAGCCAAAGTAAACATAAAATAAATAAATAAAACAAAACAAAAATATCCATTTTTCAATTTCAAAATAATAAATACATCACAATCAATTAATAAAAAAGAAAAATTATAGAATTATTAATAAACAATAATATTAAAAATTAAAGGAAGAAGGATGGAGAATGAGAGATCACCATTAAATCTTAACAAAGATTCTGAAATCCATATTGTCAAGATTATATATATATATATATATATATATATGAATTAATACCCAACCATAAAATAAAATAACTACAAACAAACCATATCGAATAAAAATAGAAAGAAAAAAAATATATAAAAAGTGATCACCTTCTTGAGAGAATTGTTTTTGATAGTATGAAGAATGAAATGAAAAATTAAATCGTAAATACCTCTTTATATATAGATGTAATTCATAACGTAAATTTTTAATGTATATTAATATTTCGATATATGAAAAGAATCATTTAGTATATTTAATCTGGATTTAATATATTTACAAAGAAGATGAAAGATGACATGTGATAAAAATTTATTTATTAAATGTAGATGAAGATTTAAAAAAGGGAAAATAAAGAGATGTGAAAATAAAATTTATTGAAAAAGAAGAGTAAAGGTCTCTTTCAAATTAATAAATATCTTACTAAAATTAACGGGAGAGAGAAATGATAAAGTATTTTAAAAAAAAAACACGTGTAAGGTTTTAATTGGTAAAATATGAACCAATTTGAAAAATTCTCATTTTGAGTGTTTTTCTACCTAACGGAAAACTTTCAGCGCGCCACATCAGATTTGTGGGACCCGCTGAAAGTTCTCCTTTATAATATCTCGATATATGAAAAGAATCATTTAGTATATTTAATCTGGATTTAATGTATTTACAAAGAAGATGAAAGATGACATGTGATAAAAATTTATTTATTAAATGTAGATGAAGATTTAAAAAAGGGAAAATAAAGAGATGTAAAAATAAAATTTATTGAAAAAGAAGAGTAAAGGTCTCTTTCAAATTAATAAATATCTTACTAAAATTAACGGGAGAGAAATGATAAAGTATTAAAAAAAAAAACACACATGTAAGGTTTTAATTGGTAAAATATGAACCAATTTGAAAAATTCTCATTTTGAGTGTTTTTCTACATAATGGAGAACTTTCAGCGCGCCACATCAGATTTGTGGGACCCGCTGAAAGTTCTCCTTTATATATATATATATAGATTTATTAATTAAGTGTTTATTATTGGGTAAGAGGTGTAAGTGTGTATTAATACTAAATTGTTCATTTCTGTATATTTTACCATCGTTCAATGGAGGTGAGTGTACTCAATAAAAATGTGAAAATTCTTTTAAATGAGCTTTTTAAAGTTCAAAATACAATTATAGGCCTGTTTTGAAAAACATACAAAAACAGGTTTTTAAAAGTTTAATTTTCACTCCATAGGCCAAGATTCCCAAAATACCCCTGAATCTTTATAATTCATAGATGTTGTGAATTACGCTCACAGACTGTGAATTACGGTCACAGTCTGTAAATGTCCTATAGAGTGAAAATCAAACTTTAGTTTTGCAAACTTTTCAAAAGTGACCTATAATTATATAGTAAACTTTTTATGGCCTATAAAAAAAATTCCCATAAAAAATAACTTGCACATTTTTTTTGCGTGCAACTAGAATTGGACGGTCACCTGTTGAACTTTGAATTTCTCAACTTTGAATTCTTGAAATTCTACGACATTCGATCGCAAAATGCATGATATTTTAGCCCTCCAATTTCGCTTTCGTCATATCCGTCCCCGCCTTCACGTTCACCTTCATCATTATTACCCTCTTCGCCATCAATGTCCTCCTTAGACAGTTTATCTTGAAGTTGCTTTTTCAGTTCAGCATTTTCGTCTTTTACTTGAAGTAGGTGTTCTAACAGCTGTTATATAGTTGTTCAGCCTAATCAGTGACGGCGGAAGGAAGTAGCTGATTCTTCTACCTCCATTTTGAAAATAAGCTAGATTAGATTTTTTTACTGAAAGTTTCATATATATATATATATATATATATATATATATGCAAGATCTCTAAGGGGGCAGGTCCTACTGTAGTCGTACATAACTATAATCGAGTTTAACTTAAGATTGGTTGGATCACTAAAGAATGACCGAATGTCGTTTGAGGGCAAAGATTCGGTAAGAAATAAGAAAGTGAGGTTCGGAACCTTTTGAAGAAACCGATGTGATATTGGTCCGACACTCAAGTTAACTTTGTTCTGATAAAAAGATAGAATGGGAATAACATACTCTTAATCTTAGTTCCATAAGAATGGTACCAAAAGAGTTGGATTGTTGCTAATCTCCGGAATTGCTAAAGTAGAGTACGAACAGTTTGTTCAAGTGATGCAAAATATTTTGCTTTATCGATGATTTTTTATAGTGAGGGAATCGACTCCTTAGAATGACTCAGGGTGAATTTTTTTATAAGCAATTTAGTGTGCTATTACAAGGAGTGAATGTGATCCCTTGATCCTCGCGCAGTTTTAAAAAAAAATAAATAAATAATCCGAGATTCAATAAGGATCTAATTAGGTACCAGTGAGTTACGTCATTGCGGATTATTAGAATTAGGTCTATGTATTAATTTTGGACTTAGAGCCTTATGGACTAATGAGTTTATTGGGCCAAAGGCTTAATGGGCTGAACAACATGATGGCTGAATGACCAGTAAGTATGTGATAGTAAACATTTGATGGAATTGAATGGGCCAGTAAGCATGTAAGATTAAAGACTTGATGGAATTAATTAAGTCACATGACTTACCGACCTCTTTTTCGGGCTTAAAGCATTTTCTTATGACTAAGGGTGTGACCTCAACTAGTATACTCGAAATTTGACTTGTTGTTCACGAATTCGAGTCGGGTTTTTTCTGAAACGAGTCGAGTTCAAGCTCTATTACTCGACTCGTAAGGCTCGCAAGCTTTATCGAGCTTTACTATATTTTGGTTTATGGAGTAAATGAGTCAAGTTCAGCTCGAGTACATCCAAGTCTAGTCAAGAATAGTGATGTGAAATTAAAAAATTATTAGCAAAAAATTAACTAGCTTTAACGAGTCTCGAGTTCGAATAGGTCGATTATTATTCGAGTTCGAATAGGTCGATTATTATTCGAGTTCGAATAACTCGATTATTATTCGAGCTCCAGCTCTATTTTTGATACCTGAACGAGATCGAGCTTATTAAAGTCTTTCACGATACCAGTCCAGCTTGGATATTCAATTTTAACATAACAGAATGTGAAGGGCGTTTGTGATAGTCTATTTTTGAAAATAAAAATTTGAAGGGATTAAAAATATAATTTAAATTTTTTTAATTAATTTTAAACTTTAATTAAGTTATCTTATATAATTTATATATATATATATATTAATATTTTTAATATTAAAAAAACAATTCAAAATCATATATGAAAAGGAGTATATATCGTGAGGGAGGTGATGTGGGTGTGATGTGTGTTGTAACCGCTGAAAAAGGAAAGCTGACAAGGTGTGTAAGCATCAAAAAGACCTAGCGGCACCTGATTTTTACAAGTCCCGGCAGCAACACAAGACAGAACACAAAGTCAAAAACTTTTGCTTCTCTCAGCTGTTTTGTCCGGTTTTCTCAAAACCCCACTTCAGGTTTTCTAGTGCTGTCAGTGAACAAGTGAAAGAGATGGATGCGAGTGACGAAGTAGTCGAAGTGGTACCGGAATCAGTCATGGACGCTGTGAAGAAGACACTTTACAATGTGGAGAAAGTGAAGACTCATTTGGAAGAATTCCTTTCTCTTGTTGACCCTCAACTGCTCGCTGAAATGACTCCTCTTGAACGAGCAAAGGCTCACTTTGCGGTCGCTAAAGCCGCCACTGTGCTCTATAGTGGTAAAATTCTTGATCTTTTTTGTGGTTTTGTTAAAGGGTATTTTGTGATTGTGGTTTGATTATTGTTATTGTTGTTTGGTTTTTGTAGTGAGGTTGAGGTGTGAAGGGATTCACCCAGATGACCATCGAGTGAAATCTGACCTTGTAAGTGGTTTTTTTGTTTTGTGCAGAGTGTTTGATGTTTTGAATTTGCTCTGTGGCTGTGATTTTATTTGATAGAGAAATGATTTGTAGAAGGTGATGTTTGGAGTGATCATTTGTTGGCTAGGGTTTTAGGGATTTGATGTAATGTGAAGTTGTTTCTTTTGTATGAGTTTATATTATGTTGTGGTTTGCTGCTATGGAAGATATAGGGTTTAGATTTTTTATGTAATGTTTAAGCTTTATGGTTTTCTGTTGAGCCCTTCTCTGTGTTGAATTAATTGTTTATTTGTAGGAGAGGATAAGCTATTACCAAGATAAGCTGCAGGGTTTGGTTGATGCAAGTAAAGGTACAGTCTCTTTGTCATCTTGGGAGGGTGATATTAATGCATTCGTTATATTGAGTTTGAACAATTATGATGTTGCTTGCTTTCTATGGACTGGAAATATTGCTGATTCCATTACCTTCTGTCGTTTGTTTATAAAGGCAGTTTGATCAAATTTATGAATTCAATTGTTATAATAGATTTGGATGTCCAGTTTGGCATGATTATTGTTAGGGCACGCGCGTATTTTCCTTGTTTTGCTAAGTTCCGTGTTAAATACCCGGCCGTTGTAGATTTTAGTTTTTAGTTGGGCAGGTTATATATATATATATATGGTATGACAGATTGACATCTTTATGTTTGCTATGGCATAATTATTATGAGGACAGGTGCGAATTTTTCTTGCTTTGCAAAGTTCTATATTAGATTATCTAGTTGTTGTAGATTGAGGTTATATAGATGGAGTGACAGATCGATATCTTTATATTCATTTTGGCACAATTACAGTCTAGGCAAGTGCAATTATTTCTTGTTTCACTAAGTTCTACCTTAATTGTCTAGCTCTTTTTAAGGTTGTGGGGCAGGAAGTCGGACAAGTTATATATATATGGAATGACATATCGATATCTTAATGTTTTATTACTTTTTATGACTTAGGGTTGTACATTCTAATTTAAGACCGGTAAAATTAATTTGGATGGCTGCTTGTGATTCTTCATTTAATATCACTTGTTGATTTTGTTTCTGCAGGTCCATCGCGGCCTTCCGCTACCTTGAATTATCAGGCTGCAACCCGGTTCATAGATCATTCCTTGCCTAACCTGACTCCTGGTAGGTGGTGATTGAAAATTTTCTATCCATTAGCTTGCTTCATTTTCCATCTTGATTTGGGCTAATTAAGAATAATTCATCTTCTGCAGAACAAAGACGAAGAATGAAAGTTATCAGTAAAGGCGAGGGGCCAAAAATGAACTATGTTGAGCACAGTCGCCAAAAGAAGAGGAAGTATCCATCGTATTCAAATAAA
This sequence comes from Cardiospermum halicacabum, assembly GCA_031304145.1. Lineage (NCBI taxonomy): Eukaryota > Viridiplantae > Streptophyta > Magnoliopsida > Sapindales > Sapindaceae > Cardiospermum > Cardiospermum halicacabum. Next base: position 25,451,566 of record CM062396.1, read on the forward strand.
CCTGTTCAAACTGCTGCCAAGGAATTTCTAGAAAAAGCATCTCGTGAGCTTCTTGGTGATGCTCATGATGGTCCTAAGGGACCTGTCATACAAATCGATGATTCAGATGACAATGATGACCCTATGAACTAATAAACCCGTCCTTTCATAGAGTTAGTTTTGTCATCTCTTTTGCTTGAACACATATAAATAGAGTTTTTATATCAACTAGATATTCTCTATGGCCTTTTTCTGTAAGCATCTTATAACAAACAATGGAGATAGTTTTTACAAGAATTCTCTTCATCTCAGATTTCCTTGTCCTAGATAATTTTTACAGACATGACCTTTAATTTTTACAGACATGACCTAGATAAAAAATTTCATCTTAATTAATACTACAAATGAGCTGTGTTTCTCTTTATGCTTCTGAAAAAATCATCTAAGTAACCTTTAATGCCTTTGAAAAATCATCTCATATGATTCCCTTGTTGCGAGATCAAGTTTTTAAACACTCATTTTGCTTTATTGGTTTTGCAGGTACAGAAGTTTTTTTCTCTGCACAGGCGCATTAGGTTATTAGGTTAGTGCTGGAGAGGATCTTATCTTCTTTTTCTTCTCTCTTTTGCACAGTCCAAAATTAGTTCAGAAGTTGGTTTCCTTTAGTTTGTTTACCAGTTCAACATTATAAATAATTTCTAGTTTCAGACTTAAATAAGCCTTTTGGTTATTATTGCTCTGCCATTTTATCTTCTTTATGATGCTGATGAGAGATGAGAGAAGAATCGTCAAACAAAATCCCAGACAGAATCTTCTTTAACTAATAAGTGCAGAACTGCACTAATGATAAATTAATATAGAATAAAAAATTAAACAAATCCCTAGATTATCACATCTTAAAACATCCCCAAAACCAAACCCCCCAACAACCCCAAAACCAAGCCACTCTTCAAGCTAGAACCACCACTTGTAGGAGCAACAGCAGGACCATCAAACTCGGCCGGAGAAGGAGCAGGTGAGATGTCAAACCTATGTCTAGGAGTCAAAACAACCACGATCATCTTCTCACCCTTTTCACAGTTACTCTTCACACCACTGATGAAATAGTAAGGTCCAGGTCTGGTTAGCTCCACCTTAGTTTCACCATCCTTGTGTTGTTCAATAGGGTTTGTAGTGTTGCAGCTAATGTAGTCTTCCTTAGTCACTTGGTACACAGAGTCCTTTGCACCGTCATATTTCCACACTGCAATGTATCCAAAAACATCAGAATAGGTATATACTATGTTAGCAACAATTAGTTCTATGTTAAAAAGATAGGAACTTGATGAGACCCTTATACTTACCAAGATGGTCTCCAACACGAAACCGGCTAGTTTCAGCCCAGTGATTGAGGGAATCAGCTTGAGAGGAAGGGACTTTCCAGGCACCAGTCTTGCCACCGACTAGGATTTCTTTTGATTCTGATGTAGTGGTCAGGACAAGGAAGAGCAATGAGAAGAGAACCAAACAGGAAGTAGAAGAAGCCATTGAAGAACTGTGTTCTGTTTATGTTCTTGACCGGTGTAGAAACAAAGTGTTTGTGTTTGGAGATGGAGATTTGTGTGATGTGATATGGTGTGTTGTGAGTGTTTATATACAAGGAGGAAAAAACTAGCCGTTGTGAAAAGGAAATGATGGGTTCATCTTGGTATCTGAACTTTGTCTGTTTCCTAGGTAACGGTTGAATTTGCTCTGACTCGGCCATTGAAGTACACAGTTGTGGCCCCCATTTTTAACGTTCAAAACTGCTGAGATTTTACGGTTTTTGGAATTGATATGATAAACGTTTAAATTCAAATATTGTAGTCTAGGTAGGTGTTAATTGTCGAATAAATGAGTCACCTAACTCAATAGATTCGTTTTAATGGGTCATCGTGTATAATGTCATGTTTACCAGTTTCAAGTTTTTCAATGAAGTTTTTGAGTTGGATTTTGATCAAATGAACTGGAGAGGTGAAGTTTCAAAATGAACTCAGAATCAACACCTGTCATAGAATAAACTGCTACGTGTCAAAAAACCAACTCGTTCGATTCACACGTGTCACCACCATCCACTTTCATCACCATTTCAAAAACCATCTCCATAACCAAGATTCATGAATCACAGATTCAACAAATATGGCAGGAAACGAAGATTGGAGAAAAAACGCAGATACACACAAAATGAGTCCAGAAGAAGTAAGAAGAGCAGGAGTAGAAGGATCCAAAAGACCACCAGGGCAAAGCCCTGGAGGAGTCCTCCACCAACGCCGTAGCCTCCCATTCGGAAGCCCCACCATCACCATCGCTGGTGTCCTCATAGTCGGCACTATCGGATACCTAGCACTGTATTACAAGAAGAAACCGGAAGCAACCGCCACCGATGTCGCCAAAGTGGTCACTAATGTTGCAAAACCTGAAGACACTCATCCCAGAAAGTAGTAAAAGATCCAATGTAGTGTTGTACAAACAGAATCAAATAATAAACAAATTTTTGAATCATTTTTCCAGTGTAGTAGCATCATAAAGTGACCTATATTAGAAACATGTTCACAAACAAAAATGACGATATAGGTATAATCATGATAATGACACAAATGGTTCAAAAATGAGCATGAAAGATTACATCTGAAAGGCATAATTATATCAAACCCCTACCCAGGTGTTGTTGATGGGTTGATCAAGGAGGGCAAAAAGATTAAGGGTGGTTTTTGATCGGGTTTAATCAATTTTGACTGATGAGTAGATGAGCCTTGTGAACCAGAAGCAGGCGTAGAATCCGATGGTTCCGGTGAGGACGAAGAAGGCGTAGGAAGCGATGAGCATGTATCCGAAGTATAAGACTCCGGAGACGAATTTGGTGATTTCGAGTTTTGTGAAGAAGTAAAAAGTGGCGTAGAGGAAGAGGTAGAGAGCGGAGGAGCCAGAGGTGAGATATGATCTCCACCACCAGAGGTAGTCTTCGCTGCAGAGCTGGAAGTAGCAGAGGACGATGGTGATTTCGGCGCAGGTGACTACGAGGATGATGAAAACGAGGAAAAGGAAGCCGAAGATGTAGTAGAATTGGTTGAGCCAAATGGAGGTGAGGATGAAGAAGAGTTCGATGAAGACTGCTCCGAATGGGAGGATTCCTCCAATGAGAATGGAGAAGATTGGGTTCATGTACCAGGCTTGTTCTGGGATTTGTCTGGGGATTTTGTTGGTTTTAACCGGATCTTCAATGGCTGGTTTCTTGAATCCTACGTAACTGCCGACGAACACTAGAGGGACGGAGATACCGAACCAGAGGACGATAAGGGCGAACATTGTTCCGAATGGTACTGCTCCAGAGGATTTCTGGCCCCAGATGAGTGTGTTGAGGACGAAGAAGATGGCGGAGACTATTCCAGGGAACATGATTGCTGTTCTGAAAGCGATCCTCTTCCATTCTGAACCTTTGAACATTTTGTATAACCGAGATGAGGCGTAGCCGGCGAAAAGTCCCATGAAGACCCAGAGGAGAAGCATGGCAGTCATGAGACCTCCTCTGTTGGAAGGGGAGAGGAAGCCGAGGATGGCGAATAGCATTGTGACTAGCAACATTCCGAAGAACTGAACTCCTGTTCCAACGTAGACACATAGCAGGTCTGAATTTGAGGGTGGTCTAAAGACATCACCATGGACGAGCTTCCAGCCTGTTTCTTCCTGGGCTTCTTCTTGAGTTTCGAGCTCGTTGTACTTGGAAATGTCACGGTAGAGTGTTCTGAGCATGATCATGGCTACCATACCAGAAAGGAAGAGGACGATCATCAAAGAATTGACAATGGAGAACCAGTGAATTTGGTCGTCGCTCATTAGGAGATATGCGTCCCATCTAGACGCCCACTTCACATCACTCTCCTGTGAAATCGGATACACCAGTAAAGCCATATAAGAATTTATAGATTGATAGTTGGAGAATATCAAGACGAATGGTTCAAAGTCCAGGAACAGACCTGGAACTCAACATCGTATGTGAAGACAACTTCTTTGCCCTCAACAACTTCTTGAGGAGAGTTAGAGTTAACAACTGTATGTTTGGCATGGGGGTCACAGGTCGTAAGGCGGGTCTTGTCACTCCAGGTCCCTTCATATTCATGCTTAGCACTGTATAAGTCCAGCATATTAGATACACATACAAGTAATGAAAAATCCAGCAAATTGAAAATAATTAGAGCTCTAAACTGACCTGAAAGGCTTAACTTCAAATCCAACTATTCTAGCAGCATCAGTTTGTTGATCCTTATGATACTTGACAGTAAACGCTAGATGATTGTGGATGAAATACTTTTCTTCCTTAGTCTGTGTGTTCACCATACAAAAGTAAGCAACCACAAGAAAGTAGGAAATTCATAAAATGGTTGAGCATTAGTTGTAAATCTACCCCAGTATATTGTCCTTTGAGCCCAATGTGATATCCAAGCTGATAAACAGTAGGAGCATCTTGATCTAATCTCTTAATGGGGACAACCAAAGGAAGATTGTCGAGGATCCTGACATAGTTAGACTTAGATAAGCGCTACTTTGAAGCAATTGTTCGTGATACATCGGAAACTACATTAAGAAATTAATTAAAACAGATAACATACATATTGACCCGATATTCATCATCAATCTTCTCCTTGAATGCCTTGGTAGTTTTGGCATCTAGTTTGACCCGACAGAGAACGTTGCACATCTGAGGCTCTCTCATTTTAAACTGCAATAATTCAACAGTGTCAAAATGCTAACCATAGAAGAACCAAACCAACCTAGCTTTAATACAAGAGTACAAGGACACTGACCACATATGGGGAGTTCTCAATGCGGTCACCGCGAAGTACTTCCCCAAGATTCTCAGCACTGTCTACAATTTTCTGAGGTTTACACAACGGAATGGAATAATACGAGTAAGGAAGTTGTGTCTTTGTCGAAGTCAGTTTATTCACTTTCACCTTCAACTCATCGCCCTGCATCCAGATACAAAAGGTCAGATCCCGGTCATTTCTAATTGAATTTGTATGCACCATTCAACAGATGGCATAGATATATATTGCTTCTTTAAACATCAATGAAATCAAAGAAGCACAATACTGATCCAAATCTATCGCTAGTCACTTGGATTATCGGTTATCACTTCTCAGTTCTTCACTTAACTTCCACAGATCCAATCATACAACGGTTCCAACTTACATATAATCAATATGACATTTTAGTACAGGCTAGACACTTATCAATTCCTATATTCAACAGGTTCAATGATAATATTCAACCAATTTATCAATTCCTATATTACACTCAGTAACTAACAACTAATCACAATCACAATCACAGTTCCTTCCATTTCCCTTAACTGCTGCTATCAACCACATTACAAGTATTGTTCAAACATAACTACATACTACAACCTACAAACTATAACTCATCAAGTTTCAAAAACCACAATACATGTCAAATGGATCATAAACATATATCAGCAACAGAGATCATCAAATGAACCATAAAACTATATCATTAATAAACAATCATCAGCTTTCACGCTCAGGAAAGCTAAACAAGCTCTGCATCCTAGATCATAAGCTTACACTAACACCAAATCTATCAAACACATTACAATAAAACAAGAAAAACGACAACTAAGCATCACATTTCAAACTCAAACAACAACAAAATCAAGCAATCGAAACGCAGAACACAAATCCTACAAAACCTCACCAGATCACATAAACACTAACTCCATAAAACGAAAACTAAACTCAGATCCAAAAACAAGCTACAAACAGATCAAACAAATAGAACAGAGACGTAACCTTTTCGAAGTCCTCAGGTGCGACGCCAGGGAGGTAGAATGAGTTGACGGCGTTGATACATATAAGGAGAATAACGGCGACGATCGCCGAGAATCTCCGTCGTGAATCCATTATCGATGCAGCAGCGTCGTCGTTTCAAAAGAGAGACACTCAGATAAGAGAGAGTTCTCAGATCTGACGATTTGAGTGAGAGAAAGACAGAGAGAAGTTTATTTTGTACGCTTTTTTCATTATTAATTTAACGCGGATCCGACGACGTTTCCTTTGTACGCTGGATTTCACACCGTCTAATCAGATTACGCCACGTGGATAATTTGATTATGCAATTTTAACCAACCGAATCAGAGTGTCGGTCTAGCTCAATTAGGTGGTCGGTCCAAAATTAACTTGTAAAATAAAACATTGATCATAAAAATTAATTGTATTATACTATAATTTGAATTTATATCAATTGCGGAAATGAGAAAAAATAAGCAATTTTGATAATCGTAAATGGTTGATTGATGCGGAGTTTAGTGCACGTGAAGTGTATGTAGATTTGGAAAGTGTCGAATTAAATTATTTGGCGCTGTTTATAATAGACAAGTGTCGGTGGGGGGTTTTTGGGCTGGGTTGGTTTTGGGCTCGGCCCAATTAGTTGGGCCTAACGTGGGCGTGATTTATCAGATCATGGATCGACGAGCCCATTTTTGGATGGGCCAATATTCAGGTTAATTATTTCGTAGTAAAAGAAAAGGAGGGGATTTGGTTTACGGTTAATCCGACTAATTAGATTTTTAAAAATCATTTTATTATATTGGAGACAAAAATAATAAATTTTTGATTGTATGTAGGGGTGTAAAAGAGTCGAGTGGAGACTCGACTCGTGAAAGATTATATTAAGCTCGAACTTGTCGAGTTTTCAAAATTCGAGCTCGAACTCAAATGATAATCGAGCTCAAATGATAGTCGAGTTACTCGAACTCGACTCGGTAAAGCTCGTTAATTTTTTATTAATAATTTTTTTATTTTATATATTTATTCTTGACTTGATTTGGACATACTTGAGACTCGACTCGTGGGTATTACTATAGTAAAGGTCGATAAGGCTCGCGAGTCGAGTAATATAGAGGTCGAACTCGAGTTAGTTTTAGGAAAAACTCGACTCGAGCTCGACTCGAACTTATGAACTGCGAGTCGATCTCGAATATTTCTCGAGTCGATCTCGAATAACTCGCGAGTAGATGGACTCACTTACACCTCTATGTCAAATGACATAAATAAATAAATAAATATATTATAAAATAAATCTATTCATAACGGTATATTTTTTATTTATATTGTTTAATATAATATTTTTTAATTATAATTTAATACGGATTTAAAAAATAAGAGATAAATAAATTAACACAAAAAATGTCGCTTATCCGATTGGTTTGTACAAATGATATTCTAATTTGAAAATATTTTAAAAATAATTGGTATTCCACTCGGGTTAAACAAATTACATTTAAAAAATTTGCCGCAAATAATAATAATAATAAATTTATTAATAGTATTAGATGTATAAAAAAAAAGTTTTAAAAAAATTAATGTCACTTCATTTATATTTATTTTTATTTTTATTATTGAATATTCTCCTTTAAAAGATATTTGTTTTACTATTTAAATTTAAAATAGTAGTATTTTATTTTATTGAATAATATTATTTAAAAATTTTACAATAATAATATTCATATAAAAATAATTTCGATGAAATATGATTTTTAAAGTACTATATTATTATGATGATTTATAATTCTCCTAAAACTAAATGAACAATAATATTTAATAAACATTGAACTTTAGCTAATTAACTATATGTTTTATATCTTAATTAATATTTCTGTTAGAGGTAAATGAAAAACTAAAATTTAATTGTGGATTTTTAATTTTCACTTAAGAAATCAGGAATAAGTTTTTTTTTTTTTTAAAGGACAATTTGGTAGTAGACAACAAAATTTGACACACGTTGACTAGACAACTAATAAAAGTTAAAACTAAATTAATTTAAAAAAATAAAATAATAATTAAAATGTAGATGTCAATCAGTAGACAAACACATAAGCTGCTGATACTACTTTTGACAAACTTACAAATCCAAATTAGAAAGTATTAAATCCCACCAAATATTGTCTCGAACCCGACAACAAAATCACCAAGGACTTGTTCGAACGAATATTCTGTCTCCAGATAAATTTCTAAATAGTATCAGATCAAAGGTGTTCTTTGAGAAAAACCAAATTAGGTCAACTTCTCTTTGTGTTTTAATTAGACAAATCCCGTACTTGAAACCAATCAATTTAGATGAGATTTTGATGGGGATGAGATGAGGTTGGAGTTCATGAAAATTCAGATCGATTAAGTTTGTGAAAGAAGAAATTTAATTTTTGTATAAGTATACTTTGGGGATCTGTGATTGTTTTTCAAAAGGAAATTTTCCACTTGACTTTAGATGTAAATTTTAAATTTTATTTAAAAATTGTATAAATACATATTTTATTACTTTCTTTTTTATATAATTTTACAATTTTTTTTTCAAGAAAATTATTATACCCATTTGAGTTGAGGGAGTCGGACTTTGAATTTCAATTTTTAGTAATATTTTTCTGATTTTCAATTTACGTCTATTTTGTTAGGTCTCACTTTTTATCGGTAATTAAATGATAATTAATAAAAAAAATCTCAATGGAGTTAAATATATCTGAATTTATAGACCCAATTGAACTTTTAATATATATATATATATATATTATAGAAAACTCTTAACAAAGTCTAAACTGGTTGAAATTTTAAGGCAAAAATAGGTCTGAGCTCCCTCAAGTTGTACTGTTTTCCTAGGTAGATACTTAAACTTCGTGAATTTCCACCTGGATACTCTAATTTGTAAAAAATACTAACACTAGGTACTTGAGTGTGATTTCACAGTTGATGGGTGGAGCGTATAATACACGCGTTATGGTGATTTTGTGTTTTGGTGTCTTGTTGTATAAAAACAAAGAGTTAAAGCGAGTGGTGATTTTGTTGGGTCTCGGAAACTTTCAATTTTATTTAATAGTGGTTGAATATAATCTCATTTCTCCAAAAGTTGATTAGTCCAACAAGTAAGTAATACTTATTTGCTGTCAATGTCATACATACAATTGTCAACCCACCCACCTTCATAAATCACTCATCTCGGTTTTTGTTTTTGGTTCAACTAAAACCTTACACAGATTGAAGCAAGCAAATGTCTGACAAACAAGTGGAGGAAATAATGGTCTCAATCATCAACTAAGCAGAGCAGGAAGAGAAAAAGGACAATAGCAACAAGTCCACTTTTGACTTCAAAAACTTCCTCTGACATGGTGGCTCTGTTTATGATGCTTGTTTCAACCGTGCTTCTAATCTGGAATGTATGTATGGATGTTCAATTCAGAAATCCTAAACCCCTAATTCAATTTATCTAAGGTTGAATGAATTATTTTGCTGACGTGGACCCAAAATATAACCATTCACGCGCCTTCAATTGTTGTTAACCCACGACAAATGCCAACTCAGCTTCAAGTACCTAGTGTTAGCATTTTTTATAAATTGAGATATTCATGTGGGAATTCATATAGTTTAGGTATCTATTTAGGAAAATAGTATAACTTGAGGGAGTTCCGACCTATTCTTACCAAATTTTAATTTATTAGTTTGAAATGACCTACTTTCATTCTAATACTATCTTAACCAAACGACTTTAACTATAAAAACCTTGTAATGAATTTTAAATTGTCAATGTTTCTAGTTTTCGAAACTTTTCAATTATCGATTTCAATTATCCAACCCAAATTTAAATCATTTCATCATCCATAGCGTAAAGGAACTCAAATCTAACTAAGGAGAATTTTGAAAAAGAATGGTTTTGATTCACAACTTTGTGAGTAATATTAGAAGACAAGGTGGCAGAAGACAAAAGCCAAAAAGGATCAAGTGTTTGAGATGGAGTTGATAAAGATGAAAGAAGTGTTCTTGAAATGGTTGGTTGCTTTCTTGACGGTGGCTAGTCACCAAGTAAATGTGTTGGAGAGTTTTTGGTTTCTTGTGATGTGAAGGAATTTTTTGGGTACATGGATTGATACAACAAATCAGCTTTTTTTAGGCATGCCTCTTAGATATTTTTGACCATTTTTGTTGGATTCATATCCTATAGTCTCGTCGTTTTCTTTGTTAAAAAAGGTTTGGGTTTGTGAAAATTTGGATAAGTATGCAACGTTTAGGATATTTGAAGTCAGAAGTTCATTAATATCTTTGTCTAATCATTTCGTTTAAAAAAATATAGAGATTTGAAATTTACTTTTAAAATGAAAATATTTCCTTCTTAAAAAAATATAATATAATTTATAGAGTTCAAAATAAATTTATTATAAATTAAGAATGGATTTTTTAATATTTATTAATAGTTTCGTATAAAAATTAGTACGGAAATATTAATTATAAATAATAATAACTTTTAATTGTTATAATAAAATTATAATATGATTGATAATCATAACAGTAGATTCTAACTTTTTTTTTTTACTTAGGAGAATTTTCGGTGGGAACAAATATATTATATATTTTTATTAATTATATAAAATTATTTACTTATATAATAATTTAAAATTTTAAATATTTTTTCCCTTTTTGTTTTTATAAATTTTCAAGTATACGTGTATAGTAACATTGTTATGATGTAATTATCAAATTTCAATAAATAGTAAATTAGTGTTTCAATTGCTGAATTGTATTTATTATTTTTTATTGAATATAAAAATAATTAAAATCTAATAATAAGATATTAATTATATATTGATAATTTTATAATAGAATTATATATATATATATGAAACATATATTGCATTTTGAAAATAGAGAATATGTTGTAAAGGTGAACATGTGCATGGATGGAGAATTGGCATGCAAATCTAACTGGATCGCACACAGAAAAAATGGAAGAAAAACAAAAGCTATGTGTATAATTCTTCAAAAGGGTTTTAATTTTTTTCTTTATATAGTAAAACCATGTGCTACCTCTACATCAATTAATTCATTATATTTTACTCACTAGTGCTTTGTGATTCATCTATGTACAATTTTTCCAATACATTTTGCAATTATATCATATGTATCTAAATTGATTGAACATATTATATATGTAATCATTGAATTTGTATTCCAACAATATTTATCGTAAAATGGTTCCATAATTTGTGTGGTGATGGAGTAATGAGTTTTTTCATATTTTTGAAAGTGTGTATTTGATATTAAATCATCATAGATTATATATGTACGAAGTTTTTAATCATTTAGCATTTAGAATTATTTTTTAAAATTCAATTTATAAAATGATTTTTTTAATAAAATTAATTATGTAATTTGTAAAATAGAATTATAAATTTAAATTAAATTAAATTTGTGAAGATTCATGTTTTAAAATATTTGAATATTATTCAAGCTTCACCAATAAATTTTCAATAGTCAATTTCCTTTGATTAAAATGATATAATTCAAGAAAATTTACGAAACAAAACAAAAACGATGTTCCCACAAAATATTAAAATAATAATAAATAAAATAATTAAAATAAAATTAATATTTTAATATAAAAATATATTTTGAAAATTATCAGTTTTACTATTCTCTTCTCATCAAATTATAATGATTTTGAACGGAAAATAAGACTAATTTAGTCTTTATATATTTCAGTAGAATTTTTTCCATAATAATATTTTATTTTAAATATACTTATTCTTCTGTTATGTTTTAATTCCAACATTTTTTCACTATATATTATCAACCACTTAACTTTAATAATAAATATCTTTAATTATATAGAATTAAAAATTATGATAATTATATATTTTAAAAATCAATACAAAAAATAAATAAAATATTATTACACTTGACTATATTTTTGTATATAAAACAACATATGAAACTTGATTGATTGATGGACCGTGCTCACTATACTAATGTTTCAAGTATTTTATACAGGAAAAGTATTAAATTAGTATTTTTTTTTTATATTATATGAATATTGACCAATTTCATAATGTTAACAATATTAAAACCATATATTATAGTTTAACTATACAAAATCTCATTAGCAAATTACAATCCACACCAACTTCAATATTGTATGATTTTGAATCTCCACCATTATAATTACCCAACACCAACTTTTAAGATACCATAAAACATGGAGAGAATCTCCCAAAAGAACTCAAAACATGGAAGTAACCCTAACCCTAACCCTAACCCTAATATCTATGGTTTTTGATGAAAAGAAATTAAGTTAGGGCAAATGGTCCCTCAATGCCACTAAAAAGTCCATCCACACTATCAACAATCATGAGACACCCACCACCACCATCATTTATTTTTGATGGTTTCTCTCCACGCTTCATCATCATCTTTCAAACTTCATTTTTATTATTTCTTATTTGAGATCATTTGATTAGGATATATGTGGGCTTAGGAAAAAGGTGCTATGATTTTAATGTAAATAGGTTTTGTGGACTCATTGGTGTTTGGAAAAAATAGGGTTGTTTGGTTTGGGATGTTTGAAAAGTTGGGGTTTGAGATTCTTTGTGTGTTTATTTAGTGAAAGTAAGATTTGGTTTGGGGTTGTATTAGTTTTGTTACTTGTAATTGGGTTGTTTGCCTTCTTAATTACAGTAGAAAATGGGAAATAAAAGTTACTTTTAAAAAATTATTAAAAATAAAAGATAAAAAATTAGAATACCCAAATATTATGAATATGTTTAAGATTAATTTCTTTTAATTTATATTTTTTAAGAAATAGTATAATTTATTTTTTAAAAAAAAATAATTTTTCCTTTAAATATTATTGGAATGTCAAGTTAATTTAAAAGTAATCTAAATATTATAAAAAATAATTTTTAAAAAGAAAAATTTTTAAAAATTAAAAATTAAATATCAAAATTCAATCAGTTTAAACGGATATAATTTATTATTACTAAATCGTTAAATTTATAAATAAAATTTTATTTTTTCAATTAAATAAAATAGGGATTCATTGAAAGATTACTATAAAAGAAAATTAATGATTTTTATTGATTTTAAGGATGGATGTAAAATAGATGTGAAATTGTTATGTAATTTAAATGTAAAGATGGTGGAGAATCGAAATCATTTACAAATTAGTGGGACTATAATTATTGACACCACAAAGTCAAATACACCTAAAAAAAAAAATTTCAACATTTTGAGGCTAAAATGTAAGAAAAGTTTAACAGTTACTCTTTTCAATTACCTTTAAATTATTATATCACCTTTAAATTATTATATCAGGATTTAATATCCTTTAATAAAATCATTATTCGTAAGAAAAATAATTTCGTAATGTGGAATATATAAATATACAATAAAAGTAAAAATAAGTAGAAAACCAATTCACTAAAAATATTTACTATAAAAATATTCATTCCGACAAATATGTTAAAGGATTATTTTTCTAATTTCAATTTTTTAATTTTTTTATAATATTAAACAAATCTCATAATAAATATTTTTTTAAATATGATTTATTTTAATATTATAATTTGAATAGTTCCATATAATGTAATATGGAACAAAGTAGAAACATTCAAAGTGTAAATTTTAAATATTCTACTTCTGGCCAATAATGTACAAACCAAATAAAGACTCTAAAGTTGTACTCTATAGATAAAATTACACATGTGGAGGGAAAATGTTGAAAAATATTAGCTCACTAATACATAACATTGAAGTAACCAAGAGCCAACAATGTGACTTTGTATTAAAAAAATCGAATATTTAGAATCATAATTATGACTTTCCAAAAACATTTACATACGAGACATAATCATAATAAAACTATAGTTTTATGAAAATTTTATTTACATCAAAAATATATATATATTATTTTATATAAAATAGATATTCGAATAATGATTTTTTTTAAAATATCACCGCACATTAAATAATAGTTAGAATATAATAATAGTATTTTCTATATTTAGTTACAATCCTTTTATTTTATTTTATTTTATTTGTATCTAATAATAATTTAACCATTATAATTATCAACTAACAATTATTGCAATTAGTCTTAAAATTATTTTAACTATTATTTTAAAATCAATTACTATTATAGTTATTTGATAATTTATTTTTATTATTAATTTTAACTGATAATATAAAATATAATTTTAAATATATTCGGTATTGATAGTTAATATTAACGGTTTAAATAATAATTGCAATGAGAAGTGGTTTGCAACCGCGGTTAGAGTAAGTTACGAAAATAGTGGTTGTGATATTTATTTTATAATAGTTGTTACGATTTAAAATAACGGTTAGATATAAAATTATAAATAAAATTATTATAATTATTTAAATTGTTTATTTATATTTAATATAAAGATATTTTAATAATTTTAAAGTAGTAATTTAAGTAACAATCAAAATGGAAGAATGATTATACAATAACAAAGTAGTGGGAAATGCATGAATGGAAATAATTTGAAATTGATTTGGTTGGGTAGTAGCATTTAGGGCATATTGATTAGTAAAAGGGACAATAATGAGAAGGTGGTAGCTGTAAAGATTTGTGATTGAGAATTTTTGGTGGTTGAAAAGAGCTATTACTACTAAATGGTCCAATTCTATATTAATCATTTAATCAAACGTTGTGAATTTGAAAACTACATCTACATCCTATATTTTAGGTCCCCTCATTTCAGTATTAAAAATTTGGACCTACGGTTATCACTTAATTTTATAATTTTTTTTAAAAAAATTATGTATACCTCAAATTTATTTAAGTCGATTACGTCAAATAGTTAAATTAAATTAAATCGAACTAAATTAATGAATTAATATACATTTCACAAGATCGGTTTAATTTTAAAAATTAAGCCGGTTCGAATGTGAAAATAAAAAATAATATTTATTTTTCAATTTAGGTTGGAATCTTTCTGTTTGATTTTGAACGAAAATTTTAATAAATCATATATACTTTTAATTGATTTTTTTTATTCGATTTCGATATGGTTGCATAAGTCTATGCGATTCAACTCATTTTTATAATTTTTTAAAAAGAATTAAGATAAAAAAATTTATTTTATTTTATTATTAACGGAGTATTTTTCAAAAAAAAATTAACGAAGTTTATTAATTTAGTCAATTAAACCATAAAAAATTATAACAATTTAATCATAAATATGAAAATTTAAAACTATAAATAAATTCTTATAAGATATTTTTTTAATATTAATTTTGACCCAATAAATAAAAAAAATTCAACATAAAAAATTATTATACATTTGATAGAATATTTAAAATAAATAGGTTAAATAGTACAGCTAACGAATTTAATAATAAATATAATAACAAATAATTAATATTTCTTGTATTTTTTCTCTCTAAAATGTTCGTGGAAAAGTTATAAATATCACAACATAAATCATAAATATAAAAATGAAAATTACTTCATCCAAGAATTTAATGTAATGAAACTAACAGTTATTTTCATGGTGGTCCTTCTATAAAAACCCTAGTAAGATTATAGTGGACCCTAATTAGAAATTATGTGATAAGATGGTGACATTATCAATCAAATTTGTCATTAATTGTGCCCTAAATTTATCACCATATCTTCTAAATCCATTTTTGTCTCCTTTTCATACAAAAATCCCAACAAAATTAATTGTTGTTATCTTCAAAATATACATTTATATGCTTCATATTGCCGACATAAAATTGAAATTAATATCAATTAGTTTTTTTTTCTTTTTTCTTTTGTTTATAATATTTTTTAATAATTTAAAAAAGCTAGTAAAAATAAAAGTATAATTGAATGTTTGGATTTATTTTTAAATTGTACTATTGTTAAAATTAAAAAAAATAATATAGTGAATTTACCTAAAAAAAACAATTTAAGAGTAGAGATTTAATAAATTCAATGGTGCAACAAAAGAGAGGAGATAAAATTCGAGTGAGGTTTTTTTTTATTATAGATGAAGAAATATAAAATGAAGAAATATAAAATTCAAGATAATAAAATGAAGAAATATAGATGTAAAATGGTTATTATTATTATTATTATTATTATTATTATTATATAAAAAAAAGACCTCAAACAACCATAAAATTTAAAAAATTATTCTAAAATAAAATAAAAAATACCATCATCAAATAATTAGTGATCGGATCTCATATGTTGAAACTCCACAAATTGTATTTAATTAATTTGAAAAAAGTACATTTCAAGTCAAATTATGTTATAATTAAATGGTTAGGAAATTTGAATAATCACTCTACACACATGGCCTATAAATTATTTAATTTAATTAATTAATCTTTTTGTTGGATTATTATTGCTTTGATAACTTAAAGATAGAAAAATTGTCAAACAAATGTGTATTGTAGAGATTTATTTACTTATTAGATATTCAATTATATATTGAATGATTATAAACTTTATATTATGATAATGTTTTTGAATAAAACATTAGTGAAAGTCATTCACTTCATGAATATGTCGAATTTTTTAATAATAATTATTATTATCATAGTACATTATTGAAGGTAAACACAAATTTAAGTATATTTATTTATTTAATTAATTAAATATATTTTTGATTATATTTTAGAAATAAATTAGAAAGAGAAAAGGTGGCTATCATTTACTGATGGTTTAAATGACATTAATTGTGAAAGACTACTCCATGTGGCACATTTTCATTTATACCCACTATTTATCCTCTATTCACTTATACCTCAAAATTTAATATATTTTAAGTTTTATGTTGTTTTCAAATTATGTTTTGAAAAAATAATATTTCAAGTATTGTTTAAAGCTGGAAATGAGTCTCATCTTAAACCGGTGGAATTTTGAATCTCAAATTTGGCTTTACTAGTTAAAATCAACATTGAAAATAATAATTTATTTTTATATGGTTAACTGTTTAAAGCAGGTTATGTTAAAATACTATTTATGATAATCATCCGTAGATAATTATAATGGTAAAAATAGCAATTAAATGTAAAATTAAAAAAATTAATATAATTATTTGATTTATATTTATTAATGTAAAATAAAAGATTATTATGATAATTTCAAATAACTATTAACTATTTAACTAATAACTTAAAAAAACCTACTTTAAATAGCGTTTTCCAAACTATTGATACTAGTTGAACTGTTAAATGCTATTTGAAATGCTATATGAAATATTTTTTCAAAATATGGTTAAAAATGATTTAAATCATATATGTAGATAAGAAAATGGTGGCATTTTCATTATTATTATTATATATATAATATTTAATTATATTAAAATAATATTTATTTATTAACAAGTCTTAAAATTCTAAAAGATTAATTAAAATAAGTAATGTAAAATATATATTTATAAAATGCTAAATGTGAATTTTATTTTAATTATATAGTAGATATGAATGGAACTAGTATGTTATATATATATATTAAAATGATATATTAAATTAATATTTATTAATAAATCTTAAAATTATAAAAATAATTAAATTAACTTATGTAAAATATATATTTATAAAATGCTAAAAGCGAATTTTATTTAATTATATAGTGAATAAAACATTTTGAATTATAATAGTATATGAAAAATTGTAATATCAAGGAAGGGTACATGAGCAAAAGAGCAATACCACACGTGGCGAACGTTGACAGACGTATTCAACAACGGATATATACACCCTCACGCAAGAGAGCAAAACTCGATAGCATCATCTAAAAGAAGTCAAAAGACAAAACGACACAATCAAAATACCAAAAACGACAGCGACAAAACGGAAAAAATTTACAAAAGTAAAGGGTAAAACGGGAAGATAAAAAGTTGGCGTGCATTAACGGCATAAAAGCAGCTAATGAGAGAAAAAAAAAAAAAATTCCTCTGTTCTCTGAGCCACCCTGTAAACACAGTCCCCTACTCTCCCTATACAAAAATAAAAACGCTATAAACATTTTCGATTACTCTTCCACATTTGCTTCGTCACGTACACAGACTACAATTCCACGAAAAAAAAACCTTCTTCAACAAGAGAGAGATTGAGTTGAGAGACAGCTCTGTCAGAGAAAACAGAGCAGGGCAGGGGAGGGGAGGGGAGGGTTTTGAAAACCATAATCAGAAGAGAGAGTGGTTAAATTAATATTGAGATTTGCGCTGCAGAGTGTGGATCAGGTGGTGATTTAAGGCGAAGGCGGCGAGAATTTATGGTTGTGTAAGAGTCAATAGAGAGAGAGAAGGAAAACAGAGTCTTTATAGAGTTAATCTCTGTTCTAGTCTATATAGAGTCTATTGAGTATTTGGTGCAAAAACGATAAAAAGATTTGGTAAAGGTGTGTGGTTTGGTGTTGTAATTTGTGAATTGGGTTCGTCATCAATGTGTCATTTTAGAGATGGGGACTAGCGAGGGATTTGAGGGTTTTGTTTAAGAGGAGGGTTAACGTTGTTTTGAAGAAAGGACGGCATTTCTGGTCTGGGGTTTTTGTTTCTTTATCTGGGTTTGTCTCCGTTTTGTGGTTCAATTAGTTTATAAAGGAAAAAACAAGTCTTTGAGAGCGGAAGTGAAGCAGAGGAAGTTATGGTTTCTGTATTTGTTTGAAGCTCTCTGTTTTGTTTTCTCTTTTGCTGTATCTGTCTAATCTGGTGAAAAAAACATGAAGTTCATGAAGCTTGGCTCCAAGCCTGATGCTTTTCAAGCTGATGGCAAATGCATCAGGTAAGTTCTATTCAATTTTTGCCCCAAATTTCTTCATTTCCATGTTTGTTTTACTTTTTCATTCGGTGAAATGTTCATGTTCATGAATCATGACATGATGCGTTTGTCAATGGAGGAGATTTAAAGCTTAAATTATCTAACTAGAGTGTGATTAACATAAAAAAAAAATGGCCTTTTCCATTTTACCGAAAGAAGTGATGATTGCTGATTACAAGTAAAATATTCTCTTTGCTAGGTAACAAAATAACCACATGTGGGTGTTTTGATGGATAATTATCATTATCATTAGTATTATAATTTGTAATATGATGGGAGAGAAGATGGAGAGAAAAGAAAAGAAAAGAGAGAGCAAAAAGGAAAGGGTATCTGATATAGGTGGTCCAGATGTTGAACTGTCCTCTTTTTTCTAGAAATGGTGGTCCATTATTTGGTAAAGTTATAAAGAGTTTGGAGAATTTTCATCATCACAGTGATTTTGATACTGTAAACAATAGTATTTTTCCACCTAACATTAGCATATTCTATCTTCTAAAGAGGATGATTGGTGATCCTACATCGAACTTGGATTCAACAAGTCGAATTTTTTTGACTTTTGGTGTATAAAGTTGGTTTATAGGTTGATTCGAATGGAATCAAACAACATCTGGTTGAGTTGTCTCATTATTCCTTTCTTGCTGATAGGATAAAAGCTTTAGCTTTTTGGACATCTGGGGTTTGTCCTGTGTGAATGTGTTGAGTTCGGAGATTATGTGGTAGTTAAGGTGAGTGTATTTGTCGAAATCGAATGGTATGGCAGATTTGTAACTTCTTACCGATGTTATAAGAATGTTACTGAACTTGGTTGACAAAACTGAACTTGACTTCTTGCTTGGATCACATGATCTGTTGGACAAATCTGCAGTTCTTGCATGTGCTAGTCATTAAAGAGATGTTTGGGCTTAGTTTTCAATCTCCATGTGCAAGGAACTATTAGATAATTTGGGGTGTTTTGTTGCTTGCAAATGCTTGACTTGACAGTGTCTTTATTAGCCAGTTCACAGATTAGATTAGATTACAAAAATTTTTCTTAATTGCATGTTGTTTTATGGAATATTTTGATCCTGGTTAAAGTGTGCTTATTGCTGTGCTTACGCATTTCATGCAGGTATGTTATATCTGATTTGGCTACGGATGTTACTGTAATTGTCAGCGAAGTGAAGTTCTACCTTCACAAGGTATAGTTTCACTTTGTTATTTCAATTTTATTCAGCCAGATATATCAATGGAAAGTTGAATAAATCTGTTCATGCTTGTTGTTTCTTAACTATGTTTATGACGTGTCTTCTATTTCATCTGTAAATTTTAACATTGTTTCTTTTTTCCGCCTTTGCAGTTTCCACTGTTGTCTAAGAGCAATCACTTGCAGAAGCTAGTGCTTAAAGCCAGCGAGGAGAATTCGGATGAAATCACCATCACTGATTTTCCTGGTGGCCCAAAAGCCTTCGAAATCTGTGCGAAATTCTGCTATGGGATGACTGTGACCCTCAATGCTTACAACGTCGTTGCAGCTCGCTGTGCAGCTATGTTCCTTGAGATGACAGAAGATGTAGATAGAGGAAATTTAATTTTTAAGATTGACGTGTTTCTTAATTCTAGCATATTCCGTAGCTGGAAGGATTCTATTATCGTTCTACAAACCACCAAATCGCTTCTTCCATGGGCTGAGGATCTGAAGATCGTTGGAAGGTGCATAGATTCTATTGCATCTAAGACCTCAGTTGACCCTGCAAATATTACATGGTCCTACACATATAACCGGAAGTTAGCAACACAGGATAAGATAATTGAAGATGGTGTGAAATTCCGAGACAGAATGGATAATGTTCCGAAGGATTGGTGGGTTGAAGATATATGTGAACTTGACATTGATCTCTATAAGCGTGTTATGATTGCTGTGAAATCTAAGGGAAGGATGGATGGTTATGTTATTGGGGAGGCATTGAGAACATATGCAGTTAGATGGTTACCTGACTCTGTCGATGCATTGATTTCTGATGCTCACAGCCAGAGAAACAAAGTCCTGGTAGAAACAATTGTTTGCTTATTACCTTCTGATAAGGGTGTCGGCTGTTCATGTAGTTTCTTACTAAAACTATTGAAAGTTGCCATTTTGGTTGGCGTTGATGATTTGGCGAGGGATGATCTGGTGAATAGGATCAGCTTAAAGTTGCAGGAGGCTTCTATTAGTGATTTACTAATCCCTGCTCGTTCTCCCCAGAACACATTCTATGATGTTGATTTAGTACAATGCATTGTGAACCGATATTTGACACACGAGAAGAGTAGTCGCGGCTTGGATGGCGAGAAGAATGAAAAGGGAGCTGATGACTTTATTTTGGAGATGGGATCCATGCTGGCTGTTGGCAAGTTAATTGATGGATATCTTGGCGAAATTGCAAATGATCCGAATCTTACTGTTGCCAGTTTGGTCGAGCTATCACTTTCAATTCCTGATTCTGCAAGACCTACTCATGATCTGCTGTACAAAGCCATTGACCGGTACTTGAAGGTTTGAATTTTCTCCTTCCCTACCAAGTTTGGCAATCTGAATTGTTGTTATTCAATACTGTGAACTGGTTAACTGTAATCATGTTTTGCTTGTACCCATGATGTTACTTTTCATTTAGCAGTATATAATGTTGCTGATGGGTTAACTTGAATTCTCAGGAACACTCAACCTTGACAAAAGCGGAAAGAAAGAAACTATGCGGGCTGATGGATGTTCGAAAGCTGACAATGGAAGCTTCAATGCATGCAGCACAAAATGAACGCCTTCCTCTTCGAGTTGTAGTACAAGTCCTATTCTTCGAGCAGGTCAGAGCAGCTGCTGCTGGGGTTCAAGCTCAAGGAAACAACAACCAACCCCGTGATGCATCACATTCCACATCAAACACAGATGAAGATTGGGATAACAAAACAACAGCAACAGAAGACACCAAGTCCATCAAGAAACACTTAAGCCAGATGAAGATAAAAGACAACGAGTCAAAAAAGAACGGGAAATTATCAAAGAAGAGCAGCAGGAACAGCAAGAGTGGAATGCAGCTATTGCCATCGCGTTCGAGGAGGATATTCGATAAGCTATTCGTCATAGGCAAAGGGCATGGAGAAAACAGGAGTTCAGAGACTTCTGGTAGCTCTCCAAGTCCAACATCAGTAGCTCCTGGAGATAACAAGTCATCAGGCTCATCTGCAAGACACAGGAGGCACTCCATATCTTAAAATGTTTTTAATTGTATGAAGTGAAGGAAGTTATCATCAGAATGTTGTCTTTTCAATTGTAAAGAAATGTGGTAGGCTTTTGTAGTAGTTGTTGATGATTGTTCTCACTTGATATTTTTCTATGTATCATCATCATCAGTACCAGAAAAAAGGTGGTTCATCATCTGCAGAAATTGGAGCCCAGTTAAGTGGGTCTCTTTTGGTTTTTATCTAACATCTGTTGATTCTAGTAGAATATTCATATCTATTATTGTTAATGTTAATTCTGTTTAATCTTTTGATTCTCCTCTTAAATAACGAACCATTGCTCGATGAATACCATTGATTCTCCTCTTAAATTTCACTTATAACAACAGTTAACTATCAAGTGTTTCTCCTAGGAGGTTAGAGATATCTAAATATACTAGTGAAAACAGTTTTCTGGAACTGGAAACCAAAAGACAGTTAATGCCAATAGGCTGTAAATCCATTTTGATTTCTGTTTAGGATCGACTTCTAAATAAAAAATTGAATTTTAAAGCTAATAGTTGATTGCATTTGTCAATTTTAGATGTTAACAAATCAATAATCATAAATTAATTTACCAATTTGCATACTCAGATTACGAGATTACCAACCAAAACACTCAAACTTCAAGCAATAAACACATGACAAAGCAGTTGACTTGACTGACTCCACCTTGAAAATGAACTCCAAAAACACACTATTCATCACGTTTACAATCTCCATCATTCTCTTCAACAGTTTCTTTTTATCTTCATCGTCTTCAACAAGATGCAAAGCATGGTTGGTTCAATCAATCCCCACGGACATGCCTCACCTACCTCTAGTCCCTGGTGTACTCTCTACAGGTAAAAACGCAAAAACCCTTTTCATTTTCACCTTCAATTCACATGTTTTTAAGTTAAATTTTGTGTCTTTTGTTGCAGGGGATGTGTTGAAGTGGTTAGCTGGAAACTCTACAAAGAAATTGGACATAATTGCTCAGTATTGGCAGTTAGTTTCACACCCAGATGATCCTCGTTCTGGGGATTTTGGTTATAGCGAGGATGATATGGAGAGATTTGGTGCTCATCAAGGGTTTGATGTTCATCAGTCTCTTGTAGCTGCTGCTGACAGAAATATCAGTATCAGGTTCTTTGTATACCTTTATTGTTAATGGAATGAATGAATTTGCTGGCCTTGTAGATGTTTGTTGTTTTGTCTCTAACAGAGGAAGATATGTAGTTTTGGTGTATGATGTTCTATAATTAGAAAGAGCTTTTTATCTATAATGAAGTTACTAATAGTATTGCATCATATGGAATGAAGCCATTCCAAGAGAAGTTATTTGTAGCGGAATATGTGTAGTGTATGGAATGATGTTATCTTGTAGTAAAGTTATTTACAGTAAAGATAGGTGTAGTATCTAGAAAAGATGTATGAAGCCTAATTAAGGTGGTGTGTGCTTGTTCAATCTCAGATGGAGAGTGCTAAGAAGTTGGTTTTTGCTTGGAAGAATATTTGAATTTGTATGACCAGGGGAACGGGGTATAGATTAGTATTATCTTGCGTTGAAGTAGTTATTATGTTTATGATATAGGGATTAAGAAAGTCCAACTGGAGATAGAACAGATGGTAATGGATCATGGGTATAGATGGTTTGTTATTAAAGCCTGTAATTGTTGTTATGTTGTTCTTGTCCTAAATTTAGATAGAGGGTATGCACAATTTTGTTTTCTTTATATGTATTAGCTTTCTAGTTGGTCTGATAGGATGTTGAATTAGATTGTGTGCAAATTGTGAATCATTGCTTATGTATTGTTTGCTGGAAATATGTTTTGGTCTGTTTCATCTAGAGTTTGATTATGTTACATTGTTTATGATATGAACATATTCCCAGGCTGCTACAACACTCAGGAGTTTATCCTGACTACACCACTGAACCGTCAAATTTGGCTGCGGGTAGACCAAATGTGGAGAATGTGACTCTTTTACTTGCTGATTGGTGGGGGTCAGGTATTGTTCATGCCAAAGTTTGGATATCTGATCGCCATGACGTGTACATTGGTTCTGCCAACAATGACTGGAAATCTCTAACTCAGGTCTGATTTCCTGCCAATGTTTCTCTTTAGTTTTGCGGTGGCATGGTATAATGAGTACTGCATTCTAGCACAGGTTAAGGAAGTTGGAATCTATCTCGTTGATTGTCCGCAAGTAGTGAAGAGAGTTGATGCTTACTTCGATAACTTGTGGAAACTTGCATCGCTTAACTCTTCAGCTTACACGAAAACAGTATCAGATCAGCAGTGGCAGATTAATAGAACAGTCCCTTGTTGGTCGCATTTTCTCAATTCTAAAGATAGATGCAAGTAAGTTTAACTGGAAACATAATTCGCTTTTAGCTTGTTTAACGGTTTCCGAGTTTGATATTTTTGTATTACTTATTTTTTAACTTTTGAAATAGGTCACCTCTACCACATTTTATAGATATTCCACATGTTGAAGGCTACCCTATACTAACGGACCCTCAGGTTTTTGAAATGAATATTGAAACTCCTGCAATCAATTTTTCAACTCCACATATTCATTCAAGCTATCTCTCTTTTGCGCCACCAGAGGTATCGGCTAGCTCTTTTATTCTTTTATATGTGATAATC
This sequence comes from Cardiospermum halicacabum, assembly GCA_031304145.1. Taxonomy (NCBI): domain Eukaryota; kingdom Viridiplantae; phylum Streptophyta; class Magnoliopsida; order Sapindales; family Sapindaceae; genus Cardiospermum; species Cardiospermum halicacabum. The sequence continues at coordinate 25,476,044 of CM062396.1, forward strand.
TTAAGCTATATGTGGAGGCTCGGGCAGACCTCTCTGATGTTGAAATAGAAAACTTCACATTAGAATAGAAATTAATGTCGATTTCACCATGTGGACAACAGTTATCTTTTGGCAGGTTTCAAGCTGATGAACAAGCTTGGTTGAACACAATCAAATCTGTAGGTAATGGAGCCACCCTTCGAATTAGTACCATGGACTGGCTTGGCCAGTCAGAATTCACAGAGCCAACTGTTTATTGGTCCTCCCTCTCCTCAGCTATATCAGAGGTAACATAACTTTTGATCATTCAAATCACTCTTTTAAATGCCATCAATACCTTGTATCTGAAGCATTATCTTCTAATGTTCTGCAAACACACAGGTTGTGTTCTCCAAGCAAGCTAATGTGAAGATACTTGTTGCATACTGGTCACATTTCATCGGAAACACAGATCAGTATCTCAAGTCTCTGCTATACTCCAACGTCCTCTGCACATCTTCAAAATACAACAATTGTTCAGGCAACGTTGAGATCAAGTACTATATGGTACCAGGTTTCAACTTCACCGGACCTGCTATTCACAATGGAACCAGTACTGGAAACATTTATCCGGGTTTCACTAGAGTGAATCATGGAAAATATGCAGTGAGTGATATTCGAGCTCATATTGGAACCAGCAACCTTGTGTGGGATTACTTTTATACAACAGCAGGCATCAGCTTTGGAACATACAATCCTGCCTTTGTTTCACAACTTCAGGAGATTTTTGATGCTGATTGGAACTCGCCTTATGCTGTTCCTGTAAGTGAGAATGGGGCTTATTCTAGCTGATTAATAGTAGAAAACTTGTTGATTATATGAACTTCTCTACGTAATTCTTTCTGCTTAATGAATTGAATAAAGAAACATAGAATTCCTATCTTAATATTAGCTGTTTGATGTTTTATTTTATTTTAGCATAGAGTTCTGTTCATTGGTATGAATTTAGTAGAGAGAGTTTTGAAAACCTCAGCAGTAACATGTTACCAGCAGTAGAATCTCAAGTTCTTTTGATGATTAAAAAAAAAAGAAAAACTTTCTTATGATATAAGTAATCCTAGTACGAATAGTTTAGTAAATATTTCCTACTACAATAGGAGTCTGTAATAATGCAACAAAAGATAATCCTAATACTAATAGGATTGTTTTAATAAACTTAAAAATAGAATTGTACTACGTAGAGTTTATATAGGATTGGGATTACTTTCCTAATCACACTTATCTTAAAAAAGTCTATCTAGTTCTACTATAAATACCCATGGTGAACATCGATTAACATCTCAATTCCAAACTTAGGAACATCAATTATCAACTATGAAGAAAAGTATGATGTCGAAATTGATAATTCTGATTTTAGGTATGATTCTCTCCACAGCCTCCCCAACAGATGCTCAAGGATATAGTTCTTATGGATGTTATGTGAATGGTCAATTTGTTTATGAAACTCCCATTCGCAGTCCTGATGGAAGCGTCAGCTTTTGCAGCTGCACCTCAGCACCAAATCCACCCAACCAAAATCCTGTCCGTGAACCACCAAATCCATCATACCAGAATCCTGTCCCTAACACACCACCAGAACAAAATCCTCCTCCAAGCCCGCCAAAACAAACCCCAAAACCCCCTCCACGTCGTTTGATCCCACCACAACTAAAACCAAATCCTCCACCACCTTCACAGTCACCATCACCGTCTGTGCATAACCCTCCACCATCCTCATCACCATCCCCATCACTGCCAGTGGAAAACCCTCCATCACCATCACTACCTTGGTGGCAGCCTCCGGATTTGAGTTTAATGTCCAAATGTCTTGAAGAGTATGGCCGCATTCTTCAATGTTATCCACGACTTATTATTACAGGAATATTGGATGATAATTGCAGTAAACTATATAGAGCTGTGGATAGAGATTGCACTAATGCTGGTCTGCGTAATGATCATGTTAGATGTTTTCATGATCTCTTTTAATCTTCTTGGGCCTCCTTTTGATACAATGTTGTTGGGCTTTTGTTGGGGCTGTCTGATCTACTTATGTACTCATCCAGAGCCCATGTTCTCTCTGCTTCTTTGCAACTGAAGATCCGCGCCTTGATCCAATCTTCGACCCGACCCGCTGTGAAGACCTAGCTATTTAAAGTTCTTTTGGCCACTGTTCACTTGGCCGTCTCTCTGAAGCTGTTTCGTCTTCGTCTTCGTTGCTCTGCTAGGGTTTCTCTGTTGCTCTGTTTCTTTGTGTATTCCTCTATGGTTTCTTGGTGATTTGGTGTAGATCTGTGTGATTGACTTTGTACATGTACATCTGATCTTGATAGTGGATTACTGGGCTCAATTCTGAGCCTGTCCCGTGGATGTAGCCTGGTTTTCAGGGCGAACCACGTAAAGCTTTGTGTTCTTCTCTTTGTGTTTCTTGGTACTCTGAACTCTAGCTTCTACTTTGTGTGATTATGTTGCTATGTTAGTTTGAGATTGTGATAACATGTGGTATCAGAGCTGCTTCATAATCTGTTCGAGTCTAAACGAGTTTTGTCTTGAAAACTTCTGAGATTCGGCCCGATTTTGAAAACCCTGTCATTCTAAACTCTGTGTTACGATTAGTCTCTGTAGAATTTTCTAGGGTTTCTTTTATTCTGAAAGTATAACGGTTCTTTGAAGTCACAGGTACCTTTTTTTTACAAACGAGGAGCAAAGGAGAGAGTCGAAAGGGGTTTATTCTTGAAGATTTGCGGGGTTCTACAAGGGTGACATTTTTCTAAACCTTAAGACTCCTATTTACTGTTTTTTAATTGTGTATTTGGGTTATTGTGTATGGCTGAGTAGGGTACAAGAACTAGTTTCTTGTTAATGCCCTAGAACAGTTACGCCGGTCTGTAAAAACTGGCTTGTTTGTCTGGCTGCCAAAGGGTACAAGCTTGTTCTTGTGAAAGCCCAAGGGTATAAGATCTTTTGATCTTATTAACGCCCACAGATAAGGATTCTTTGATTGCTTGTTTGTAAATTGATCTGTGGAGAATATTCTTGATATACTACTCTGTTAATACTGTTTTTGCTCTTTGTATTCTTTTGACTGTTTGTCTTTGTGTCTTTTAACCTGCTTTTGTTTTTTGAGAGTGAGTGTGCCTCAAATAAAACTTTGAAACAAACCAGTTGGGTCAAGAGATCCACAGCATCATTATCCATATTGTAACTATTTGTTTGAAAACTATTTTCTAAACTGTGAACCAAAATTGTTTCTGTTTTTCAAATTTTCTTTGAAAATGTCTTCAAAACCTATTTCACACAATGTTATGAACATTGAAGTTTTTGATGGTTCACAAGATTTTATAATTTGGAAAAAGAAAATGTTATCTGTATTAGTTTATAATGGTCTTGATGCTGCTGTTGAGGATGACTGGCCTACTGGAATAACTCTGTTAGAAAAGGGTAAAGTTAAAAAGAGAGCTTATCACACCATTCTTTTACACCTTAGTGATGATGTCCTTACTGCCGTATCTGAATACAATAATGCATCTGACTTGTGGAGGGGTCTAGAGAATCTTTACTTGGTAAAAGATGTATCTAATAGACTTCTAAGTTTGCATAAATTGTTTGGATTTAGATTTAAAACTGATAAGTCTGTAACTGAGAATTTGGCCACTTTTAATAGACTTGTTCAGGATCATAACAGTAGGACTGCTGAGGATCAGAGATTGAGTGATGAGTATCTTGCAATGATTCTTCTTCACTCTTTACCTGAGACTCATTCAGTAGTTAAGGAATTTGTTTCATTCAATAAAGAGTCTCTTACAACTAAATTGATAATGGATGCACTTAAGTTCAGATCTGTAGGGGAAGAAATCACTAAGAACGAGAGTGAAGGTCTGTTCTTGAGCAAGACCTCCACTTCTCAAAACAATAATCAGGTAAAGGGAAAGGGCAAAAAGAATAATTACTCTAATAACCGGAATCAGAATAAATGGAATAATCAGAGTAATAATTCTGGTAACAATGATAATAACAGGAATGGTAATAAGGGTAAAGGTAAAAATGGCAATGAAAGGAAATGTTACTACTGTAAGAAAACAAATCACTTAATAAAGGACTGTTTTCAGAAGAAAAAGGATGAGGCTAATGGAAAACTTAAGAATGAAGCATCAAGTTCTTTTGCTAAACTTGATGTTCTTAACTGTGAGGGCCTAACTGCTGTTGTTAATTTGTCTGATAATCTGTATTCTGCTAATATTGATTGTGATGTCTGGGTGATTGACTCTGGCTGTACTCATCACATGTCCCCCCATAAAACCTGGCTTAGTGACCTGAAAAACCAAAGTGAGGGTTTTGTTTTAATGGGTAGCAATCACAAGTGTAGAATAGAGGGTATAGGGACTGTCAAACTGCAACAGTTTGATGGTAATGTCACTAGACTTGAGAATGTGAGATTTGTCCCTGGTCTTAGGAGAAACCTTCTTTCTGTGAGTGCTTTAGGGGAATCCAATTTACATTACTTGTTTAAAATTGATTCAGTTGAGATTGTCAGACTTGATGGTAGGATTGTTATGAAAGGGAAAAGGGTAGAAAACCTTTATATCTTGGAAGGTAAAACCATAGAGGCCCTAGCTAGCACTACCACCAGCAATAGTGTTGTTAAAGCTATAACCTGGCATAGCAGATTAGGTCACTTAGGGTTAAATGGGATGAGAGAGCTTAAGAAGAGAGGTATTATAGATTCTGATGTTGATCTTGATATGCCATTTTGTGAAAGTTGTATAATGGGAAAACAAACAAAACAATCTTTTGAAAATTCAGATTTCAAATCAAATCAGATTTTAAACTTGATTCATTCTGATTTATGGGGTCCAGCTCAAACACCAACTTTCAGTGAAAAATTATATTTTGTAACCTTTACTGATGACTTCTCTAGATACAGTTGGCTGTTTTTACTTAAAAGAAAAACTGAAGTTTTTGACACTTTTAAATCCTGGAAAACATTAATTGAAAATCAAAAGGATTGTAAAATGAAAATTTTAAGAACAGACAATGGTCTGGAATTTTGTAATGATCAGTTTAATAAATACTGTTCTGAAAATGGCATTAGTAGACATAGAACTATTACCTATACTCCTCAACAGAATGGCATAGCAGAGAGACTAAATAGGACCCTTCTAGATAAGGTTAGATCTATGTTGTATGAAGCTAGACTACCTAAAAGGTTCTGGGGAGAGGCTATTAATACTGCAAATTACCTTAGAAATAGGTCTCCTACCTCTGCCTTAGGTCTGAAAACACCTTATGAACTCTGGAATGGAAAGTCTCCCAATCTGACACATCTTAGAATTTTCGGTTGTAAGGCCTATGCTCACCAAAACCTAGGAAAACTGGAACCTAGATCTCGTGTTTCTCTTTTTATGGGCTATCTTGATGGCACTAAAGGCTTCAGGTTGGTCTATAAGGAAGGAAACATATACAGATTTATCATTAGTAGGAATGTAGTCTTCAAGGAAGATGAACTCCCTGGTTTTCTAGGATCTGAGAACACTGAAGCTAGGATTAAACCCTTACCTATCAGTGTGGATGACTTCAGCATAGAACCTAATAGTGATATCACCTCTGAGAGACCATTAGTGGGTTCCTCTAGTAGTAATAATTCTCCATCAGCTGACAATCAAAGTGATTCCTCTGAGCATGAAACTGAAATCCCTGTATCTCAAATTGAGTCTGTTGATCCAAACTGTATAGATCAGGATATTCCAGAAACCTATAGAGAGTCTAATCTGGATAACTATCTTCTTAGCCGGGATAGAACCATGAGAGAAAATATTAGGAAACCTTCTAGGTATCTAGATGCTAATCTGGTTATTTTTGCTTTGAATGCTTCAGTATCTGAAAACTACATTCCTGAAACTTACCAAGAAGCAATTTCCTGTCCTGATTCTCCTAAATGGCAAGTAGCCATGGAAGAGGAAATGGAGTCTCTTAAGAGAAATCAGACCTGGATATTGGTATCCAAACCTGATAACAAGAAGTTAGTATCCTGTAAGTGGGTCTATAGAGTTAAAGAGAGTCTTCCAGAGTGTGATCCTAATAGGTTTAAGGCCAGGTTAGTTGCCAAAGGTTTCACACAGAAGCCTGGCATTGATTATTCTGAGATTTTCTCCCCTGTTATTCGTTATGGAACCATTAGAATAATGTTAGCTCTATCTGCTTTCTTTGATTGGGAATTGGAACAGATGGATGTTAAAACGGCATTCTTACATGGTTTCTTAGATCGTGATATCTACATGTCTCAGCCTGAAGGTTTCGTATCTAACCCTGATCTTGTTTGTCTACTTAAAAGGTCCCTTTATGGTCTTAAGCAGTCTCCCAGACAGTGGAATGAGAGGTTCCACAGCTTTGTGATAAATATTGGCTTTGAACGCAGTTTATTTGATGCTTGTCTGTATTATAAATTTGATAAATCTGCTCCTGTGTTCTTATTACTATATGTTGATGATATACTGTTAATGTCTCCTGATATGAAAGTTCTGAAATTAGTTAAAACTCAACTTGGTAAAGAATTTGATATGAAAGATCTTGGAAATGCATCTAAAATACTTGGTATGACAATATGTAGGAAAAGGGATGATAACCTGCTCACTGTTAGTCAGAAAACTTGTCTAATGAAAATATTGAATACTTTTGATATGTTTGATGCCAAGCCTAATTCTCTGCCTATTAATGCTGGTCATAACTTGGATACAAAGAATGACAATGATGATGAAATACTGAATTCTATCCCATATGCAGAAGCTATAGGAAGTCTAATGTATGCTATGGTCTGTACCAGACCTGATATAGCATATTCTGTTAGCATTCTTAGCAGGTTTATGATGAGACCAACTCTGAAACATTGGAAGGCCGTGAAAGGTTTGATGAGATATCTAAGGGGAACCTTAGATATTGGACTGGAATTCGGAAAGTTTTCAAACTGTGTGAACATTGCAGGTTATTCTGATGCTGATTTTGCCAAAGATCCTGATTTCAGGAGATCAATATCATCATATATAGTCACTGTATGCGGATGCTGTGTGTCATGAAAATCAAAACTACAGTTTGATATTGCTTTATCTACTACAGAATCTGAATACATTGCTCTCACAGAATGTATTAAAGAAGTGTTATGGATACAGGGTCTACTAAATGAACTGAAATTATTAGATTGTAAAGGTGTTATATACACTGACAGTCAAGGGGCTTATAATATAAGTCGCAATCCTGTGTATCATGATAGAACTAAACACATTGGTGTTAAATATCACTTTATTCGTTTACATGTTTTGAATGGAACTGTGCAGGTTGAGCAGATTTCTACAGACAAGAACCCAGCTGACATGGGTACCAAGGCTGTAGTGGTCAGGAAGCTACTCTTTTGTAGGAGCTTCCTCCACATCAACCAGACCTAGTCACCTGGAGTTGGATGGGCTATGAAGAATGAGCCTCCAGGAAGTCACTATCAGGAAGTGAGGAAAATAATGTACATCACCAATCTATTGTAATTCTGAAATTGTAGCTTGTTGTAATAGTGGATACATGAAAACAGGAGAAGTATGTTAGATGTTTTCATGATCTCTTTTAATCTTCTTGGGCCTCCTTTTGATACAATGTTGTTGGGCTTTTGTTGGGGCTGTCTGATCTACTTATGTACTCATCCAGAGCCCATGTTCTCTCTGCTTCTTTGCAACTGAAGATCCGCGCCTTGATCCAATCTTCGACCCGACCCGCTGTGAAGACCTAGCTATTTAAAGTTCTTTTGGCCACTGTTCACTTGGCCGTCTCTCTGAAGCTGTTTCGTCTTCGTCTTCGTTGCTCTGCTAGGGTTTCTCTGTTGCTCTGTTTCTTTGTGTATTCCTCTATGGTTTCTTGGTGATTTGGTGTAGATCTGTGTGATTGACTTTGTACATGTACATCTGATCTTGATAGTGGATTACTGGGCTCAATTCTGAGCCTGTCCCGTGGATGTAGCCTGGTTTTCAGGGCGAACCACGTAAAGCTTTGTGTTCTTCTCTTTGTGTTTCTTGGTACTCTGAACTCTAGCTTCTACTTTGTGTGATTATGTTGCTATGTTAGTTTGAGATTGTGATAACAGATCAAAATATAAAGTATGTTATTGATAATATCTGTTCCAATAGAGCTTGATGGATAGATAAACTTAATTTTTTTTTGTCAAGATTTTTTTTTTTCAATTATTGTACTACATTATTTTATTAAATATAAATTAAGTATTTCTTTTTTATTATATGTTTATTTTGCACTCTTATATATTTGATATAAGAAGTTTCGAATGCTTGTTTTGCATTGATTTCTTTTTCCTATTTTGTTTTGATTCACGATAAATTATAAATATAAGGTATCCAGAAAAAAAAGAAAAATCTATAAATGGATAGACTCTTGAAATGGGTTCTTTTGGTTACAGAATGGGAATTTTCCATACGCCCGTAATTATAGCGAAATACAGGGATTGTTTCTTAATTCACCTATATTAAGAATAATTATAAAAGTAAGAAATAATTTGTTGGGAAATTAAACTGATAATTAATTTTGTAATGGGCTTTATATTCGTAGCCCAACAAACCCACAAAACCCAGTGATCGACATAAACCCTTAGATCTTTGACTGAAATAGTCAGCACATCCAACGGCTAATATTCGCCGAAGCACTATCCTCTGCTTCACTCGCTCTTTGCTTTGAAAGACGAATCACCGTATTGTTTGAAGACGAATCACCTGACGAAGACGAAGATATCCAAAGCAGCAGAAGAAGAAGAATGCAGAGATTCAAACCTTTGACGAGAGCAAGACAGTTAGGGTTTTTGTCTCGTCATCAAACCTTCTACCAAACTACGCATCATATGCTGATGTTCAAGAAGAGGTACGCTTCAATTATTGAGCTCTTCCTGTATTCAATGATTATTCAGGTGTGTGTTGATATAGAATTCCTGTATTAGTATTAGCTGTTGATGTTCTATTTTATTTTAGCATAGAGTTCTGCTTATTGGTATTGGTATGAATTTAACAGGGAGAGTTTTGAAAACCTCAGCAGTAAGCAGTAGAATCTCAAGTCCTTTTTGATGATTAACGAAAAATAAATAAAGCTCCCTTGTGATATAAGTAATCCTAGGTTACTCTACAAATCTCTTAATGTATTTCTTACTACAATAGGAGTCTGTACTAATACACAAGATAATCCTAGGATTGTTTTAAATAAGTTTAAATAATAAGTAGAGTTTATGTAGGATTTGGATTACTTTTCTAATCACATTCTGCTATAAAAATTTCTACTATAAATACTCATGTAGTAAACATCAATTGATATCTCACTTTCAACCTTATTAGAAACATCAATTATCTGACTATGAAAAGAAGTATGATGTCGAAATTGATAATTTTGATTTTGGGTACTGTTCTCTCCACAGCCTCCCTAACAAATGCTCAAGGATATAGTTTATGCGGATGTTATGTGAATGGTCAATTTGTTTATGGAACTCCCATTCGCAGTCCTGATGGAAGATTTAGCTTTTGTAGCTGCACCGCAGCACCAAATCAACCTGACCAAAATCCAAAATCCTGTCCAGGAACCACCAAATCCATCATACCAGAATCCTGTCCCTAGCTCCCCACCAGAACAAAGTCCTCTGCCAAGCCCGCCAAAACAAACCCCAAAACCCCCTCCACGTCGGTTGGTCCCACCACAACAAAAACCAAATCCTCTACCACCTTCACAGTCACCATCACCGTCTGTGCAAAACCCTCCACCATCACTATCCCCATCCCCATCCCAGCCAGTGGAAAACCCTCCATCACCAGCACTACCTTGGTGGCAGCCTCCCGATTTGAGTTTAATGTCCAAATGTCTTGAAGAGTATGGCGGTATTCTTCAGTGTTATCCACAACTTATTATCGGATCATTGGATTATAATTGTTGTAAACTATATAGAGCTGTGGATAAAGATTGCACAAATGCCGGTCTACGTAATGATCAAAATATAAAGTATATTATTGATAATATCTGCTCGAATAGAGGTTGATGGATAGATAGTTTTAAGTTTCTTTTTAGTTAATTTTTTTTCCAATTATTGTATTATATTAGTTTATTAAATAAAAATTTAGTATTTTTTTTTAATTATATGATTATTTTGAGCTGTTCGTACTTGATAATAGAAGTTTGGGATGATTATTTTATATTGGTTTCTTTTTTCTAGTTTGTTTTGATTCATGGTGATTGTTTAATTATGAATTGTGAGTGTATGGTTTCCAGTTAAGGTAGTACACACTTGTCAATCTCAATGGAGATTGCCAAGGTGCTGGCTCTTTGATTGAAGAATATTTGAATATCTACAGCCAGGGGAACCGGGTATGAATTAAGTATTGCATTGAAGTAGTTACAATATGTTTAAGATATAGAAATTCAAGAAGGTTTAATGAGAAGTAGAATAGAGTGGTAATGGACCATGTGTATACGTGGTGGTGCTGATGGTTTGTCACTAAAAATGATAATTGTTTTCATTTTGGAAGCTGTGTGTATAGCTTTCTGGTTTGGTGTATATATTTTGAAACTACTGCTAGGGTGACAACACTAAACATGTTTCTATGTTGTTGGAAATCTAACTAGACATATATCTCTAGTCGCATATCTCTCTTTGGCTGTGTTAAAGCTTCAGGTTAAGGAAGTGGAAATCTATGTCGTTTGCAATCCTTCAAATGAGTAACCAACGGTCTACTTTTCCTCCCTTTCCCTAGCTATATCAGATGTAATATAACTTCTGATCATCAAATAACTCTTTTAAATTCCATGGATAGCTTTGTTTATCCTCCAATGTTCTGGAAACACACAGGATTCATTTTTGTCCAAAACAGAGATGAGTATCTCAAATTTCTTCTATACTCCAATGTTGTTTGCGTATCATCAACATACAACATATGTTTAAAGTTAGAGAATAAGAACTATATAATACCAGGTTTCAACTTCACTGCACCTGCTATTCAAAATGAAAACGTACTAGGTACTAGTTTGCTGATCCACTTGTTGTAATCTGTAGGTTGTACTCGAACAAGCATTATCTATCTTATAGTAGGGATACATATGATAGTATTGAGATTGATTTGGTATTGAAATTTTGTTATGGGCAGTATCTTTTCAAGTATTAAAGAGTAGATCAATATCTCTAGTCTCTTCTATACTCCAACCTCCAACCTGCCATGCTCATCATCATCAAGTATATAATATATTCGGACAAAGTTGAGATCAAGCAAATTATGCTATTAGGTTTCGGTTTCACCTGACCAACTATTTACAATAGAACAAGTATTAGAAACATTTATCTTGATTTCACTATAATGAATCTTGGAAATATGCAGTCACCCATATTTGAGCTCATATTATAACCAACAATCTTGTGTACGATTACTTTTATACAGTATGCATAAGCAGAAGGGGCTTATTCTAATGGATTAATAGTCGAAAATTTATTGTTTATATGATTTCTTTTTTTTTTTTTAGTTTTTTTTTTTAATGAATTGAATAAAGAAGTATGAAATTTGAAGATTAAAAATAGCTGTTATATATTTTTTAATTTTAGCATAGAATTCTGCACATTACATAGAGAGTTTTGATTGAAAATCAGTAAAATATCATGTTTTTCTTATGATGATAATAATAACATAATTGCTGCCCCGTGATATAAATCCTAATACAAGTAGACTACTAGACAAGTAAAATTAATACTATTCTGAATAGAATTATTCGGATAGATTTACTAATTCTAATAATTTATCTTAACATATTTCCTAATACAATTAAGAGTAGAATTATACTATAAGATGAATTTATGTAGGATTTCAATTACTTTTTAATGAAAAATAAGTTTATAAAACAATAATTTTATTTACTCAATTAAGGAATCCTAATCCTTTTTGTATTACAAAAATTCATTCACTTCTTACTATAAATACCTATCTATTCAACACCAATTAGCATCTCACCTCCAAACTTAGGAACATCAATTAACATCTCACTTAGAAAGAATGATGTCAAAACTCATACTACTAGTTTTGGGCATATTTCTTTGGACGAGCTCTTTAGTGAATGCTCAAGGGCTGTACAGCCATTGTCAATGTTACGTGAATGGTCAGCTTACACACGGAATTATAATTCCCACTCCTGACGGAAAATTCAGTTATTGTAGTTGTACTCCACCGGATCAAATTCCACACTTCCAAAATCCTCCGCCAAGCCCACGACAACATAAACCAAATCCTCAACCTCCATCCCCACCGATGCAAAATCCTCCGCCATCACCATCCCCGCCTGTTCAATACCCTACTCCACCACCGTCATCACAGCCTGTGCAAAATCCTCCTCCACCACCATCAGAGCCAGAGCAAAATCCTCCGCCACCAGCATCACTACCTTGGTGGCAGCCTCCAGATTTGAGTGCAATATCCAAATGTCTTGAAGAGTTTGGCAACCTTCTTCCGTGTTATCCACAGGTTTTTACAGGAACGTTGGATGATAATTGTTGCAAATTATACAGAGCTGTGGATAAAGATTGCACTGATGCTCATATGTCTAATGATCCAAATATACATTCTATCTTGAAAAATTTATGCAGCAATAAAGGATGGTAGATGGATTAAGTTTAGGATTTTAGTATTATAATTTTTTCTTTTAGGTTAGAGAATTTTTTTTTCCCTTCAATTATTGTTATATTATTTTATTAATAAAGTATTTTATTTTTTAATTGCCAATTTATTTTCCTCTGTTGTTTATTTGATAGAAAAAAAATATAAGTAGCTGTTCTCCATTTGTTTTCTTGTAAGAAAATTGAAGTCAGTCGGTATTGGAATTGGTTCTGTTAATAATGACTGGAAACATGTACATAATGTGTGTGAACAACAGCTGTCTTTTGGCAAGATTCAAACCAATGAACAAGCTTGGTTGCATACCATCAAATCTGTAGCCTTTGAATATTCACATTGGAATTTAGTAGAATCACTGTGATAAAGCTTATGTGCTAAAGCTTACGCCATACCAGCTCCATGTTACAAGAAGTAAAATTTTATTTTATTTGTTTAAATTTATTTATTTTTATGATTACATTAATGTAGTAACATATTTACTACCTTTGATACACATAATCTTAATACAATTAATTAAAAAACCTTATACAAATAAAATTATCCTAATATATTTTCTCATACTATGACCTCATAGGAGATTCTTTTAATGTTGAATTTGTCTTATTATGTTATCCAAATAAAATTATCTTAGATATATTAATTTGTTCGTATTGGAACACTGTTACTAGTATTGTAATTTATTTGATTATATGTACTTTTCCGTTTTAATAAATTAAATGAATTGAATTCAGTATTTAAATTATTTAATTTATAATAATATTAGAAAACTACCATTTTACACTTACTTTTGTTATATATTTTACATTTTATTTTTAAAATATAAGATAATCACATAAAAATACTTATAAATGGATAGGCGGTTGATCATCACTCTTCTTCTGTTTAAGAGATTCCATCATTTATAAAATACTGCTAAGGGTTTTCTGCAGAAGAAGAATGCAGAGACTCAAACCTTTGACAAGAGCAAGACAGTAAGCGTTTCTTTTTCTGGTTTCAGGTGCAGTTCTTTCTGCCTAATGAATTGAATAAATATATATAGAATCCCTATGTTAGTACTTAAAGTTCTGCTCATTTTTATGAATTCAATAGACAGTTTTGAAAACCTCATGCAGTAACATGTTACCAGCAGTAGAATCTCAAGTCCTTTTGATGATTATCGAAAAATTAATAAAGCTTCCTTATGATTTAAGTAATCCTAGTACAACTAGTTTACTCTATAAATAAAGTAGAAAAAATAATCTCTTAATGTATTTCCTACAACAATAGGAGTCTGTACTAATATAACAAAAGGTAATCCTAATATGAATAGGATTGTTTTAAATAAATTCAAATGTATAATTATAATGAGTAGAGTTTATGTAGGATTTGGATTACTTTCCTAAATCCATCTAGCTCTACTATAAATACCCATGTAGTGAACATCAATTAACATCTCAATTCCAAACTTAAAAACATCAATTATGAAGAGAAGTATGATGTCGGAATTCATAATTCTGATTTTGAGTATGGTTCTCTCTACAGCCTCCCTAACAAATGCTCAAGGATATAGTTTATGTGGATGTTACGTGAACGGTCAATTTGTTTATAGAATTCCCATTCGCAGTCCTGATGGAAGCATAAGCTTTTGCAGCTGTACCTCAACACCAAACCCACCAGAACAAAATCCTCTGCCAAGCCCGCCAAAACAAACCCCAAAACCCCCTCCACATCGGTTGATCCCACCACAACAGAAACCAAATCCCCCACCGCCTTCACAGTCACCATCACCATCACCGTCTTTGCAAAACCCTCCACCATCACCGTCTCCATCCCTGCCCGTGGAAAACCCTCCATCACCATCACTACCTTGGTGGCAGCTTCCGGATTTGGATTTAATGTCCAAATGTCTCGAAGAGTATGGCGGCATTCTACAATGTTATCCACAACTTCTTCTTACAGGCATATTGGATGATAATTGTTGTAAACTATATAGAGATGTGGATAAAGACTGTACTAAAGCCGGTCTACGTAATGATCAAAATATAAAGTATGTTATTGATAATATTTGCTGGAACAGGGGTTGATGGATAAATAGACTTTAGGTTCTTTTTGTTTAAGTTTTTTTTTCCCTCAATTTTTGTATTACATTATTTTATTAAATATAAACTTAGTATTATTATTATTATTTTAAATTTTATGGTTATTTAGCTTTTTTTATTTTTATTTTTATTTTCCGATGAAATCTCAATTTTACTAATCAAGTTGGGAATTACAATCTATGGTGATTAAACACCAACAAAATAGGAGGAAAAACAAGAGAAGTGTGTATATAAGTCTCATATACATCATAATACACATCCAGCAAATACAAATTCTCACTTCTATATAAGTCTTTGAATTAAATTGGGAAACACCACTAACTACAGCATTAGAATACAGGCAATTTTATAGCTTCCAATTTTATATTCAACAAATCTTCCTATCAGCAATGAATTAAAAAGGCCAAAAACATGGAGATTTATTTTGTTACTATTATGTTCTTGGTTATTTAGCGCTGTTGTATACTTGATAGAAGAAGTTTGGAATATTGTTTCTTTTTTTTCTAGTTTGTTTTGATTTATGATGATGATGTGATTTTTAAATTATGAATTTTCTAGCTTGGAAGAAGTTTGGCAGGTTTCAAGCCGATGAACTTGGTTGGACAGAATCAAATCCGTATGTACAGAGCAATTCTTCAAATGAGTACTATGGACTGTTTACTTTTCCTACCTTTCCTCAGCTATATATCAGATGTAATATAACTTCTGATCATCAAATAACTCTTTTAAATTTCATGAATAGCCTTGTTTATCCTCCAATGTGCTTTGCTTCCCGAACTGCGCCGAATTCACATCAGAAATCGCCAACACAAACGAAATCTTGTATAAGACTTCTATATTCCAACCTTCTATGCTCATCATCAAGTATAATAAATGTTCAGACAAAGTTGAGATCAACCACTCCATGCTACTAAGTTTCAATTTCACCTGACCAACTATTTACAACAGAACGCGTACCGGAACATTTATCTTGATTTCACTAGAATCTATCTTATTTTCACTAGAATGAATCATGGAAAATGTACAGCAAGTGATATTCGAGCTCATATTATAATCAACAATCAACCATCTTGCGTGGGATTACTCCTACATAAAGACATCAGATTCGGGACATACAATCCAGTCATGAAGTACAATCCAGTCATGAAGTCGCTTTATGTTTGTTCTGTAGGAGAGGAAAAGGCTTATTTTAGCTTATTAATAATCGAAAACTTGTTAATGATATGAATTTCTTTGTATAAATTGAACAAAGAAGCATAGAGTTCCAATGTTAACATTAACTGAGATTTTATTCTTATTATTATATTTTTTAATTTTAGATAAAATTCTGCACATTACATGGAGAGTTTTGAATTAAAACCCTATGTAATTAAGTAAAAGCCATACCTACATGTTAGAAGCAGTAGAATATCATCTTTTTCTTATTATGATTAAGATAACAACATAATTGCTGCCATACTGTATACATCCTAATGCAAGTAGGCTACTGGACAAGTAAAAATAATATTATTCTAAATAAAATTATTTTAATATACTTACTAATATCAGAATAATGTGCCAATATAATAAAAAATAGTAATCCTAATATAAATAAAATTATCTTAACATAATTCCTAGCACAATTAGGAGTAGAATCATATTAATAAATAGAATTTATATAGGATTTCAATTAATTTTTTTTAATGAAAGATATGTATATGAAATAATAATTTTTATTTTCCCAACTAGGGAATTCTAATCCTTCTCCTATTAAAAAAAATACCATTCACTTCATACTATATATACCACTCTATTCAGTACCAACTAACATCTCACTTCCAAATCTAGCAACATCAATTCACTATTAAGAAGGATGATGTCAAAACTCATACTACTAGTGTGCATATTTATTTCAATGGGCTCTCTAGCTAATGCTCAAGGGCTATATAGCCATTGCCAATGTTACATAAATGGTCAACTTATGCACGGAATGATGATTCCCAGTCCCGACGGAAGATTCAGCTATTGCAGCTGTACTCCACCCGATCAAATTCCACACTTCCAAAATCCTGCTCCCAGCCCACCAAACCCCACACCAAATCCGCCAAGTCCAAACCCTCCACTTCCATCCCCACCCGTGCAAAACCCTCCGCCATCACCGTTACTACCTTGGTGGCAGCCTCCAAATTTGAATTTAATGTCCAGATGTCTCGAAGAGTATGGTAGCATTCTTCAATGTTATCCTCAGCTTCTTATAAGGACATTGGATGATAATTGTTGTAAGCTATATAGAGCTGTGGATAGAGATTGTGCTAATGCCCATATGTATAATGGCCAAAATATTCGTAATGTCATTGATAATCTCTGCACCAACCAAGGAGGGTAGATAGATTGATTTTAGAAGGGAGTTTGTTTTGTTTTGTTTTTTTTATTTAAAATATTTATCTTTTATTTTTTAATATTATTGTATTAGATTATTTTATTAAATTTGAATAAAGCAATCTGTTTTTTTAAGCTACACTTATGAAGTTCTGAGTGCTTGAGGAGTTTGAATGCGGTTTTGAGATTGTGTGGTGATGGCTTGGTATTTTGTTCCTGTGATCAAGAGGCATTTGTTATCTGCAACGCCGAGCTCTGTAACCCACTGGAATTATTATTTCTATATAACAGCAGATAATAACGTTGTGACATATTATCCTGTCATGACAATAACGTTGTGACATATTATGTTCTTCTAAATTTATTTTAAAATTGTAATCCATTTGATTATGTGAACTCCTCCCCTTAATTCTTTCGTCTTGCTAAATTGAATAAATATTAGAATACAAACGGATCGGCTGTTGATCATCGCGCTTTCACTAAACCGTTTCATCATCTTCAAAAGATGGAGATGGGTTCTTTTGATTACTGAATGGGAATTTGCCATACGCCCGTAATTATAGCGAACTTCAGGGATTGTTTCTTAATTCACCTATATTAAGAATAATTATAAAATTAAAAAATAATTTGTTGAAAAATTAAAACTGATAATTAATTTTGTAGTGGGCGTTACATTCGATAGGCCCAACAAACCCACAAAACACTATGTCAACATAAACCCTTAGATCTCTGACTAAAATAGTCAGCACATCCAACGGCCAACATTTGACGAAGCATTATTCTCTGCTTCACTCTCTCCTCGCTTTGACGGAGAAGAAAATATCCCAAGCAGAAAAGAAGAATGCAGAGATTCAAACCTTCTCTGCTCAACCAAACTACGTGTCATATGCTGATGTTCAAGAAGAGGTACGCTTCAATTATTATTCAATGATTATTTAGGTTTGTTTTTCTGCTCATTGATAAAAGTATGAATTTAATAGAGTTTTGAAAACCTCAGCATGTTACCAGCGGTAAAATCTCAAGTCCTTTTGATGATTAACGAAAAATAATCTCTTATGTATTTTTTACTACAATAGGAGTACGTACTAATATAACACAAGATAATCCTAATACCAATGGGATGGTTTTAAATAAGTTTAATACAATTATAATAAATAGAGTTTATGTAGGATTTGAAGTACTTTTCTAATCACACTTCTGCTATAAAATAAAAGTCCATCTAACTCTACTATAAATACCCGTAAAGTGAGCATCAATTAACATCTCAAGTACAAACTCAAGAACCAACTATGAAGAGAAATATGATGTCCAAATTGATAATTCTGATTTTGGGTATGGTTCTCTCTACAGCCTCCCTAACAAATGCTCAAGGATATGGTTCATGTGGATGTTATGTGAAAGGTCAATTTGTTTATGGAACTCCCATTAGTAGTCCTGATGGAAGCATCAGCTATTGCAGCTGTACCTCAACACCAAACCCACCAGAACAAAATCCTCTGCCAAGCCCGCCAAAACAAACCCCAAAACCCCCTCCACGTCGGTTGATCCCACCACAACAGAAACCAAATCCCCCACCGCCTTCACAATCACCATCACCGTCTTTGCAAAACCCTCCACCATCACCGTCCCCATCCCTGCCCGTGGAAAACCCTCTATCACCATCACTACTGTTATGAAATCTATATAACATTGTATCTCCAGATGGCAAGTTAACAAGTCCAGATTACCAAAATCAACATCACAAAGTATCAACAAACACACAGAAGGCACCAAGATTACGTGGTTCACCAAGAATGGCTACTCCACGGGACGGACTCACACACAGAGCCCAGCAACTTCACTATTAAGATGAATCAGTGTCACAGAGTAATCACACAGATTACCACAATAACAAACATCAAAAACCACCAAGAAACCATAGAGATTTACAGCACAGATGACAGAAGAAACCCTAACAAGGAAACCCTATCAGAGAACACGAAGAAGATTTGAAAAATACAACTGAAGCAGTCTGCAAGCTACAGTGCCCATCAGATAGCTTAAATAGCTAGGGTATAGGTGGATCGGGTCCGGGTCGGGTCTGCTCCAACAAAGAGGCGCGGATCTTCAGCAGCAAGTGCAAAGGCTTCAAATGGGCTTCTTCTTGGACAACAACAGAAAGCCCAACTGATACAAACATAATAAGACAGAGGACCTGTATATCTGAAAACACATATATATAACATACTTCCTCTGTTTTCATATATACATGTAGTAATAACTAAACAATTACAGACTCATAACTTGGTGGTTAAAACAAAAATACATCATCTTCATTTAATAGTGTGCTACCAGGGGCTACTAAAGCTCATTGTCCGCCACTCCCCAGCTGATTTAGGTCCGGTTGATATGGAGGTAGCTTCTGCAAAACAGAAGCTTCCTTCCCACTACAGCCTTGGTGCCCATATCAGCTGGGTTGTTGTCTGTAGATATCTGTTCAACCTGCACATCACCATTAAGCACATGTAAGCGTATAAAGTGATATTTCACACCTATATGTTTAGTCCTGTCATGAAAAACAGGATTCCTACTGATATTAAAAGCACCCTGACTGTCAGTGTATACAATAGGCTTACAATCCAAAACATTTAATTCAGAGAGAAGGCCTTGAATCCATATAACTTCTTTAATACATTCAGTAAGAGATATGTACTCAGATTCAGTGGTTGATAATGCAATATCAAATTGTAGCCTGGATTTCCAGGATACACAATTTCCACACACTGTTACAATATAGGAGGAAATAGACCTCCTGAATTCAGGATCTTTGGCAAAATCTGCATCAGAGAAACCACAAATATTGACATTTTCAGTGAATTTTCCAAATTCCAAACCAACATCGACAGTGCCTTTCAAGTATCTCAGAAGGCCTTTTACAGCTTTCAAGTGTTTCATAGTAGGCTTCATCATATATCGACTTAAGACACTGATAGCATAAGCAATGTCTGGTCTTGTACAGACCATAATATACATTATGCTACCAATGGCTTCTGCATAGGGTATAGTAGTAAGAATTTCATCATCAGTATCTATTTTGCAATCCAAGTTGTGTCCAGCATTCAAAGGTAATGAATTTGGTTTAGCATCTGCCATATCAAAAGTCTGTAGGACTTTGATAATGTAATTTCTCTGACTAACAGTGAGCTGATTACTGCTCCTTTTTCTGTGAATGTCCATTCCAAGAATCTTGGAAGCTATACCAAGATCCTTCATATCAAATTCACTGCCAAGTTGTTCCTTTACAGATTTCAATATGTCCTTGTCAGGAGACATTAGTAAGATATCATCAACATATAGGAGTAAAAATAC
Organism: Cardiospermum halicacabum; assembly: GCA_031304145.1. NCBI lineage: Eukaryota > Viridiplantae > Streptophyta > Magnoliopsida > Sapindales > Sapindaceae > Cardiospermum > Cardiospermum halicacabum. The sequence goes on from CM062396.1 coordinate 25,496,490, forward strand.
AGGTATAGAATTATTAGAACAGTAGTACAGACAAGCATCATAAAAGCTTCTTTTAAAGCCAATTTTCAATACAAAATTGTGAAATCTTTCATTCCATTGCCTGGGAGATTGTTTCAGACCATAAAGGGATTTTTTCAAAAAACATACCAGCTTAGGATCTTTAATGAACCCTTCAGGTTGTGCCATGAAGATATCTCTGTCTAAGAACCCATGCAGGAAGGCTGTTTTCACATCCATCTGCTCTAATTCCCAATTAAAGAAGGCTGTCAAGGCTAACATAATCCTAATGGTGCCATATCTGATAACTGGAGAGAAAATTTCCTGATAATCAATACCAGGTTTTTGTGTAAAACCTTTTGCTACCAGTCTGGCTTTGTACCTACTAGGATCATCTAAAGGCAGACTCTCTTTTATCCTAAACACCCATTTACAGGAAACTAACCTTTTATTATCAGGTTTGGGAACCAGAACCCAGGTCTCATTCTTTCTAAGGGATTCCATTTCCTCTTCCATGGCTATTTGCCACTTAGAGGAATCAGAACAGGTTACTGCATCTTGGTATGACTCAGGTATAAAGCAATCAGAAATAGAGGCATTTAAAGCAATAATGACCAGATTAGCATCCATATACCTAGATGGTTTCCTAATATTCTCCTTTCTAACCCGATCCCTACTGAGAAGATAGTTATCTAAACTAGACTCTCTATATGTTTCTATTGGACCAGGATCAATCTGATTTGAATCAAGGGAATCAAATTGATTGGGGTTTTCAGTTTCAGGGTTTGGACAGCTATTGAGATTGTCAACTGAAGGAGTAGTATCACTATTTTGAGGATCAGCAGGTGTACTCTTATCTATTGGCTCAGGTTGGGAATCTATTCCAAAGTCCTCGATACTAATAGGTGAAGATGTGATCTTAACAGAAGTTTCTTCTAAACCAAGAAAACCAGGAAGCTCATTTTCTCTAAAGACTACATTCCGGCTCACAATAAACTTGAATACATTTCCTTCTTTATAGGCTAGTCTGAAACCTTTGATACCTTCAGGATAGCCCATAAAGAGAGATATGCGAGATCTGGGTTCAAGCTTACCATGGTTTTGGTGAACATAAGCCCTACATCCAAATATTCTAAGATGGGACAGATTTGGAGTTCTATTATTCCAAAGCTCATAGGGAGTCTTAAACTCTAGAGAGGATGAAGGAGACCTATTTCTCACATAGTTGGCAGTGTTAATAGCTTCTCCCCAGAACCTTTTAGGTAATTTTGCCTCATATAACATGGATCTAACCTTATCAAGTAGGGTTCTATTTAATCTCTCAGCTATACCATTCTGTTGGGGGGTATAAGTGACAGTCCTATGTCTAGTAATGCCATTCTCTGAACAAAACAAATTAAATTTTTCATTACAAAATTCTAAACCATTATCAGTTCTCAAGGTTTTCAGTTTGCAATCCTTTTGGTTTTCTATCAAAACTTTCCAGGTTTTAAATGTTTCAAAAACATCAGATTTGCTTTTTAATAAAAACAGCCAGCTAAATCTAGAAAAATCATCAATAAATGTGACAAAATAAAGTTTTTCACCAAAAGTTGAAGTTTGGGCAGGGCCCCATAAATCTGAATGTACAAGATTTAAAACATGTTTTGATTTAAAATCAGAATTTTGAAAAGATTGCTTTGTTTGTTTTCCCAAAACACAACTTTCACAGAATGGCAAATCCAGACTAATATCACTATCTATAATCCCTCTTTTCCTAAGCTCTCTCATCCCAGTTAACCCCAGATGACCTAATCTGCTATGCCACACTAAGGTTTTGGCAACATTTTTACTTATGGTGGTGCTATTTAGAGACTCTATGGTTCTACCCTCTAGTACATAAAGGTTTCCTACCCTTTTTCCTCTCATAGCAACCTTCCCATCAGGCCTGACAATCTCAACAGACTGGTTTCTAAACAGGCAGCTTAGGTTAGACTCTCCTAAGGCACTTACAGATAAGAGGTTCCTTCTAAGGTCAGGTACAAGTCTCACCCTCTCAAGTCTGGTGACACTACCTACCATCAAACTGCCTTAGTTTAATGGTCCCAATCCCCTCTATCTTACACTTATGGTTGCTACCCATCAAGACAAAACCCTCAGAGTTATTAACTAGATCACTAAGCCAGTTTTTATGAGGAGTCATATGGTGGGTACAGCCTGAATCAATCACCCAGTCATCACAAACAGAATCAGCAACAAAAAGATCATCAGAAGCATCAAAAATAGCAGCAGTTAGGCCCTCACAGTTAAGAACATCTGGTTTACTTGAAGAACCAAATGTTTCATTCTTAAATTTTCCATTAGCCTCATCCTTCTTTTTCTGGAAACAATCTTTAATTAGGTGATTAGTCTTTTTACAGTAATAGCACTTTCTTTCATTACCAGTTTTAGACTTACCTTTCCAGTTATTTTTATTATTTCCAGAATTACTGTTATTCTTGTTCTTATTCCTACATTATTAAAGTCCTTTTTACCTTTGCCTTTATTCTGATTAGCATTCTGAGAAGTGGAGGCTTTATTCAAAAATAAACCTTCACTCTCATTTTTAGTTATCTCTTCCCCTACTGATCTGAATTTTAATGCATCCATTATTAGCTTAGTAGTTAGGGATTCTTTATTAAAGGAGACAAATTCTTTAACTACAGAATGAGACTCAGGTAAGGAATGCAAGAGAATCATGGCAAGGTATTCATCACTAAGCCTCTGGTCTTCTACAGTTCTACTGTTGTGATCCTGAACTAATCTCTTAAAGGTAGCCAGATTATCAGACACAGACCTATCAGTTTTAAATCTAAAGCCAAACAATTTATGCAAGCTTAAGAGTCTATTAGAAACATCCTTAACCAAATATAAGTTCTCTAAACCCCTCCACAGATCAGAAGCATTATTAAACTCAGAAACAGCAGTTAGTACATCATCACTCAAGTGTAAGAGTATGGTGTGATAGGCTCTTTTCTTAACTTTACCCTTTTCAAGTAAGGTTATGCCAGTTGGCCAGTCATCTTCAACAGCAGCATCAAGTCCATTATATACTAAGACAGAAAGCATCTTTTTCTTCCAAATAATAAAATCTTGTGAGCCATCAAACACTTCAATGTTCATTACATTATGTGTTTGAGGTTTTGAAGACATTTTGAAAAGATTTTATAAAAGCAGAAGACTAGTAATGAGTTTAAAAATTTGATGCTGGAGACTTAATGGTCAACTGGTTTGTTATTTCCAATTATTCAAACACTCAGGCACTCTAACAGAGAGACAAAAACAATACAGATAAATGAACAATAATAGCAGAGAAATATATCAAACAGAGCAAGAATAATACACAACAGAGATCAAAGATCACACAGAACCTATTCTATTGGGCATTAGCAAGATACAGGATCTTGTACCCTTGGGCTTTCACAAGAGTATTTCACTTGTACCCTTTTCAGCCAGACAAACAAGCTGGTTTGCACAGACCAGCTAACTGTTCTAGGACTTTAACAAGAAACAAGTCTTGTATCCTACTCAGCCAGAACCAAGAACACCCAAATATTAACAATATTGCAAAAACAAAGAGACAAGGATCAAGAACGAGGTTACCCTTGAAGAAACCCCGCTAGTCTTGAAGTTTAAACCCCTGTCGTCTCTCGCCTTTGCTCCTTAGCGTAATAGGTACCTGTAACTTCACAAATCTTATTAGAAGACGAAGAAACAAAAAAAAATCCTAAAAATATTACAGAGGCTAAAGGACATAAGAAAGCACTAAATCAACCTAGGGTTTTGAAAATCGAGACTGCTTCAGAAGTTTTTCAAGAAGAAAACATAGTCACAACTCAGATCTAGAAGATACATGCTCTGATACCACATGTTATGAAATCTATATAACATTGTATCTCCAGATGGCAAGTTAACAAGTCCAGATTACCAAAATCAACATCACAAAGTATCAACAAACACACAGAAGGCACCAAGATTACGTGGTTCACCAAGAATGGCTACTCCACGGGACGGACTCACACACAGAGCCCAGCAACTTCACTATTAAGATGAATTAGTGTCAACACAGAGTAATCACACAGATTACCACAATAACAAACATAAAAAACCACCAAGAAACCATAGAGATTTATAGCACAGATGACAGAAGAAACCCTAACAAGGAAACCCTATCAGAGAACACGAAGAAGATTTGAAAAATACAACTGAAGCAGTCTGCAAGCTACAGTGCCCATCAGATAGCTTAAATAGCTAGGGTATAGGTGGATCGGGTCCGGGTCGGGTCTGCTCCAACAAAGAGGCGCGGATCTTCAGCAGCAAGTGCAAAGGCTTCAAATGGGCTTCTTCTTGGACAACAACATAAAGCCCAACTGATACAAACATAATAAGACAGAGGACCTGTATATCTGAAAACACATATATATAACAACTACCTTGGTGGCAGCCTCCGGATTTGAATTTAATGTCCAAATGTCTTGAAGAGTATGGCGGCATTCTTCAATGTTATCCGCAGTTTATTATTACAGGAATATTGGATGATAATTGTTGTAAACTATATAGAGCTGTGGATAGAGATTGCACTAATGCTTATCTGCGTAATGATCAAAATATAAAGTATGTTATTGACAATATTTGCTCGAATAGAGGTTGATGGATAGATAGATTTAGGTTTTTTTTAGTTAAGATTTTTTTTTTCTTTCAATTATTGTATTATATTATTTTATTAAATATAAATTCAGTATTTTTTTTTAATTATAATTTGTTTATTTTGCTCTGTTTATATTTGATAGAAGAAGTTTAGAATGGTTGTTTTGCCTTGGTACCTAGGAAATCACGGCAGTAATTTAATTGTTAAATTATGAATGGTTAGTGTCAGATTTCTCCTTATTTATGTCATCAAAGACATTGTCGATGGCTGCCAATTAAGGTAGTACACGCTTGTTCAATCTTAATGGAAATTGCTAATATTTGAATCCGGATATAAATTAAGTTGAATTTGGCTGCTTGTGACTCTTTAATTTGCAGATTGGTGGGGTCGGACATCGTCCAAAGTGTTCCACTAACCATGAATGGAAATCTAACTGAGGTTTCTATTTTGTTGGAAATCTAACTAGACATATATCTCTAGTCTCATGTCTCGCTTTGGCTGTGTCCAATTCTTCTGCTTTCTAATTAATGTCGATGTTACCATATGAAACACCAGCCATCTTTTGGCATATAACTTCTGATCGTCAAATAACTCTTTTAAATTCCATGGATAGCCTTGTTTATCCTCCAATGTTTTGGAAACACGCAAGATCCATACAGGTCACATTTTGTCAAAAACAAAGATGAGAGTATCTCAAATTTCTTCTATCGGAGACTTTGCGCATCATCAACCATACAACATATGTTTAAAGTTAGAGATGAAGAACTATATAGTACCGGGTTCCAAATTCACTGGACCTGCTTTTCAAAATTGAAAACATTTATCGGAGTTTCACTAGAGCTCATATTGGAACCAACAACCTTGCCTGGGATTTATTTCTACGCGACAGCAGGCATCAGCTTTGGGACATACAATCCTGTCATTGTTTCACCGCTTCAGGAGATTTTTTATGCTGGCTGGAACTCGTCTTATGCTTTAATTGTTTGCTTTTATTTGTAGTCTCTTTCTTGATTGTTTTTTTTTTTCTCCTGCTTGTATTCGTATACATTGAAGACAGGTATCAGTTTGCTGACCTATTTTGTAATTTCTAGGTAGTATTGTGATTGATTTGGTATTGAAATTTTTGAATGGACGGTATCTTTTCAAGTATTAGAAACTAGATCAGTATCTCTAGTCTCTTCTATACTCCAACCTGCCATGCTCATCATCATCAAGTATATTTACAAGAGAACAAGTATTAGAAACATTTATCTTGATTTCACTGTAATGAATCATGGAAATATGCAGTCACCCATATCTGAGCTCATACTCTAACCAACAAATCTTGTGTGGGACATAATCTAGCCAAGAATTCGCGTTATGCTGTTCCTGTAAGTGAGAATTTTGTTCTAACTGATTAATAGTCGAAAACTTATTGTTTGTATGAATTTTTTCGTGCAATTTTTCTGTTTAATGAATTGAATAAAGAAGTATAAAGTTTTAAGATTAAAATTAGCTGTTACATATTTTCTAATAAATAATTCTACTCTAGAGAGTTTTGAATTGAAAGCAGTAGAAATGTCATGTTTTTCTTAGGATGATTACAATAACATAATTGGTGCCTTATGATATAAATCCAAAAAAAAAGTAGACTACTAGACAAGTAAAAATAATATTGTTCTAAATAAAATTATTTTAATAGACTTACTTACCGTCTGCATATTATACTAATATAATACAATGTAATCCTAATAATTTATCTTAACATATTTCTTAATACAATTAGGAGTAGAATTATACTGATAAGCGGAATTTATATAGAATTTCAATTACTTTTTTATGAAAAATAAATTTATAAAACAATAGTTTTTATTTACTCAATTAAAGAATCCTAATCCTTCTTGTTTTAGGAAAATCCATTCACTTCTTACTATAAATACCTATCTATTCAACACCAATTAACAGCTTCGAACTTAAGAACATCAATTAACATCTCGGTGAGAAAGAATGATGTCAAAACTCATACTACTAATTTTAGGCATATTTATTTCGACAAACTCTCTGGCCAATGCACAACAGCTGTATAGCCATTGTCAATGTTACGTGAATGGTCAACTTACGCACGGAATTGTAGTTCCGAGTCCTGACGGAAAATTTAGCTATTGCAGTTGTATTCCACTGGATCAAATTCCACACTTCCAAAATCCTCCGCCAAGCCCCACACCGAATCTGCCAAGCCCACGACAACATAAACCAAATCCTCCACCGATGCAAAACCCTCCGCCATCACCATCCCCGCCTGTTCAATACCCTACTCCACCACCGTCATCACAGCCCGAGCAAAATCCTCCACCACCAGCATCACTACCTTGGTGGTAATCTCCAGATTTGAGTTTAATGTCCAAATGTCTCGAAGAGTTTGGCAACCTTCTTCAGTGTTATCCACAAGTTCTCACAGGAACGTTGGACGATAATTGTTGCAAATTATATAGAGCCGTGGACAAAGATTGCACTTATGTTCATATGTCTAATGATCCAAATGTACATTCTATCATAGATAATCTATGCACCAACAAAGGATTGTAGATAGATTAAGATTAGGATTTGAGTATTATAATTTTTTTTAAGTTAAAGAGTTTTTTTTTTTCTTCTTCTATTATTGTTTATATTATTTATTAATAAAGTATTTTATTTTTTAATTACCAATTTATTTTCCTCTATTGTTTATTTGATAGAAAAAAATATAAGTAGCTGTTCTTCATTTGTTTTCTTGTAAGAAAATTGAAGTCAGCCTGTATTCGAAACATATACATTTGTTCTGTTAATAATGACTGGAAATATCTAACTGAGGTTTGATCTTCCTTGATAATAACTAAATTCTTCAGCTTAGAAATTAATGTATGTGAACAACAGTCATCTTTTGGCAAGATCCAAATCAACGAAATCACCGATCCTTTGTAGCTGGACTACCTCGACCAATCAGATTTCGCAAAGTTAACTGTTACCTTAGTGTTCCGCCAATCAAATTAATCAGATTAGCTTAATGAGATATTTTATGCTGACTGGAATTTGACTTATGTTATTTCTATAAATGAGAATGAAGCTTATTCTAACTGTATATTAGTAGAAAATTTGTTGATTATATCAGTGTGTAATTTTTTTCTGGCAAATGAATAAGTAAAAAAATATAGAATTATAATGTTTATATTAAATATTAATTTCTTCTTTTTTATTTATTTAGTTTTTAATTTTAATATAAGGTAATGTACATTAGTAGAATCATTATGCTAAAGCTTATGCCATACCAGGTCCATGATACAAGAAGTAGAATTTTATTTATTTTTAATTAATTAATTAATTAATTTATTTTTATGATTACATTAACTTAGTAAAATATTTGCTACCTATGATACATATAATCTTAATACAACTAGGATACAGTTAATAAATAATCCTTATATTAATAAAAATATTTTAATATATTTTTTCATGTTATGACAGTGTTAGGAGATTTTTTAAATTTTAGAATTTGTCTAACTTTATTTTTTAAGTTTATTCTGAAATTTGTTCATATTGGGGACACTATTATTAGTATTGTAATTTATTTGATTATATGTATTTTTCCGAATATAATTCTTTTCTCTTTATAAATTGAATGAATTCAATATTTAAACTATTTGATTTATAATAACATTAAATTATACTTTAGTTTTGTTATATAATGTACATTTTATTTTAAAAATATAAAATAATTAAGAAAATTTTTATAAAGTTGATCCTTACTCTTTTGTTTAAGGAATTCCATCATTTACAAACTATTGAGAAGGGTTTTTGGAATCTAAATGGGAATTTTCCATCCGCCCGTATTTATAGCGAACTTCAGGGATTTTTTCTTAATTCACCTATAGTAAAAATAATTATAAAATTAAGAAATAATTTGATGAGAAATTAAAACTAATAATTAATTTTGTAGTGGGCTTTGCATTCGTAGGCCCAATAAACCCACAAAACCCTATGTCAACATAAACCCTTAGATCTTTGACTAAAATAGTCAACACATCCAACGGCCAACATTTGATGAAGCATTCTTCTCTACTTCACTCTCTCCTCGCTTTGAAAGACTAACGACGACGAAGACGAAGAAATCCAAAGCAGAAGAAGGATGCAGAGACTCAAACCTTCTCTGCTCAACCGAACTACGTGTCATATGCTGATGTTCAAGAAGAGGTACACTTCAATTATTAAGATCTTCCTGTATTCAATGATTATTTAGGTTTATTTTTCCGGTTTCAGGTACAATTCTTTCTGCTTAATGGCTTAATGAATTGAATAAAGAAACATAAAATTCCAATATTAGCTGTTGATGTTTTATTTTATTTTAGCATAAAATTCTACTCACTTGTATGAGTTTAATAGATAGAGTTTTGAATACTTCAGCAGTGACAGCAGTAGAATCTCAAGTCCTTTTGATGATTAACTAAAAGTAAATAAAGCTTCCTTGTGATATTAGTAATCCTATTACAAGTAGCCTAGTCTATGTAAAAATATAATTTCTTAATGTATTTCCTACTGACAATAGAAGTCTGTATTAATACAGAGGATAGATAATCCCAAATACTAATAGGATTGTTTTAAATAAATTCAAAAGTATAATTATAATAAGTAGAGTTTGTATAGGATTTGGATTACTTTCCTAATCATACTTCTGCTATAAAAATCCATCTACCTCTAGTATAAATACGCATATAGTGAACATCAATTAACATCTCAATTCCAAATTTAGGAACAACAATTAAGAGAAGTATGATGTCCAAATTGATAATTCTGATTTTGGGTATGGTTCTATCTACGGCCTCCCTAACAAATGCTCAAGGAGATAGTTCATGTGGATGTTACGTGAACGGTCAATTTGTTTATGGAACTCCCATTAGTAGTCCTGATGGAAGCATCAGCTTTTGCAGCTGTACCTCAACACTAATTCCTCCACCACCTTCACAGTCACCATCACCGTCTGTGCATAACCCTCCACCATCACCGTCCCCATCCCTGCCAGTGGAAAACCCTCCATCCCCGTGGTGGCAGCCTCCGGATTTGAGTTTAATGTCTAAATGTCTTGAAGAGTATGGCGGCATTCTACAATGTTATCCACAACTTCTTTTTATAGGCATATTGGATGATAATTGTTGTAAACTATATAGAGATGTGGATAGAGATTGCACTAATGCCGGTCTACGTAATGATCAAAATATAAAGTATGTTATTGATAATGTCTGCTCCAATAGAGGTTGATGGATAGATAGACTTTAGGTTCTTTTTAGTTAAGATTTTTTTTTTTCAATTATTATATTAGATTATTTTATTAAATAAAAATTTAGTATTTTTTTTAAATTATATATTTATTTGGCGCTCTTTATATTTGATAGTAGAAATTTGGGATGTTTGTTTTGCAAATGAAGGGTTAGTGTCAGGTTTTACATTATTTATGTCATCAAAGGCATTGTTGATGGCTGCCTGTTAAGGTAGTAGTACACGCTTGTTCAATCTCAATAGAGATTGCTAAGGCGCTGGCTCTTTGATGGAAAAATATTTGAATGCCTAAGGCAAGTATGGAAGTAGTCATGGAAATATGGTTAGTATGGTTAGTCATAGAAGCAAGTATGGATATGGCTATGGTGACAAGAATGGTTGTAATCATTATGTATTTCTCGATATAAAGCTTATGAAGCTCATATGTAATGTAAATGAAGAATGGTTCTATAAAATTAAATTTATGTTGGTCCTTATTTATTGTCTATGGTGTCAAAATAACCAACAGGCCTGATGTGTACATTGGTTCCACTAACCATGACTGGCAATCTAACTGAGGTTTCTATGTTGAGACATATATTTCTAGTCTCATGTCTCTCTTTGGCAGTGTTAAAGCTTGGTAATGGCTTCAGGTTAAGGAAGTCGGAATCTTTGTCCAATTCTTCAGCTTTCTAATTAATTTCGATGTTACCATATAAACACCAGCCATCTTTTGGCAGGTTTCAAGCCCATCAACAAGCTTGGTACTAGTTTGCTGACTAACTTGTAATCTGTAGGTTGTACTCGAAAAAGTATTATTTATACTGTAGTAAGTATACATATGATAGTATTTTAATTGATTTGGTATTGAAATTTTTTTAATGGGTGGTATCTTTTCAAGTATTAAAGAGTAGATCAATATACTCCAACCTGCCATGCTCATCATCAAGTACATAATATGTTCAGATAAAGTTGAGATCAAGCACATTATGGTATTAGGTTCCGATTTCACCTCACCAACTACTTACTGACAGAACAAGTATTAGAAACATTTATCTTGATTTCACTATTATGAATCATGGAAATATGCAATCACCCATATTTGAGCTCATATTATAACCAACAATCTTGTGTACGATTACTTTTATACAGCATGCATCAGCTGGGGACATAAAGCCAAGAATTCACAGTTATGCTCTGTAAGTGAGAAGGGGCTTATTCTATAGGATTAATAGTCAAAAATTTATTGTTTATATGAATTTTTTGTATAATTTTTCTATTTAATGAATTGAATAAAGAAGTATGAAGTTTGAAGATTAAAATTAGCTGTTATATACTTTTTAATTTTAGCATAGGATTCTGTACATAGAGAATTCAGAATGAAAACCAGTAATATATCATGTTTTTCTTATGATGATAATAATAACATAATTCCCCGTGATATAAATCCTAATACAAGTAGACTACTAGACAAGTAAAATTAATACTATTCTGAATAGAATTATTTTAAAAAATTTACTAATTCTAATAATTTATCTTAACATATTTCCTAATACAATTAGGAGTAGAATTATACTGATAAGTGGAATTTATGTAGGATTTCAATTACTTTTTCATGAAAAATAAATTTATAAAACAATAATTTTTTTTACTCAATTAAGGAATCCTAATCCTTCCAGTATTACAAAAGTCCATTCACTTCTTACTATAAATACCTATCTATTCAACACCAATTAATATCTCACCTCCAAGCTTAGGAACATCAATTAACAACTCAGTTAGAAAGAATGATGCCAAAACTACTACTAGTTTTGCGCATATTTCTTTGGACGAGCTCTCTAGCAAATGCTCAAGCGCTGTATAGTCATTGTCAACGTTACGTGAATGGTCAATTTACACACGGGATTATAATTCCCAGTCCTGACGGAAAATTCAGCTATTGTAGTTGCACTCCACCGGATCAAATTCCACATTTCCAAAATCCTCCGCCAAGCCCACGACAAAATAAACCAAATCCTCCACCTCCATCCCCACCGATGCAAAACCCTCCGCCATCACCATCCCCGCCTATTCAACCTACACCACCACCGTCATCACAGCCGGTGCAAAATCCTCCACCACCATCAGAGCCAGAGCAAAATCCTCCGCCACCAGCATCACTGCCTTTGTGGCAGCCTCTAGATTTGAGTGCAATGTCCAAATGTCTCGAAGAGTTTGGCAACCTTCTTCAGTGTTATCCTCAAATTTTTACAGGAATATTGGATGATAATTGCTGCAGATTATATAGGGCGGTGGACAAAGACTGCACTGATACTCATATGTCTAATGATCCAAATATACATTCTATTATAGATAATCTATGCACTAACAAAGGATTGTAGGTAGATTAAGTTTAGGATTTGAGTATTAAAATTATGTTAAAGAGTTTTTTGTTCCTTCAATTATTGTTTATATTATTTTATTAATAAAGTATTTTATTTTTTAATTACCAATTTATTTTCCTCTGTTGTTTATCTGATTGAAAAAAATATAAGTACCTGTTCTCCAATTGTTTTCTTGTAATAAAATTGAAGTCAGTCAGTATTCGAAACATGTACATTGGTTCTGTTAATAATGACTGCAAATCTCTAACTTCTCTGCTCATCGTTAAATTGTTCCCGCATAGTTGATATCCAGTTTTATATGGCATCAGGTTTCCACTTCACTAATGTAATCAGTACTGGAAAGACATATCCTAGTTTCGCCAGAGATATCCTAGTTCATATTGAAACCAGCAACCTCGTCTAGAATTACTTTTATAAAACAGCCGGCATCAGCTTAAGGAGATTTTTGATCCTGACGGAAACTCGACTCATTCTCATAAGTGAGAATGAAGTTTATTCCAGCTGTTTAATGGTAGAAAATTTGTTGATTATATAAATTTGTTTGTGTATATTTTTCTGCTAATGTTAATATTAAGTATTAATTTCTTCTTTTTTATTTACTTAACTTTTAAGTTTAACATAAAGTTCTGTACAATTATTAGGAATTTAGTAGAATCACTGTGCTAAAGCTTATGCCATATCAGCTCCATGTTATAAGAAGCAGATTTTTTTTTTTTTAAATTTATTATTATTTTTTTTATGATGTGCTACATGTGATACATATAATCCTAATACAATTAGAATACCATCAATAAATGATTCTTATACAAATAAAATTGTCTTAATATATTTTTTCATACTATCACAACTTTAGGAGATTCTTTTAATGTTAAATTTTTATTATTCTAAAATTTGTTACTGGCACTAGTATTGTAATTTATTTGATTATATGTGTAATTCTTAGTTAATTAATTCCCACCAGAATGAATTCAGTGTTGGCATGCTTGGTAGTATTCGTGTGTTTGATGGTTGGAGTGTTATCTGAAGACATCGGCATGAACAAATTCGAAACTCATGAAGAATGGATGAGACGACATAGTCGCACATACCAAAGTCAGAAGTATAAAGATGAACGAGCTGCTATTTACTATAAAAACGTGGCTCACATCAAAGCTTTCAACAGCCAACCAAACATTTCTTACACACTCAAAGTCAACGAATTCGCTGACCTCACGCACGAAGAGTTCCGTGAACTTCACGCACCAGACATCAAGCTACCCCCGACCAAGGGATCCTTCCAAACTACTAAGACCTCCACCGATTCACTACTCCCCACAAGCATCGACTGGAGACAATACGGCGCCGTCACTCCCGTAAAAAATCAACTGCAATGTGGTAGCTGTTGTGTTAGGATTGTCTTAAATCACAAGGATTTCCTTTTAGGAAGGTTTTCTTATTTTGAGTTTGGATCTATTTCCTAATGGTTTGATTCCTTGTTTTGGAAAGATTTGGTTTTCCTAATTTGGTTGATTGTATTCCTTAGTTGGAAAGGAAACAAATTAGGAAAGTATATTTGATGATCACTATAAATAGAGTTGTCTCATGAAGAAGAAAGTATCCCGTCCTTTTGGGTGGTGATCATTGGAGTTGGGTCATACCCGTGGGGTAATGATCATTGGGGTTGGGGTCTCGCCATTAAGGAGATTTCGAGTATGAGGTTGGGGTCTCGCCATTAAGGAGATTTCGAGTATTGAGGTTAGGGTCTCGCCATTAAGGAGATTTCGAGTTGAGATTGGGGTCATGCCTGCCGAGTGGGGTAATGATCATTGGATTGGGGTCATGCCTGCCTAGTGGGGTATGATCATTGCATTGGGGTTGTCTCGCCATTAAGGAGATTTTGATTTGGGGTTGTCTCGCCGTGGTGGAGTTGTTCGCCTAAAAGAGATTCTGGTTGAGAAAGAAAGCAATTTTGTGTGGAGAGAGAGTATTGTCTGAATGACTTGTAATCCTTATTTCTCATAGTAAAGTTGTTATCTTTCCGTGGATTAGGCAATTTGCCGAACCACGTTAAATATTGTGTTCGTGTTTGGGCTGATTGTTTTGGTTGAATCGAACTAGGAATTAGGAAGCAATTGGGATAGAACCGGAAATTTCCTAACAAATTTTATTCCTTGTTTTGGAAAGATTTGGTTTTCCTAATTTGGTTGATTGTATTCCTTAGTTGGAAAGGAAACAAATTAGGAAAGTATATTTGATGATCACTATAAATAGAGTTGTCTCATAAAGAAGAAAGTATCCCGTCCCTTTGGGGTGGTGATCATTGGAGTAGGATCATACCTGTGGGGGTAATGATCATTGAGGTTAGGGTCTCACCATTAAGGAGATTTCGAGTATTGAGGTTAGGGTCTCGCCATTAAGGAGATTTCGAGTATTGAGGTTGGGGTCTCGCCATTAAGGAGATTTCGAGTTGAGGTTGGGGTCTCGCCATTAAGGAGATTTCGAGTTGGGTTGTCTCGCCATTAAGGAGATTTTGATTAGAGGTTGTCTCGCCATTAAGGAGATTTTGATTTGGGTTGTCTCGCCATGGTGGAGTTGTTTGCCTAAAAGAGATTTTGGTTGTGAAAGAAAGCAATTTTGTGTGGAGAGAGAGTATTGTCTAAATGACTTATAATCCTTATTTCTCATAGTAAAGTTGTTATCTTTCCGTGGATTAGGCAATTTGCCGAACCACGTTAAATATTGTGTTCGTATTTGGGCTGATTGTTTTGGTTGAATCGAACTAGGAATTAGGAAGCAATTGGGATAGAACCGGAAATTTCCTAACAAATTGGTATCAGAGCTTTGGTGGAGGTTTGTTTGAAGATCAAGTTTGAAGTGGACACCTCATTTGGAATTAGTATCCATGATGTAGATCGGTGAGATAAATTTAGTGAATATTTTTATCAGCAGAATTTTCTGGACAGCTTGGAAGAATTGAAGATTTCTCCTTAACCAACCGTTGGATGATGCTCAAATTTGATTCTAATATTCTACACATATAATTATAACGTTTGACCGTTCGGATTATGTATTGAAGACTGGAATAAAGAGATATGACATCAACAATTGGATTTATGGGTTTCACGAATTTGTCCTGCGCTGCCAGATTAAAAAAGGCATATCTCTTTAATGAACCGTTGGATTAAGCTGAATTTTGGATATGTTGTAGAAGACATGTGAATGTTAAACTTAGACGGTGGAGATGGGTTTTGGAGATTTCTACAAGGAGCGATGTTGAACAGAATATGGTTGTTGTGTATTGGAAGCATGGTAAAGTATGAGATTGAGATCAAGAACTGAAAACATATGGATTTGGGAATTGATAGTTTCTCTTTCGAGGTGGAGAAATATTTTGGATTTGATAGAGAATGAATTGAATGATGGAGACAAAATTGGTTTGGTAGTGATCAAGGAAATAGATTCAAAAGTTTGAGGTGATTCAAGTCAAGGTGGAGATTTGTTAGGATTGCCTTGAATCACAAGGATTTCCTTTTAGGAAGGTTTTCCTATTTTGAGTTTGGATCTATTTCCTAATGGTTTGATTCCTTGTTTTGGAAAGATTTGGTTTTCCTAATTTGGTTGATTGTATTCCTTAGTTGGAAAGGAAACAAATTAGGAAAGTATATTTGATGATCACTATAAATAGAGTTGTCTCATGAAGAAGAAAGTATCCCGTCCCTTTGGGGTGGTGATCATTGGAGTAGGATCATACCTGTGGGGGTAATGATCATTGAGGTTAGGGTCTCACCATTAAGAAGATTTCGAGTATTGAGATTAGGGTCTCGCCATTAAGGAGATTTCGAGTATTGAGGTTGGGGTCTCGCCATTAAGGAGATTTCGAGTTGAGGTTGGGGTCTCGCCATTAAGGAGATTTCGAGTTGGGTTGTCTCGCCATTAAGGAGATTTTGATTAGAGGTTGTCTCGCCATTAAGGAGATTTTGATTTGGGTTGTCTCGCCATGGTGGAGTTGTTTGCCTAAAAGAGATTTTGGTTGTGAAAGAAAGCAATTTTGTGTGGAGAGAGAGTATTGTCTAAATGACTTGTAATCCTTATTTCTCATAGTAAAGCTTTCAACAGCCAACCAAATATTTCTTACACACTCAAAGTCAACGAATTCGCTGATTTCACGCACGAAGAGTTCCGTGAACTTCACGCACCAGACATCAAGCTACCCCCGATCAAGGCATCCTTCCAAACTACTAAGACCTCCACTGATTCACTACTCCCCACAAGCATCGACTGGAGACAATACGGCGCCGTCACTCCCGTAAAAAATCAACTGCAATGTGGTAGCTGTTGGACGTTTGCAACAACGGCTGCGGTAGAAGGGATAACAAAAATCAGAACTGGTCAAGTACAATCACTCTCTCCACAAGAGCTAGTAGACTGTGTAACACCATACTGGTCCACTGGAAATTGCGCCGGAAATAATCCCACCGCAGCCTATGAGTTCATTATAAAAAACAAAGGACTAAGTATGAACGAAACTTACCCATACATAAACAACCAAAGCAAATATTGTTACGCCAACGTAATATACAATCGTGCTAGTCCTATAAACGGATATGTATTGGTTGAAACAAACAATGAAGAAGTTTTGAAAAGAGCGGTGTCCAGATTTCAATTGCGGATCCTAATTTCCAGTTCATAGGAGATGGAGTATATGATGGCCCTTGTGGTTTTAGTATAACTAGTGGCAATCGGATATGGAGTGGAACCCAATAGTCAGAAGTAATGGTTGGTTAAAAATTCATGAGGTCCCAGTTGGGGTGTTGGTGGCATTGCTAAATTTGCGAGAGATGTTCCCTACAGTCAAGGCTTTTGAAATCTTGGCTATGGCCCCAGTTATCCGGTTATGTATCAGGTTAGAAATAATTTATTTTGGTTTTGTTTTAGTTTCTGTTTTCCTTCTTGTAGCTCAGTTATCCATTTTTTCTATATAAATAAAAGTTCAAATTTATTTATTTAGTAAAATTTAAATTTATTAGTGAAAAAAAATATTTCCATAATGATATCTTGATGAGTTTGATTAATATAATAATAGTATATTATTAGTATTATTTCAGCTATAACAATTTATATTTATTTTAAAAAAGGTTCAAATTCCTCTTCTTTCAACGTCCACTTCATTCGTTGGCTTCTTCGGCAAGAAACAGCTCTGATGGACTCACATAAGGCCCTTTTCCCTTCCTGTATAATGTCTTATTTGTGAAATTGATTGGTCTGTCTGGTGTATAGTCTCATCTAGACTTTGACTGTTCTTTGTCCCTGTAATCCACGGGGCTTGTGATTTCTTTTAAGTTATGGTTGATCTTATATTTGCCGGAGTTCGGATATCTGATTCCCCTAATGTGCATTTGTTATATCACACTGATGATGGTGTATATATATATCTAATTTCGTACAACAGAATTTGTTATTTGAATTTGTCATTTTGTACAGCTCATGGGACAGCTGTTGAACCTGGAACATTCAAGAACATCTTCTCATGGGCTTTACAGACATTGGGCCTATGTAAAGAATCTGCAGTCTTGAGTCCAGAACTTTGTTTGTAGAAGCCTATAGATTGATTTGTTACTTCTTCAGCCCCTCTCAAACTCAACTCTCGTAAGCTGCAGAGATTGAGTTTGTGCGCAAGTTGTTCGTGTCTTGATGCTGACAAAGGCTTGGTAAGAACATCTGAAATTTGGTCTGTTGTATTAATATATTTGATTTCTAATGATCCATCTTCAATCTTTTCTCTCAGAAAATGCACATCAATTTCAATGTGCTTCGTTCTCGCGTGGAAGACTGGATTCTGTGCAAGTGCTCTTGCGCCATTGTTGTCACATCAGATGGTTGGACGATGTGTTAAAGAAAAACCAATTTCACGTAGAAAAGAAGAAAGCCAGATTATTACTACAGATAATTGAGAGAGAGCTCTGTATTCTGCTTCAGTGCTAGAACGAGCAACAACCTGCTATTTCTTGGAACTCCAGTACACAAGATTCGCCCCTAGAAAAAATATCGTCCTGATGTGGATTTTTGATTGTCAATGGAGGAAGCCCAGTCAGAGTCACTGAAAGCTTCTATCTTCAGCGGCAGAGAAGAAGCTCGAAAGACTAGGCAATGATCAGAAGTACCCCTGAGGTATCGTAGAACCCTTTTTAAAGCTATCCAATGTGGTTGTAAAGGAGCAGATTGAAACTGACTAAGTTTATTCACAGCAAAACATATGTCAGGTCTAGTCTGGCAAAGATATTGAAGACCACCAAGAAGACTACGATACAAGGAGGGATTTTCGAATGGAAGACCATCATATAATACAACTTAGTGCCAGAGGTTATAGGCGTGGAGCAAGGCTTCGACAATGCCATATTTGCCTTAACAAGTAAGTCTTCAACATATCTCTTTTGAGATAAATATAGTCCAGTAGAGTTTCTGTGAACCTCAAAACCTAGGAAGTAATGTAATTGCCCTAGAGATTTAAGAGAGAATTGACTATTGAGATTTGTGATGACTTGCTGCATTAAGACAGAATCATTTCCAGTTACTAAAATTTCATCAACATAGATCAATAAGAGTATAACTTTGCCTTGCTGATGTAGATAGAACATTGATGTGTCATTTTGAGAAGATTTAAACCCCCATTTGTTAAGAGCAAATTTCAAAGTATGAAACCAGGCCCTAGAAGCCTGTTTTAAGCCATATAGAGCCTTGGATAGCTTACAAACATATGATAGATTTTGACTGTCTTCAAAACCTATAGGCTGAGAAACATAAACTTCCTCCTGAAGTGCTCCATTGAGAAAAGCATTATTGATATCAACCTGTTGAATTTCCCAACCAAATGAGACAACTAGTGAGAGAATAATTTTTATTGTAGAAGACTTAACAACAGGACTATATGTCTCATGAAAATCAATTCTAGGATTTTGATTGAAACCTTGAGCAACAAGTCTGGCCTTGTATTTAGAAATAGACCCATTTGGATTGTATTTGATCCTAAATACCCACTTTGTACCTAGAATATTCATCTTGGAATTAGGAGGGACAAGAGTCCATGTTTGATTCTTATGCAGTGCTCTGATTTCCTCTTCCATAACCATTTTCCATGTAGGATTTTGTAAAGCCTTTTGTACAAATTTTGGCTCTGAGGAGTTTATAACAGTAGTACTATAGATCTTTGGTTTTCGAATTCCACTTTTCAGCCGAGTCTGTATAGGGTGTGTATTTATGGGTTGTGAATGAAGAATAGGATCTGTAGTTATTATGTGTGTAGGGCTAGTGTTTGTGGACTGTGTCTGCAAAGTAGGATTAGCATCTGGAAAATAAAATTGTGAGTTAATATGAGATGAAGAATCTACCTGATGATGACTAGTGTTCTGGACACCATTAAGTGATGTTGATAGTACAGGAGAGTGAGGAGGAAGCACCTGCACAGATTGATTATTATTTGTGAGAAATGAAATAGGTAGACTAGGATGTGTTTGTGGTGTACTTGAATAGGAAGTGTCTGAGTTTGAGAAAATAGTAGAATAAGGAAACTCTGCCTCATTAAAAACAACATGCCTTGAAATATATATCTTTCCATTAGCACCTAAACATCTATAGCCATTATGTTGAGCACTATAGCCAATGAACACACATTTTGTAGTATGAAAATTCAATTTATGAGGAAAATAGTAACGTAGATATGGAAAGCAAGTGCAACCAAATGGTCTCAGGTGTGTATATGTATGTTGTTTTTGAAATAATTTCTCAAAAGGAGAAATATTACAAAGAATGGGGGTAGGTAACCTATTTATTAAGTATGTAGCTGTAGAAAACGCTTCCAACCATAATTTTAGTGGCATTTTAGCATTTGAAAGTAAAGTTAATCCCATTTCTGTAATATGACGGTGCTTTCTTTCAGAAACACCATTTTGTTGATGTGTATAAGGACATGAAAATCTAGGTTTAATGCCACATTTTTCAAGAAAAGGAATGAAAGCTTTGTATTCTCCTCCATTATCACTGTGAAAAGAAGTGATTTTGTAATTCAATTGTTTTTCAACATGTGTTTTAAAGGCTATGAATGTAGACAGTGCTTCAAACTTTAATTTTAGAGGATAAAACCAAGTGAATCTTGAAAAAGAATCAATAAATATGATATAGTAACGATGACCATTAGAAGACAAAGTTGGAGAAAGACCCCAAATATCTGAATAGATAATTTCCAATGGTTTAGATGCTGAAATTTGATGACTAGTGAAAGGTAATTGATGATGTTTGCCTATCTGACAAGAATCACAAAACTTAATAGTAGAAATATCAAATATTGTGTTAATGTGTCTGGCAATTAGGGATAGAATTTGATTTGATGGATGTCCAAGTCTGGCATGCCAATCTGTTGCTGTAACAATGGCAGAATATGCAGAGTGTGAGGATTGAAATTTAGGTGAAAAAGTTTTAAGGCGGTAAATGCCATCCTCCAGAACTCCCCTGACTAGCACTATCCCTGAGTCCTTGTCCTTGAACACACAACCATCATTAGAAAATTCAACAACTATATTATTATCACGAGTTAATTTAGAGATGCTCAATAGATTACGTGTAATAGATGGAACGTGAAGGATATGTTTTAAATGCACTGGTATATGTTGTGTGTCATGAAACCGAAAAACAGAGGATCCAACATGTAGAATAGGGAGAGTGTTACCATTTCCAATAGCTAGTGTTTCATTTCCAGTGTATTCATTTTCGGTGCTCAGATTTTGCAGATCTGGTGTAACATGATTTGTTGCACCGCTGTCCAAGTACCAAGTCGAATCATTTGTCATTCTAGGTGTATTTGATGAGTGCTGAGCAATATAGGCTTGTGGAATGCTATTCTGTTGAGGAAAAGACTGAGTCTGATAATTAGTAGATTGATAAGTGTTCCATGGCTGAGTTTGTTGTGTAGGTGACCTCAAGTTAGGTTGAAATGAACTTTGATTTCCCTGCAAAGTTTGATCAAAGTGCCTATAACACTGTAAAGCACTGTGATTAGGCTTTTGACAAAGTTGACAGTATACACGTCCTCTGCCTGGTCTACCACGTCCTTTTCCTCCTCAAAAATTTGATCTCCCAGAAGTGTGATTAGGTGGTCTAGAATGTGCTGAGAACTGAGAGTAATTAGCAGTTGGATTCTGAACTGCTACTTGAGATTCTGCATTGATCTGTTCTAACCTGCACTCATGCATAATTAAAGAAGATTGGGCATCTTGGAGAGTAGATGCACAATTAGTATGAGATAGTAGAACAACTATAGGATCATATTCTTGTCCCAATCCATTTAAAGCACTTAGAATTAATTCATTTTCTGTCATTGGGTGTCCAGCAACTAAGAGAGAGTCTCCAATTGATTTTATTTTCTGTATGTATTCTGATATAGTGCTTGAGCCTTTCTTCATTGATGAAAGTTGTTTAAGTTGTAATATTCGTACCATAGAAGTCTTAGCATATAATTTTTCAAGGATTAACCAGAGTTCAAGTGAGGTTTTAGAATGATTTACCAATCCAACACAATCTTCTCCAATGGTTGATAAAAGCCAACATAGCAATAATTGGTCTGAACGACGCCAAGATTTAAAAGCAGAGTTTGGCTGTGGTTCTGTTGAATCAGAGTCTGTCACTGTTTGAGAAGGTCATATGAAGGTAGAAGAAATAAAATCCTCTAATTCAAGAGCTCGTATTGCAGCAAGAACCTGAGCTTTCCAGTTGATGTAATTTTTACGATCTAACTTGATTGGTAAATTAAAATTTAAAGTTTTGGCTAATGTTTGAAAGTTCATTGTGTCTGCAGGATCTGTATTTGAAACAACTATCAGAAGATGAATCAAACATTGACGTTTAGTCAAGAAAGCCCTGATACCATAGAGAAGAATAAGAAAAATAATAAAGAAGATGAAGATTTGTATTTTGTATTTCTTGATGTCATATCACACTGATGATGGTGGGTATATATATCCAATTTCGTACAACAGAATTTGTTATTTGAATTTGTCATTTTGTACAGCTCATGATACAGCTGTTGAACCTGGAACATTCAAGAACATCTTCTGATGGGCTTTACAAACATTGGGCCTATGTAAAGAATCTGCAGAGGCTTGAGTCCAGAACTTTTTTTGTAGAAGCCTGTAGATTGATTTGTTACTTGTTCACTATTCAACACCAATTAGCATCTCACTTCCAAACTTAGGAATATCAATTAACATCTCAGTTAGAAAGAATGATGTCAAAACTCATACTACTAATTTTGGGCATATTTCTTTGGACGAGCTCTCTAGCGAATGCTCAAGGCCTGTATAGTCATTGTCAATGTTATGTGAATGGTCAGCTTACACACAGAATTATAATTTCCGGTCCTGACGGAAAATTCAGCTATTGTAGTTGCACTCCACCAGATCAAATTCCACAGTTCCAAAATCCTCCGCCAAGCCCACGACAACATAAACCAAATCCTCCACCGATGCAAAACCCTCCGCCATCACCATCCCGCCTGTTCAATACCCTACTCCACCACCGTCATCACAGCCTGTGCAAAATCCTCCACCACCACCATCAGAGCCCGAGCAAAATCCTCCGCAACCAGTATCACTACCTTGTGGCAGCCTCCAGATTTGAGTGCAATGTCCAATTGTCTTGAAGAGTTTGGCAACTTTCTTCAGTGTTCGAAAATTGAAGTCAGTCCGTGTTCGAAACATGTACATTCATTATGTAATAATGACTGGAAATCTCTAACTCAGATTTGATAATAACATGCATTGCATATTTACTTAATGTATGGGAACAACAGCTATCTTTTGGCAAGATTCAAACCAATGAACAAGCTTGGTTGCATACCATCAAATCTGTAGCCTTTGAATATTCACATTGGACTAACTCGGCCAATCAGATTTCGCAAAGTTAACTGTTTGCTGGTCCTCCCTTACCTTAACATAAGGTTCTGTACCTTGTTAGGAATTTAGTAGAATCACTCTGATAAAGCTTATGTGCTAGCTTATGCCATTTTTATTTTATTTGTTTAAATTTATTTATTTTTATAATTATATTAACATAGTAACATATTTACTGCCTGTGATATACCATTAGAATACAATTAATAAATAATCCTTAAATAAATAAAATTATCTTAATATTTTCATACTATAACAACTTTAGGAGATTCTTTTAATGTTGAATTCGTTTTATTTTGCTTTTGTAGGTTTATTCTAAAATTTGTTACTTGTAATTTATTTGGTTACTCCCCCATATAATTCTTTCCTTTTAATAAATTAATTGAATTACAGTTTTACACTTTATTTTTATTATATATTTTATATTTTACTTTTAAAAAATAAGACAATTAAGGAAAAATACTTACAATGCCAATCATTAGTCTTTCGTTTAAAAAATTCCATCATTTACAAAATATTGAGAAATTTCCATCTGCCGTATTTATAGCTATAGCGAACTTCAGGGATTTATTCTTAATTCACCTATATTAAGAATAATTATAAAATTAAGAAATAATATGTTGAGAAATTAAAACTGATAATTAATTTTGTAATGGGCTTTACATTCGAAGGCCCAACAAACCCACAAAACACTATGTGAGCATAAACCCTTAGATCTTTGACTAAAATAGTCAGCACATCCAACGGCCAACATTTGACGAAGCATTCTTCTCTGCTTCACTCTCTCCTCGCTTTGACGGAGACGAAGATATCCCAAGCAGAAGAAGAATGCAGAGATTCAAACCTTAATTTTTAAAATAGAACAGACAGTTAGGGTTCTTGTTTCGTCATCAAACCTTAATTACATGTCATATGCTGATGTTCAAGAAGAGGTACGCTTCAATTATTGAGCTCTTCCTGTATTCAATTATTATTTAGGTTTCTTTTTCTGGTCTCCGGTGTGTGTTGATATAGAATTGTTCATGTTCTATTTTATTGATATTGGTATGAATTTAATTGGGAGACTTTTGAAAACCTCAGCAGTAATCAAGTCCTTTTTGATGATACGAAAAATAAATAAAGCTTCCTTGTGATATAAGTAATCCTAGTACAAGTAGGCTACTCTACAAGTAAAGTGAAAAATAATCTCTTATGTATTTCTTACTACAATAGGAGTATGTACTAATACAACACAAGATAATCCTAATACCAATAGAATTGTTTTAAGTAAATTTAAGAGTACAATTAGAATTGTAATAATAAGTAGAGTTTAGGTAGGATTTAGATTACTTTCCTAATCACATCGGCTATAAAAATTTCTACTATAAATATCCATAAAGTAAACGTCAATTGACATCTCACTTCCACTTTCGACCTTAGCAACATCAGTTATCTGACTATGAAGAGAAGTATGATGTTCAAATTGATAATTCTGATTTTGGGTATGGTTCTCTCTACAGCCTCCCTAACAAATGCTCAAGGAGACAATTCATGTGGATGTTATGTGAACGGTCAATTTGTTTATGGAACTCCCATTAGTAGTCCTGACGGAAGCATCAGTTTTTGCAGCTGTACCTCAACACCAAACCCACTAGAACAAAATCCTCTGCCAAGCCCGCCAAAACAAACCCCAAAACCCCCTCCACGTCGGTTGATCCCACCACAACAGAAACCAAATCCCCCACCGCCTTCACAGTCACCATCACCATCACCGTCTTTGCAAAACCCTCCACCGTCCCCATCTCCATCCCTGCCAGTGGAAAACCCTCCATCACCATCACTACCTTGGTGGCAGCCTCCGGATTTGAATTTAATGTCCAAATGTCTCGAAGAGTATGGCGGCATTCTTCAATGTTATCCACAGCTTATTATTACAGGAATATTGGATGATAGTTGTTCTAAACTATATAGAGCTGTAGATAGAGATTGCACTAATGCCGGTCTACGTAATGATCAAAATATAAAGTATGTTATTGATAATATTTGCTCGAATAGAGGTTGATGGATAGATAGATTTAGGTTTCTTTTTAGTTAAGATTTTTTTTCTTTTTTTAATTATTGTATTATATTATTTTATTAAATATAAATTTAGTATTGTTTTTTTAAAATTATATATTTATTTGGCGCTCTTTATATTTGATAGTAGAAATTTTGGATGTTTGTTTTGCAATGGTTTCTTATTCCTAGCTTGTTTTGATTCATGGGATTGATCTGATTACGAATGGTTAGTGTCAGGATTTTCATTATTTATGTCATCAAAGGCATTGTTGATGGCTGCCTGTTAAGGTAGTACACGCTTGTTCAATCTCAATGGAGATTGCTAAGGCCAGGGAAACTGGGTATAAATTAAGTATTGCATTGAAGTAATTACAACATGTTAAAGATGTAGGAATTCAAGAAGGTTTTGATCGGAAATAGAATAGAACGGTAATGGACCATGTGTCTGCGTGGTGCTGATGGTTTGTTACTAAAGATTGTAATTGTTATGTGTCTGTATAGCTTTCTGGTTCTGTTGGTAATTTTGAATCCTGCTCCATTGATTATTCAACTTTTGCTTTATGATATCAATATATTTTGAAACTACTAAAGCACTCGGGTGACACACTAAACATGACTGGAAATCTAACTGAGGTTTCTGTGGTGCCAAATAAACCACAGCCAAATATTAGGTTAAGATTGCTTGAATAAAGTAGCTAAACAGCTTATAGATATGGTCTTCCAGAATTTTGTTCTCCTTAGTCCAAATCGGCTCTTTTTACAATCATCCCTACCCCCTATTTATAGAGGGTATTTGGGGTCCTATTTCTATTTGGATTGGGACTCCTTATTTTCCTTGAATTCGGTCTCCTTTTTGAGCTCAATCTCTTCTAGGGCTTTAAGAACTCTTATTTCAATAGGGGTTGGTCTTCGTTTTTCTACTGGCCTTTGGAAATCCTTGGCCTGGTACGATTATTCTTCCTTCGCGGATTTGGCGTTGGAAATCCGTGTTTAGTTAGGTAATCATTTGGTGGGCTGGAGCGCTTTGGTTTGGATTCTACTTTACTCGGCGAGTTTAACTTCATTGGGCCTTTTGATCATGTCGGTCGAGCTTGACTAGCACGTTTCTTGGGCCCTTGGCCCCTTTTGCTCGGTCGATGATAGCCTTTTTGGGTACCCTCTCCATATTCGACCGAGCTTGGTTTTAGGGTACCCTTTCTGTCTTCGGCCGAGCTTGGCTTTAGGCTTCGGTTCCCTCTGCTTGCTCTTACCTTCGACTATGACACCTTATGGTCATTTTCCCACCACAGTTTCTATTTTGTTGGAAATCTATCTAGACATATATCTCTAGTCGTATATCTTTCTTTGGCTGTGTTAAAGCTCGATAATGGCTTCAGGTTTCTTCTATATTCAATATTCTTTGCGCATCATCAACCATACAACATATGTTTAAAGTTAGAGATCAAGAACTATATAGTACCGGGTTCCAAATTCACTGGACCTGCTATTCAAAATGGAAACATTTATCCGAGTTTCACTAGAGCTCATATTGGAACCAACAATCTCGTCTGCCACCTGCCAGCCCCCCCTTGGCTCCGTCCCTGGTAATTAGGGATGGCAAAAAAAAAAATCCACGAACCCGTCAACCCGTGGATACCCATCCACACAATCCATAATGGATTCGGGTTTGCGGGTTCGTGGATTTGGATATTGTTTTCAATTCTCTTCTTATACTGGATTTGGATTTGGATTTGGGTACTCTGACCCGAATCCATGAACCCACCAAATTTTTTATTATTATTATTTTTTTAAATTATGCAACAACAAAATAAATCATCTTTTTATAATTTTTTACATACAACTTCAAATTAATTATTATTATATATTAATATTATTTTTATTATAATTATTCATTTTAAAATTTAATATTTTAAATAAAATATATTTTAATTTCTATTTCAATATTTTTTTAAATTCAAATAATTCAGATTTTCATGTTAAAAAGTAATTTTAAACATAAAATATTTTATTTCTATCTTTTAATATTTTTTAAAAAAATTAAAAATAACAATATAATTTTATGCTAAATTAAAATTATACTATTTTGTGCTTCAATACATTTTATTTGAGTTGTTGACTATGTTGTCATTTGATATGCAATTTTATTTGAATATAAATTTTGGAAATTATTATAGGTAATTACTGTTTTTTATTTTTTTTAATAAATATTCACGGGTTCGGGTTCAACCCGATTTCAATTTCATTCTGGGTTGGCGGGTTCAGGTTTGGGTTTGGATTCGGGTTCTGTATACGGGTTCGAATTCGGGTCGGGTTTCGACCCATTGCCGTCCCTAGTTGTAAGCGGACACTTATCCTAGAGACATTCTATCATCACTAAAATATAATTCTAATAATTTATCTTAACATATTTCGTGATACAATTAGGAGTAGAATTATACTGATAAGTAGAATTTATATAGGATTTCAATTACTTTTTTTTGTGAAAAATAAGTTCATGAAACAATAATTTTTGTTTATTCAATCAAGGAATCCTAATCCTTCTTATACTACAAAAGTCCATTCACTTCTTACTATAAATACCTGTCTATTCAACACTAATTAACATCTCAGCTCCGAACTTAGAAACATCAATTAACATCTCAGTTAGAAAGAATGATGTCAAAACTTATACTACTAGTTTTGGGCATATTTATTTTGACAAACTCTCTGGCGAATGCACAACAGATGTATAGCCATTGTCAATGTTACGTGAATGGTCAGCTTACGCACGGAATTATAATTCCCAGTCCTGACGGAAAATTCAGCTATTGTAGTTGTACTCCACCGGATCAAATTCCACACTTCCAAAATCCTCCGCCAAGCCCACGACAACATAAACCGAATCCTCCACCTCCATCCCCACCGATGCAAAACCCTCCGCCATCACCATCCCCGCCTATTCAACCTACTCCACCACCGTCATCAAAGCCTGTGCAAAATCCTCCACCACCATCAGAGCCAGAGCAAAATCCTCCGCCACCAGCATCACTACCTTGGTGGCAGCCTCCAGATTTGAGTGCAATGTCCAAATGTCTCGAAGAGTTTGGCAACCTTCTTCATTGTTATCCACAAGTTCTTACAGGAATGTTGGATGATAATTGTTGCAAATTATATAGAGCTGTGGACAAAGACTGCACTGATGCTCATATGTCTAATGATCCAAATATACATTCTATTATAGATAACCTATGTACCAACAAAGGATTGTAGATTGATTAGGATTTGAGTATTATAATTTTTTTTTTTTTTTAAGTTTTGAGTGTTTTTTTTCCTTCAATTATTATTAATAAAGTATTTTATTTTTTAATTGCCAATTTATTTTTCTCTGTTGTTTATTCTGTAGAAAAAAATGTAAGTACATGTTCTCCATTTGTTTTCTTGTAAGAAAATTGAAGTCAGTCGGTACTGGGAACATGTACTTGGGTTCTGCTAATAATGACTGGAAATCTCTAACTTAGGTTTGATATTGATCCGATTGATTGTCCACAAGTCGTGAAGAAAGCTGAGGCGTAGTTTGATAATAACTTGCATCACTAAATTCTTCAGCTTAGAAATTAATGTATGTGAACAACAGTCATCTTTTGGCAAGATCCAAACCAATGAACAAGCTTAGTTGCATACTATCAAATCTGTAGCCTTTGAATAAATCGGCCAATCAAGTTATTTGAATAACATACGTACTCCGTGTGATACATATAATCCTAATACAATTAGAATACAATTAATAAATAATCCTTATAAAAATAAAATTATTTTAATGTTGAATTTGTCTCGCCTTATTTTGTTTATAAATTTATTTTAAAATTTGTTAATCTGTAATTTATTTGATTATATGTACTCTTCCGCATATAATTCTCTCTGTCTTAATAAATGGAATGAATTATCATTTCACACTTATATATTTTGCATTTTAATCTTATATATTCTATATATTATTTTTAAAATATAAATACTCAAGAGAAAATACTTAACCCTTTCGTTCAAGAGATTTCATTATTTACAAAATATTGAGAAGGGTTTTTGGAACCTAAATGGAAATTTCCATCTGCCCGTATTTATAGCGAACTTCAGGGATTTTTTCTTAATTCACCTATATTAAGAATAATCACAAAATTAAGAAATAATTTGTTGAAAAATTAGAACTGATAAATTAATTTTGTAAGGGGCTTTACATTCGTAGGCCCAACAAACCCACAAAGCCCTATGTCATTGTCAACATAAACACTTAGATCTTTGACTAAAATAGTCAGCACATCTAACGGCCAATATTCGCCTTGCTTTAACTAAAATAGTTCTCTGCGAAGACGACGACGAAGACGAAGAAATCCAAAGCAGAAGAAGGATGCAGAGACTCAAACCTTTGACAAGAGCAAGACAGTTAGGGTTCTAGTCTCGTCATCAAACCTTCTCTGCTCAACCGAACTACATGTCATATGCTGATGTTCAAGAAGAGGTACGCTCCAATTATTGAGCTCTTCCTTTATTCAATGATTAGTTAGGTTTAATTTTCCGGTTACAGGTATAATTCTTTCTGCTTAATGGCTTAATGAATTGAATAAAGGAACATAAAGTTCTACTCACTTGTATGAATTTAATAGATAGAGTTTTGAAAACTTCAGCAGTAGAATCTCAAGTCCTTTTGATGATTAACGAAAAATAAATAAAGCTTCCTTGTGATATAAGTAATCCTATTACAAGTAGGCTACTCTATGTAAAAAAATACTTATTGTATTTCCTCTGCACTAATACAACAAAAGATAATCCTAATACTAATAGGATTGTTTTGACACTAATACAACAAAAGATAATCCTACTACTAATAGGATTGTTTTAAATAAATTCAAAAGTATAATTATAATAAGTAGAGTTGATGTAGGATTTGGATTACTTTCCTGATCATACTTCTGCTATAAAAATCCATCTAGCTCTACTATAAATACCTATATATTGAACATCAATTAACATCTCAATTCCAAATTTAGGAATATCAATTGTCTAACTATGAAGGGAAGTGTGATGTCGAAATTGATAATTCTGATTTTGGGTATGGTTCTCTCCGCAGCCTCCCTAACAAATGCTCAAGGATATAGTTTCTGTGGATGTTATGTCAACGGTCAATTTGTTTATGGAACTCCCATTCGCAGTCCTGATGGAAGCTTCAGCTTTTGCAGCTGTACCTCAGCACCAAATCCACCCAACCAAGATCCTTCCCATGACCAACCAAATCCAGCATATCAAAATCCTGTCCCTAGCTCCCCACCAAATCCACCAGAACAAAATCCTCCTCCAAGCCCGCCAACACAAACCCCAAAACCCCCTCCACGTCGGTTAATCCCACCACAACTAAAACCAAATCCTCCACCACCTTCACAGTCACCATCACCATCACCGTCTGTACAAAATCCTCCACCATCACTATCCCCATCCCTGCCAGTGGAAAACCCTCCATCACCATCACTACCTTGGTGGCAGCCTCCAGATTTGAGTTTAATGTCTAAATGTCTTGAAGAGTATGGCGGCGTTCTTCAATGTTATCCACAGCTTATTACAGGAACATTGGATGATAAGTGTTGTAAACTATATAGATCTGTGGATAGAGATTGCACTAATGCTGGTTTGCGTAATGATCACAATATAAAGTATGTTATTGATAATATCTGCTCGAATAGAGGTTGATGGATTGATAGATTTTAGGTTTCTTTTTTGTTAAGTTTTTTTTTTTTTTCAATTATTGTATTTTTTTAAAATATAAATAAAATATTTTTTTAATTATATGTTTATTTTGCGCTCTTGTATCCTAGTTTATTTTGATTTATGGTATGGAGATGATGTAATGGTTAAATTATGAATTGTGAGTGTCAGATTTTTTTGTTGGTCCAAGAGTTTGAACAACAAGTTTAGGATTGCTGCATGTTGTTTGCTTCTCGTTACTCTGATGAAGAGGCAAGCTTGCGGGTTTCCTTCACTGTTTGAATTTTTACTTTGGAGTGTCCTGTAGTTCCAGGATGTGTGAGGGCATTATGGTGTTACCTTTTTTGGGCTTTGCTTTGGGAAAGGATTGGAAAGAGTACAAGTTTAGGTTATAATCTATAGCGAACAGTACCAATATTTCATTACAAAGCTGCAACTTTCCTCTTCTATCAAGCAAAGCAGCTATGGTAGACACATATATTGATTCTGGGGCTGAACTATTTAGGAGATTCCTGTGATTGGAGGCCTCAGGCCTTTTTCCTTTTGGTACATCATTGTTGTCTAATTGTTTGCTTTTGTTTATAGTCTTGACTTGATTTTTGCTAATCTTTTTTCTTACTTGTAATGGAATATATTGAAGGTTTGCAGGTCTACTTGTTGTTAGTAGGTTGTATAGGAGGATCCATACAGCTGGGACAAAATTTATGTAGATATTTGAAACAAAAATCCTAGATATCCTAGATACTATTGGGATTGATTTGGTTTTGAATTTTTTTTTTTCAATGGACTGCTTTTTCTAATATTAGAGGGTAGAATTATCATCATAATTGGTTTCTATTCACACGCGGCTATGGCATCCTATTACATCAGGAACAAAGCCATTGTCTTTTATTATTTTGATACAAGTTGCTTGGATGTGGATTTTACTGAAAAGGTTCTAGTGGATGTATATTTATTATCATAGAATAGATAATTGGAAAGGTATTTATGCTTGATTGCACTTGTTTTCTCGTTGTTTAGGTGATCAAAGGCATTGTTGATGGCTGCCAGTTAAGGGGGGACATGCTTGTTCAATCTCAATGGAGATTGCTAAGGTGCTGGCTCTTTTACCGAAGAATACTTGAATACCTATGGCCAGGGGAACCAGGTATAGATTATGTGTTATCTTACATTGAAGTAGTAGTTACGATATGTTTAGTTGGAAATAGAATAGAGTGGTAATGGACCATGTGTATACGTGGTGCTGATGTTTTGTTACTAAAGATGGTAATTGTTACAGGTGTTCTAGCCATCTATCTTGATCTTGAGATAGCGGGCATTTGCAATTTTGTTATGATATGAATGTATTTTGAAACTACTACAGCACTCGGAAGTGTATTCTGACTACACTAAACTGTCCAATTTGGCTGATTGTAGACCGAATGTTGAGATTTGAGAATGTGACTCTTTAACTTGCAGATTGGTGGGGTCGGACATCGGACATCATCCAAAGTTTGGATATCTGATCATGATGTGTACATTGGTTTCGCTAACCATGACTGGAGATCTAACTGAGGTTTGATTTCCTACTCATGTCTCTCTGTGGCTGTGTTAAAGCGTGGTAATGGCTTCAGGTTAAAGTCTGGAATCTGTCTTCTTGATTGATTGTCCAATTCTTCAGCTTATAATGTCACTGTCACCATGTGAATACTAGCCATCTTTTAGGCAGGTTTCAAGGTGATGAACAAGTTTGGTTTGGCACAATCAAATCTGTAGGTCATGGAGCCAACTCTTTGAGTACCGTGGACTGTCTGTTTACTGCCCTTGTAGGTAACATAACTTTTGATCATCAAATCACTCTTTTAAATGCAGCTTTATATCAAAAGCTTTATCTTCTAATGTTCTGGAAACTCACAGGCCATATTCACCAAGCAAGCAAATGTGAAGATACTGGTCACATTTCATTGAAAACACAGCTCAGTATCTCAAGTTGCTTATATACTTAACACTCTGCTCATCATCTAATTGTTCCGGCAAAGTAGAGATCATGGGAAGTATGCAGCAGAAACATGTATTCCGGTTTCGGCTTCACTGGACCTGCTATTCTGTACGGGAAA
Organism: Cardiospermum halicacabum; assembly: GCA_031304145.1. NCBI lineage: Eukaryota > Viridiplantae > Streptophyta > Magnoliopsida > Sapindales > Sapindaceae > Cardiospermum > Cardiospermum halicacabum. The sequence goes on from CM062396.1 coordinate 25,529,581, forward strand.
CATATATCTATATCCCGGTTTCACTAGAAGAGATATTAAGTTCGTATTGGAACCAGCAACTTGCAGACATATATCCTGTATTTTTGGGAAGTTATTTGTGCTAAGTTGGAGGTAAGAGAAAATTTGAAGGTTGATGAGATAAAAAAATCTGATAAAAGAGTGTAATAGTTTTTCCTATCGGAAATTTATATATATATATATATATATATATAGAAAAATACTCTTAAATAAATTTATCATTCTCCATGCTCTGCTTTTAGAAAATGAGGATAATGTATATTCTCCGGAATTAAATAGTTGGAAATTTGTTTATACTGTGAACATTTTTACTAACTTTGTAATTTATTAAATAAATTACTCTTTTAATATTTTTGTCTTAATAGATTCAATAAAATTATTAATGTTAAAATTTATTCTATTTATGAAATGCTACAGAAATTATTATTTATTTATATATATATATATATAGGTATTATTTATTGTTTATATCACCCATTTTAAAGTATTGAAATGGGTTTTTTCGTAATTGAATGGGTAATTGTCATCCGCCCGTAATTATAGCGAACTTGAGGAATTTTTTCTTAATTCACCCATATTAAAAATATTTATAAAATTAAGAAATACTTCATTGAGAAATAAACTAATAATTAATTTTGTAATGGGCTTTACATTCATAGCCCAACAAACCCAAAAACCACTATAATGGACATAAACCCTTAGATCTTTGACTACAATAGTCAACAAATCCAACGGCCAATATTCGACGAAGCACTCTTGTCTACTTCACCCTCGTCTTGCTTTGAAAGACTAACCAACCACCGTAGTTCTCTTCGAAGAGCACCTAAGGAAGACGAAGACGACGAAGTTGTCCAAAGCAGAAGAAGAATGCAGAGATTCAAACCTTCGACAAGAGCAAGGCAGTTAGGGTTCTCGTCTCGTCATGAAACCTTCAACCAAACTACATGTCATATGCTGATGTTCAAGAAGAGGTACGCTTCAATTATTGAGCTCTCCCTGTATTCAATGATTATTTAGGTTTGTTTTTCTGGTTTCAGGTGTAATTCTTTCTGCGTAATGAATTGAATTAAGAACATAGAATTCCTATATTAGTATTAGCCGTTGACGTTTTATTTTATTTAGCATAAAGTTCTGCTCATTTGTATGAATTCAATAGACAGAGTTTTGAAAAACTCAGCAGTAACATGTTACCAGCAGTAGAATCTCAAATCCTTTTGATGGTTAACAAAAAATCATAATAATAATTAAGCTTCCCTATGATATAAGTAAGTAATCCTAGTATATAAGTAGAGTACTCTACAAATAAAGTAAAAAAATAATCATGTATTTTCTAGGACAATAGGAAACTTTATTAATACAACAATAGATAATCCTAATACCAATAGGATTTGTATTAATACAACCGAAGATAATTCTAATACCAATAGGATTGTTTTAAATAAATTCAAAATATAATTATGATAAGCAGAGTTTATGTAGGATTTGGATTACTTTCCTAATCACAACTCTGTTGTAAAAGTCCATCTACCTCTACTATAAATAACAATATAGTGAACGTCAATTAACATCTCAATTCCAAATTTAGGAATATCAATTATCTAACTATGAAGAATCTAACTATGAAGAGAAGTATGATGTGGAAATTGATAATTCTGATTTTGGGTATGGTTCTCTTCACACCCTCGCTAACAAATGCTCAAGGATATAGTTTTTGTGGATGTTATGTGAACGGTCAATTTGTTTATGGCACTCCCATGCGCAGTCTTGATGGAAGCATCAGCTTTTGCAGCTGTACCTCAGCACTGAATCCACCCAACCAAGATCCTTCCCATGACCAACCAAATCCAGCATATCAAAATCCTGTCCCTAGCTCCCCACCAGAACAAAATCCTCCTCCAAGCCCGCCAAAACAAAGCCCAAAACCCCCTCCACGTCGGTTAATCCCACCACAACAAAAACCAAATCCACCACCACCTTCACAGTCACCATTACCGTCTGTTGAAAACCCTCCACCATCAATATCCCCATCCCTGCCAATGGAAAACCCTCCATCTCCATCACCATCACTACCTTGGTGGCAGCCTCCGGATTTGAGTTTGATGTCCAAATGTCTTGAAGAGTACGGCGGCATTCTTCAGTGTTATCCACAGCTTATTAGAGGAATATTGGATGATAATTGTTGTAAACTATACAGAGCTGTGGATAGAGATTGTACTAATGCCGGTCTCCGTAATGATCCAAATGATCCAAATATAAAGTATATTATTGATAATGTATGCTCTAATAGAGGTTGATGGATGGATATACTTTAGGTTTCTTCTTTAGTTATGATTTTTTTTTTTCAATTATTGTAATATATTATTTTTTTTAATATAAATAAAGTATTTTTTTAATTATATGTATATTTTTGGCTCCTAGTTTATTTTGATTCATGGGGAAGATGCATTGTTAAATTATGGATTGTTGCGTCTCGTTTTGTTACTGTCATGAAGAGGCAAACTTGGGGTTGCTGAATTTTTATTTTCGGAGTATTGTGCAATTCCAGGATGTGTGAATTTTTATTTTCGGAGTATTGTGCAATTCCAGGATGTGTGGGGCATTAGTTTGTATTGTTTATGTGATTGATGGTTTTTTCTTTTTCGGGTATTGGCTTGGAAAGGATTGGAAAGAGTACAATTTAAATTAAGATAAAGTAAACAGCAAATCTATAGCCAATAATAAACCACAAATCTACAAGTTTCCTCTCCAATCAAGCTCCGGAAGCAGCACTGGAGGAAAATCACAAAGATGCCTCATGTGATTGGAAGCTTCTGGGGCCTTTTCCCTTTCCATATATCTTTGTTTTATTTTGTTTGCTCTTGTTTACAGTTACTTCTCTTACTGTTCTTTGTCCCTTCCGCTTTTCGATCATATTGAAGATAGGTACCATGATTTTTAGTTACTGGGCTGTACTAGTTTGCTTCATATATGGTAGCTGGGAGAAAATTAAAGCTGACATTCGAAACAGGAATCCATGATACTGTTGAGATTGATTTTGAATTAAAATTTTGTTAATGTACTATATTTTTTGTAGTATTAGAAAGTTAAATAAGGATTTTCCGTTTAAGTTGCTATGACATCAGGAGCAAAGCCTTTGTATTTTTTTGAATTACTTTGCTGTAAGTTGCTTGGATGTTGATCTTGCTCAAAAAGTACTGGTGGATGCATATAGATATTTATCAATCATAGAATAGATAAGGTATTTATGTTTGATTGCACCTTTTTTCTTCTTGTCTAGGTCATCAAAGTGGAGATAGAATAGAGTGGTAATCGACCATATATTACATGGCGCTGATGGTTTGTTATTAAAGCTTGTACTTGTTATGTTCTTGTCACCATTTTAGATAGAGGGCGTGTGCAATTTTGTTTTCGTTTTGGAAGCATTCATGTATTAGCTTTCGGTTGGTGGGATATGATGCTGAATTTGGCTGCTGCTAGCCGTGATGTGTACACTGTTTCCGCAATGACCAGTAATCTCTCACATAGGTTTGATTTCCTACTCATGTCTCTCTTTGGCTGTGTTAAAGCATGGTATAGTCATAATTTAGTGGCCTCAGGTTAAGGAAGTTGGAATCGGTTGTCCACAAATAGAGAACAAAGTTAAGGCGCAGTTATCTGGAAACTTGCATCACTTAATTCTTCAGCTTAGAAATTAATGCCGATTTCACCATGTGAACACAGCAGCTATCTTTTGGCAGGTTTCAAGCCGATGAACAAGTTTGGTGGGTCACAATAAGTAATAGAGCCCACTCTTCGAATGAGTACCATGGACTGTCTGTTTACTGGTCTTCCTTTCCCTCACCAATATCAGAGGTAACATAACTTCTCATAATCAGATCACTATCTTAAATGTCTTCAATAGTTTTGCATCAAAAGCTTTATCTTCTAATGCTTATTTAGGAAGATTTTTGCTATTTCTACTATTGTATTATATTATTTTATTAAATATGAATAAAGTAAATTTTTTTTAGTTATATGTTTATTTTGCTTCATTGTTTATTTGATAGAAGAAGTCTTGAATGCTTATTTTACTTTATTTTTTTTTATTAGTGTGTTTTGATTCATACAGGTTGTGATTGTTGAATTATGGATTGTCTTTTTTTTTGATACATTTTTGTTGTTAAATTGTTTGCTTTTATTTATAGTTTTATGGTTAAATTGTTTACTTTTATTTATAGTTTTTTCTTGATTGTTTGTCCCTGCTCGTATTCTAATATATTGAAGATAGATACCAATTTTGCTGACCTACTTTTTGAAAGTTGTACTCTAACAAGCATTTTCTATCTTATAGTGGGGTTACATATAATATTAATTTAGTATCGAAATTTTTTATTGGGCGGTATCTTTTTCAAATATTAGAGTAGATCAATATCTCTAGTCTCTGCTATATTCCAACCTTCTATACTCACATGTAATAAATGTTTAGAAAAGTTGAGATCAAGCACCAGTAGGTTTGAATTTCACCTGACCAACTATTTACAATAGAATGAGGAAACATTTATCTTGATTTCGCTGTAATGAATCATGCGAAATATACAGGGACTGATATTCAAACTCATATTGTAATTTATAGTTAACAATCTTGTGAGGGATTACTTCTTACAACAGTAGGCTTTAGGCATTAGCTTGGGACCTACAATCTAACCATAAACTTGTATTACAATTTAACTGCAATCTAACCATGAACTCATATTACAATTTAACTACAATCTAACCATGAATTCGTATTATGCTTTTTTTTAAGTGTGAAGGGGTTTATTTTAATGGGGTTTATTTTAATGAATTAATTGTCGAAAACTTTTTATTATACGATCTTCTTGGTGTAATTTTTTCTGCTTAATAAATTGAATAATAAGATATAGAGTTCCAATGTTAACATTAGCTGTTATTTTTATTTTTTAAAATTTTAACAGAGTTCTGCACATTACATGGAGAGATTTTAAATGAAACCCTATCCAGTAAAGCAAAAGCCATACGGTTACCTACATGTTAGAAGTAGTAGAATATTATGTTTTTCTTATGACGATTAGAATAACATAATTACTCATATGATATAAATCCTAATACAAGTAGGTTTCTAGACAAATAAAAAATAATTCTAATCTAAATAAAATTGTTTTAATATCTTTTTTAATACAATTAAAATACTGCACTAATATAATAAAAAATAATCCTAGTACAAATAAAGTTATCGTTAACATGTACAATTAGTAGTAGAATTACATTAATAAACTGAATCTATATAGGATTTCAATAATTTTTTCATGAAAAATAAATTTAAAAAACAAAAATTTCATTTACCAAATTAAGGAATCCTAATCCTTTTTCTACTAGAAAACATCATTCACTTCATACTATAAATTCCACTCTATTCAACACCCACTAACATCTCACTTCCGAACGTAGCAATATCAATTCACTATTAAGAAGGATGATGTCAAAACTCATACTACTAGTTTTGTGCACATTTATTTCAATGGGCTCTCTAGCTAATGCTCAAGAGCTATATAGCCATTGTCAATGTTACGTGAATGGTGAACTTATTCACGGAATTATGATTCCCAGTCCTGACGGAAAATTCAGTTATTATAGCTGCAAGTGAGCTCTCCAATAGTGCACCGAAATCCCCGACGAATGGGGGACGGGGAAAGCTACAGGCATTTCGTGACATCATCGATCGGACCTGCACTCCACCGGATCAAATTCCACCCTTCCAAAATCCTGTCCCCAGCCCACCAAATCCAGCACAACAAAATCCTCCACCAAATCTGCCTAGCCCAAATCCTCCACCTCCATCCCCACCAGTGCAAAATCCTCCACCATCACCATCCCCGCCTGTTCAATACCCTACACCACCGTCACAGCCAACGCAAAACCCTCCACCACCACCATCAGAACCAGAGCAAAACCCTCCACCATCACCATCACTACCTTCGTGGCAGCCTCCAGATGTGAGTGTAATGTCCAAATGTCTTGAAGAGTATGGTAGCATTCTTCAATGTTATCCACAGGTTCTTACGAGGACATTGGATGATAATTGTTGCAAGCTATATGAAGCTGTGGATAGAGATTGTGCTAATGCCCATATGTATAATGATCAAAATATACGCATTGTCATTGATAATCTCTGCACCAACAAAGGATGGCAGATTGATGGATTATAGAATTCTTTTTGTTTAAGATTTTTATTTTATTTTTTTCATTAGGATTTTTTTTTTCCAATTATTGTATTAGATTTTTTTTTTTTTATTAAATATGAATAAAGCATTTTTTTTTTTTTTATGTTGTTTATTAAGTTTATGAAGTTTTGAGTATTTATTTTGCATCTGTTTCTTTTCCAAGTATGTTTTGATTCATCCTATTGCTGTTTTTATGATGATATTGTTGAAGTGGATTGTTAGTATTAATTTTGTTGTTGGTTGAGGAGTTTGAATGCGGTTTTGAGTAGTGTGGTGATTGCTTCGCATTTTGTTAGTGTGATTATGAGGCAATTGTAGGATGCGTGGACAGCATTACTCTGTCCTTATATATGTGATTGATGGTGTTAAGATTACAACTTTTAGTTAAGCAGAAAACCTATAGCCATCAATAAACGACAAAGTCTCTTGCCACATATCTTTTGTTTATAGTATCTGTTCTCTGTCCCTTTTGCTTGTCATACTATTCTTTGTCCCTTCTGCTTGTTGAACATATTGAATATGGGTACCATGGTTTCTAGTTACTGGGTTGTACTAGTTTGCTGATGTATTTGTATTCAATATCTTGTAAGAAAATTAAAGTTATTGTTTAAAACAAGAACAACGGGGATTGATTTGTTACTAGAATTTTGTCGATGGACTATTTTTTATTTTTTTTTAGTATTAGAAAGTAGAATTAGGATTTTTCATATGATATTGTGACATAAAGAGTAAAGATTTTATTTTATTTTTTTGGAATTATTTTGCTACAAGTGGCTTGGATGCTGAAAAGTTACTAGGTTGATTTCGATAATGACTGGAAATTTCTAACTGAGGTTTGATCTTGCTTGACGTTGATCTTGTTGATTGTCCACAACTAGTGAAGAAAGTTGAGGCCTAGTTTCCTAATTACTTGTGAAACTTGCATCACTATATTCTTCAGCTTACAAATTAATTTGGATTGCATGACCTGAACAACAGCTATCTGTTGGCAGGATTCAAACTGATGAACAAGTTTGGTTGCACACAATCGAATCTGTAGCCTTTGAATGTGCACCATGGACTAGCTCGACCAATCAGAATTCGCAAGCCAACTGTTTACTGGTCCTCCCTTTCCTCAGCTATATCAAAGGTAACATAACTTCTGATCATCAAATCACACTTCTCTGATCGTCAAATCAGTCTTTTAAATGCCATCAATAGCCTTGTATGGGAAACTTTATTTTCTCATGTTCTGGAAACACACATGTTTTGTTCTCCAAGCAAGCCAAAGTGAAGATACTGGTTGCATGTTGGTCACATTTTATCAAAAACACAGCTCAGTATCTAAGTTGCTTCTATGCTCGACTGTTCTCTGCTCATCATCAAATTGTTCAGGCAAAGTTGAGATCCAGTTTTATATGGTACCAGGTTTCCACTTCACTGGACTTGCTATACACAATGGAAACAATACTGGAAACATACATATCCCCGTTTCACTAGAGTGAATCATTTGAAATATGCAGAGAGCGATATTCAAGCTCATATTTGAACCAGCAACCTTGTATGGGATTACTTCTATACAACAGCAGGCATCAGCTTTTGGGACATACAATCCTGACAGCAGGCGTCAGCTTTGGGACGTACAATCCTGCCAATGTTCCATAGTTTAAATAGATTTTTGTTGCTGACTGGAACTCACAGTTTAAGGAAATTGTTTGCCTTGGTTTATATAATCTCTTTCTCTTACAGTTCTTTGTTCCCTTGTGCATGTAGAACTTAGGTACCCTGGTTTATAATTAATTCTCGGTACATAAAGTAAGTAGAAGAGAATTGGATCCTCACTCATCATTTTCAAAATATTGAAATGGGTTTCTTAGGTTACTGAATGGAAAATTGTCATACGCTCGTAATTACAGTGAACTTCAGGGATTGTTTCTTAATTCACCCATATTAAAAATATTTATAAAATTAAAACTGATAATTTATTTTCTAATGGGCTTTACAATCGTAGGCCCGACAAACCCACAAAACCCTATGATAGACATAAACCCTTAGATCTTTGACTGAAATAGTCAGCACATCCAACGGCCAGTATTCGACGAAGCACTCCTCTGCTTCACTCGCTCTTTACTTTGAAGGACTAACCCCCGTAGTTCTCTTCTAAGAGCACCCGACGAAGACGAAGATATCCAAAGCAGAAGAAGAATGCAGAGATTCAAACCTTTGACGAGAGCAAGACAGTTAGGGTTCTTGTCTCGTCATCAAACCTTCTCCGCTCAACCAAACTACGCGTCATATGCTGATGTTCAAGAAGAGGTACGCTTCAATTATTGAGCTCTTCCTGTATTCAATGATTATTTAGGTTTCTTTTTCTGGTTTCAGGTGTGTGTTGAAGGAAGAGCGAAGTCTAGAGCAGCTATTCTCAATAGACCGGCTTCTCTCAATTCGCTTACTACTTCTATGGTTTGTGATTTTGTATTTCTTATTTTTTGAATTTCGTGAAATGTTGCTTGAGTGGGTGGTAGAGTTGAAAGTTTTCGATTTCGTTTCATTTTTGTGTGTAGGTAGCTCGATTGAAGAGATTGTATGAGTCATGGGAAGAGAATCCTAATATTGGATTTGTTGTGATGAAGGTATGGCATTGATATTACATGAATTACTAAGATGGTTTCAACGGTTTGATTTGTGCGTATGGTTCTTTTGATGCTTGAAATATGGTTATGGCTTGTCTAACCAATGATTTGAATTGTATGAAGGGTGAAGGTAAAGCTTTCTGCTCCGGAGCGGATGTTGTCTCACTGTATCGAGCTCTTAATGAAGGTCTGTTATATCTTAGTTCTTTGAGGTTGTTATAGAAGTTGTTAGGAAACTGTTGTAGGGTGGTGTAGTTTCTAATTACCAGTTTTGCTAAACTGATTGCTTATAATTTAGAGACAAGTATTAATATTTGAGTATCTTGCGAGTGTAAAAGTAGTTTCATTGAAATATAATCTTAAACATGATGGATGAATGAGCAACCCATAAGTTTTCTGATGCCCTATTTAATTCTCTACTTTCTTTCTTCATTGTTATAATTCAATTTGCATTGCATGTACTATCTTGAAGTCCTCATGGAAATTGATGTGATGTAGTTTGCATGACAAAGTCGCTGATGTACGTTCAACTATATGTGATATTGCAGGAAAAGTTGAAGACTGTAAAAGCTTTTTTGAGTCGTTGTATAAGTTTGTATACCTACAAGGAACATATTTGAAGCCACATGTAACTATTCAATTCCTTTGTAGAGTTGATTGTTGGTGATTTTAGAGCTTAAGATGTGTTTTTCTATAATACCATCTCTTTCATTCAATTTGCTTGTTTGTAGGTGGCTATATTAGATGGTATCACGATGGGATGTGCCGGTGGAGTTTCACTCCACGGAATGTTTCGTGTAGCGACTGACAAAACTGTATGTCATTTGCTCTTGCTTCCATGGCTATGATTGTGATGTTTGTTTATTTTTTTAATCCACTTACATTTCTTTCTTTTTTATTTTATTTTATTTATTTTATTTTATTTCATAACTTTCGTCATATGTGTTATAGATATGATGGTTATTTAGCATTATTGTCAATGGGCTTGAAATGTCATCTTATACATCATTGATGCACTTGTTATGTCTCAATTTAACTTAATTACTTATTGCAATATATGAGAAATCTCCATATAGTTGCAAACTTAGTTCTAATTTGGTTGAAATATGATACTGTATTTGGTTGCTTCTATAACTAAACTAAAGACATGTCTTTTATTTGAAGTAAGCTTGCCATTGTCTACATGTATCATTATACTGTGATTCCTAGGTGGCTTCCCATTGAATTGAATTCTGGTAAACAGAAGTGGATAAATTATTGCTGTGTCTTAATGACCTTTTTCAGTTGAATTTAGTGAAGTTACATAGATTTTTCTTATCTATTTATCAAATTTGTAGGTTTTTGCACATCCCGAGACTCAATTGGGTTTCCATCCTGATGCAGGGGCTTCTTTTTATTTGTCCCGCCTACCTGGTTACTTAGGTAATGTACATCTTCACGAATATTGTGAATCACTTGATTATCTTTCTTAGCAGGGCTTCTGAGTGATGCATATTTATTCTTTTCTCGGTTTCACCTTGGTGGCATGCACTTGTTTGATTTAGAATGCTGTAGTAGGATGTCTGACCAACAAGGTATAATTGTATAGTAAGGTAATTTGCTTTGGTTCTGTTTCTTTCAGGAGAGTATTTGGCTCTTACAGGAGACAAGCTTAATGGTGTGGAAATGATTGCTTGTGGACTTGCCACCCACTTTGCTTTAAATGCTGTTTGTTCTCATTGCACCTTGCTGTACTTTTTGTACATTTCTTTTGCTTCATTTTATGTGCAGCTTATATGAGCTCCCTGGCAGAGACTCCCTATGGTTGAGGAACGCATTGGTAAATTGAACACAGATGATGCTTCTGTTGTAGAGTCATCACTTGCTCAATATGGTGATCTTGTGTATCCAGATAGCTCAAGTGTGATTCACAAGTAATTTCCCACTGTGTTTTCTCCTCTGTTTTCCCCTTTAGTTTAGTGTCTTGTTGATTGAAACGTCAATCTTTGTGATGCTCTTTGCTTGCAGGCTGGAGACCATTGATAAATGTTTCGGCAAAGACACTGTTGAAGAGATTATTGAGGCTTTGGTAAGCTTTCATTAATGCATATCAATCTAATAAATGTCTTGGTGTGTCAAGACTTGAGCTGTCTATCTACCAATGTTACACTAGTTGAAAAGGTCCCGGAGTTATATTGTTTTTACTATAAGGCTATAATCCTGTGTAACTGTTTTTCAAAAAACTAGAATTAATCCTTTTTGTGTGTAATATACATGAATGAGTCACTGTTTTTTCATTGTCATGTACTCAGGAAAATGAGGCGTTCTATTCTTACGACAGGTGGTGTAAAGAAACCCTCAAAAAGTTAGTAGAAGCTTCCCCAATAAGCTTGAAAGTTACCCTACAATCGGTAAGCCTACTCCCGTGTTCACCGCACTCAATTTTCATTATCAATTACTGAAAATTTTCTTGTAACATCTAGATAAGGGAGGGTAGATTCCAGTCTCTTGATCAGTGTCTAGCACGCGAATACCGGATATCTCTCAACGGGATCACCAAACAGATTTCTGGCGACTTCATTGAGGTAAACCATATTTTTCACACATTCATCCTACATTTCCACGACCCTTTAGGATAACATTCACTTCCCTTTCTACAGGGCGTACGGGCAAGATTTGTCAATAAAGACTTTGCTCCAAAGGTAGTAATTTCTCTGCATTGCCTTGTATCAACCTTTTGCACAAAGCTCTCCTGATAGAAAATGATTTTATTTTTATTAATTCTTCAACCGAATGTATTAACATGTAATAGTTGGCAAATAAAGTAGTAAGAGAGGTAGACTCGCTAGTCTTACTCATGTTTTGGTAATTTTATGCAGTGGAATCCTCCAAGGCTGGAGGATGTAAGCGATGACATGGTAAACAGCTACTTCGCACAGCTAGACCAGCCAGAGGATGAACTGAATCTGCCAACCGCGATACGAGAACCATACATCTGAGTAAGACATTATACATATTGATGGAAGTACTCGGAATTTTTGTAGCTGTTTCAAGTTTTTGGTTTCAGTTGTAGGAACTGGTGAATTGGTTCCCATTCTCCAATATGTTGCAACTGGTAATAAGTAAATTATATATCATCATTTTCACTTTCTTTTGATCTATGTATTGACTAATATCTCTTGATCATTATATTTGCTTATGGTCATTTGTCTTTGATATTAGAAAATAACTTTTCTTGTGAATGTGTTTGTTTAGATACATGTTATCTGAAAACCATCTCATTTAAATAATAATAATAATAATTGTTAAAAAAAAAAAAATTTGAATGCCACATCATAAATAATAATATCAGTTAAGTTTTTTTTATAATAAATAATAAAATGGTATAAGATTGCAATTTAATTTACATTATATATATAGTAATTTATTGTGTAATATAAACTGAAATCATGCTATATTTCTAACGTTATTTATACGTTTTATTATAATAGTTCAAAAAATTATTTTTAATATATTATTAAGTGATTTTTTTTTTCATAATGAAAATTTGGTTATAGGATCGAGCCCATTATATTTGGGCCGTAGTTTAATCTCAGCCCATAATTTTATATAATATTTTCATGTCGACGTGGGAGGTCCAATTTGCCGCGTCACCTTCTACTCTCTTAAACACAGAAACAGCTTCCTTCCAAGGCACACTGAACACGAAGAATCAAACTGGTACTCTCGCTTCTATTCTTCTTCTTCTTCTCTATTTTTATAACATAAAACAAATATATGTATACATATATACATCGTGACTGTAACTAATCATCTATTAATTAAATTTTAAAAAAAATAATTTATAACTTGATAGTGCGTTTTCTTTGTGGCGGTTTTGATTGTTGATTATAGAGCTCCAAAGGTTTTGGTTGTGAAATCAACTCACATTGTTGTGATTATATGCCGTTTAGTGATTTAATTGATTTTGATTGTTTGTTGTTTTACAGATTGTTTTGGTGGAAGACGAGGAGGACTTGGTTTGAGTAGTCGGAAATGGTGAGTTAGGGTTTAAGAAGGAATTTCTTGTGATTTATTTTATTTTTATTTTGGTTTGGTTTGTTTTCACGTCGTTTATGCGAGGTAAAATTGAATTTTTTTGGGGAGAAAATAGAATCTTTTTAGTTGTTAAACTTAATTGGTTTGGTCTTCTTAGTGTTAGGGTTTAACTGTGATTTTGGTGTTTGTAAAGTGAGGAAAGTGTTTGTTTGAAGTTGATTTTTGTGTTTGAAGGTGGTTTTGATTTGGTGGATTTTTATGTAGTGTTAGGGTTTTAGTTGGGGAGTTTGCATGCCGTAAATTGAAAATCTGATTCTGTTTGAGTTACAGCCGCAAGATATTAGGAAATGGTTTATGAAACCGCATGGGAAAGACAAAGATAATGGAAAAGGGAATGCAAGTGTCAATGAGTCGAAGCCTGCTAATGCTCCTCCGAGTAATGCGGAGCCTGTGAGTGTTATTTATTTATTTATTTAGTGTTTTGAATTTGTATGTGACATGAGATGGATGTAGTATTTTATAAGCTTTGTAATAATGGATATGGTTTAGGAGTTCATTGTAGTTTATGAAAACTTTAACTTAAGGAAAACTAACAATGGATAAAGATGTGAAAAACCAAACTAAATGTTATCTTACACATTATTGCTTTGATTTAAACCTTAAAAAATGTGATCAGATGAAATTCTCTGAGGCAGTATATTTTTTTTCCAAGTGTATATTGCTTTCCTACGACAACAAAGCTAGAATACATTGGATCTTTCTCTGTGTTTTTTCCACCAAAATTATCTCATCTGCAATAAAATTAGGTGCATGCTGTTCAAGAAGGTTCAAGCAGAAGAAAGACTAGCAAGTATTTTGCGGATAAACAAAAGCCAAAAGATGAAGAAGAAAAGAAGGAACTTCCAGTCAAGAGGAAAACAAAAGCTGAAAATATCGATTCAGCTAAATCAACACCATCAAAGAAAGCTCGCAAAGTTGATGATAATGATGACGACGACTTTGCTCCTGCAAGTGCAAAGAAAGCCACTTCTGCTAGTACACCCAGTAAGAAGTTGAAGTCTAGTTCAGGCAGAGGAGTTGCTCAAGCGACAGTTGCAGATACAGAAGAATATGATGTTAAAGAAATGGAATCTTCGGTTAAGTCCAATGGAAGGGGTCGGGGTGGTAGAGGAGCAGGAGCGCCAGCCGGAGGGAGAGGGAGAGGTGGTGGGCGTGGTGGATTTATGAACTTTGGAGAAAGGAAAGATCCTCCTCATAAAGGTGAAAAGGTTGGTGGCTGCCTACTGCTTTCTGTCTATCTTAAATGGGAATGATTGCTTTTCTTCTGATGTTAACTTGAATGTTTTTCTTCTGTTGTCAGGAAGTCCCTGAAGGTGCTCCTAACTGCTTAGCCGGTTTAACTTTTGTAATTAGTGGAACACTGGACAGGTAGTTCATATTCTCATTACATGGTTATCTATTGGCTTGGCCCTTTGTGATACTAAACATTTAAGCTTTAATTTTTTGTGTTACAGTCTGGAGAGAGAAGAAGCTGAAGATCTTATTAAACGCCATGGTGGTCGTGTTACTGGTTCTGTCAGCAAGAAAACGGTCATTCTGCACTTCTCTAATATATTTGCTCCGATGTCAAGTGTTGCATTTGCTTGTGATTAACGTTATGTGTTTGCAGAATTATCTTTTATGCGATGAAGATATAGGGGGAAATAAATCAAATAAAGCAAAAGAGCTTGGGTATGCTATCTGGACTTATAGAAGGATAGTTTCATTCTCATTTCCCTTATATTGATTACTGGTCTCTGTTATCTTCATGCAGTACGGCTTTCCTAACAGAGGATGGATTGTTTGATATGATTCGTGCTTCAAATAATGGTAAAGGACAAGGGCAATCAAAGAAGTCTGAGGAGAAAGTATCTACACCTCTACCAAAGAAAAGTCCTCTAAAAGCTGAAGCAAAGAGTAAGCCCTGAAGAAAGCTAAAGTAATCACACTGTTTCTGGTTTTTTAATCTCTTAAAATTTGGAAATTTTGTGCTCATAGGCAACGCATCAGCTGCAAAAAGTTCTCAGAGAAGTACTAGTTCCATTTCATCTCCTGCTAAGAAAAAAGATCAAAATGTTCATCATTCTTCACTGCCATGGACGGAGAAGTATAGGCCAAAGAACCCAACTGAGCTTGTTGGAAATCAATCATTGGTATGTCTTCTTATACAGCATTGTGTGATCATTAAAGTGGGTACTGAATATGATGCTTTGCCTTGGTATAATGCAGGTTAACCAGCTTCGTGAGTGGTTGAAAAATTGGAATGAACAATTTCTTGATAGTGGAACTAAGCGAAAAGGAAAAAAGCAAAATGATTCTGGTGCCAAAAAGGCTGTACTTTTGAGTGGAGCTCCTGGTATGGGGAAAACAACATCAGCAAAGTTGGTTAGTCAGATGCTAGGTTTCCAGGCCATTGAGGTGAAGTACATTTTGCTATACTATCATGGGAGCATTTTGAGTCTTAATCTCTACCTTAATAGGATCTCATCATATTTTTTGATTCCTTCTTTTGATTTATATATGCACTGTCTTTTAGGTTAATGCTAGTGATAGCCGTGGAAAGGCTGATTCCAAGATAGCTAAAGGTATTGGCGGGAGCAATGCAAATTCGATTAAGGAACTTGTCAGCAACCAGGCCTTGAGTGCTAATTTAAATCGGTTGGTTTTGCTTGCTTATCATATATTGTAATGGTTCATAATGCACCTCATGTATTGTCTTGAAGTATATTGTTGATCAAAATCGCAGCTCAAAGCAAGTCAAATCTGTGCTGATTATGGATGAGGTAGATGGAATGTCTGCTGGGGACAGAGGTGGAGTTGCTGATCTAATTGCCAGCATAAAGATCTCCAAGATTCCTATTATTTGCATATGCAATGATCGCTACAGTCAGAAATTGAAAAGTCTCGTGAACTACTGCTTACTTCTTAGTTTCAGAAAACCTACAAAACAACAGGTTTATCTTATTGCTTCGCTAATTTTTTGCTGTCTTTAGTAGAGTCATTTTTTTTCCTCTTAGGAAATTCTGCAACCTTATTGGTTCTTTTGATTTAGCATTGACACGGCTTTTTCTTTAGTAGATGTTCTGATGAATAATATTTTAGTTCCAATTTTAATGAGTTCCTATGTGGTTGAGATTTGTTCTGGTTTAGTTTATAGGAAGTCGTCAGTCCTTGAATATATTTTCTTACCAAGCATTATGACATTTCTCGGAATCTCAAGTGGTCAGTGTCATCACATTATGAAATGTGTTTAGGCGTTTGATTGCACTTAGATGCATATAGTTTCTGAGTTTCTTTGCTATAAATTCAATGTAATCAAGATTGCATCAATTTTGAGTGTGTTCTGCAATGGTTTGTTCTTTGTAAGAATTCCTAACACTATGTCTAATATGATGCAGATGGCAAAGAGGTTAATGCAGATTGCAAATGCGGAAGGTCTACAGGTTAATGAGGTAAATCCACTTAGAAAATGGTATTTTCTGGTGTGTTTGTACTTGCGTTCAATGGTGTTTAACTCCTTCCATAACCTTTTTTTGTTTTTAGTGTTGTTATCTATTAGTAGTTCTCTATGATTTAAAATAAGAAGTCAATTAATTTATGCTTCTTTATCTTTAGTTTTCTACGCTATTATAGTGCACTTCATGGAGTGACTCTTAGATTACTATTATTGTTAGGTTGCTCTTGAGGAACTTGCAGAAAGAGTGAATGGAGATATGCGCATGGCTCTAAACCAGCTCCAATATATGAGCCTCTCCATGTCAGTCATTAAGTATGATGACATAAGACATCGTCTTCTTAGCAGTTCAAAAGATGAAGATATTTCACCATTTACAGCTGTGGACAAGTAAGTAGCTCACTTATTTAATAATTTTCATGTTGTAGGGTGATCTTGTGATATTTGAGGAGTTAATCGAGAAGCCCATTGTTGTCAATATGATGAGATACTATTTCTTTGTTGATCTATGTTCATGAAAAACACACTTGAATGAGTAAAACAATTTGTATCTCATCACTGTTTTGCATAACGTATTGCAAGAATTACTTCCTTACTATGCCTACTTACTATGCCTACTTATGGATGATCCATGTTGACAATTATGCAGTTGATTATAGAGTTTCTTATACCTTTAATGTGTCTTTTTGATCACATGTCTCTATGCTTCAAACCTTATTATTATACCTTAATAGGGACGCCTATTGTGTTTTGCATTCCTTGAATGTTACTATTTTCAAATTTCGTTATAGCAAATGTACTCATCGTGTTAAATATTTTATGCGGTTGTAGGTTGTTCGGTTATAATGGGGGAAAGCTGAAAATGGATGAGCGGATTGACCTAAGTATGAGCGATCCTGATCTGGTTCCTTTAATTATCCAGGTGCACCCCTCAGACTGCTAGGCTTATGTTTGGTTGGCAATTGCTAATAGCAGCAGAATATTAGGGTTTGTTCTGTGGTTACCTAGTTGATCACATTCAAATAAATCTACTGATACTGGAAATTTCATATCATGTTGAGTTGACTTTCTGCTGTCATCGATTTGTTCTGGATTTTGTTTTTGGTACCTCCTACTGGGTTTCTTTGGTGGTTTATTTTCACAAGGTTTGGCCTCTAAAGGAGCCATTGCATTTTATTGTTTTAATTTGGAGCTTTTTTAGATAAGTATAGCGTGTCTGCTTTTGTATAGTCTCAGTTGTCCTACTCATTGATGGCTAATATTGATGTACCTTGTTAGTTGAATTTTTAGTAGTTTGTGAGAAAATGCTGTACATTTCTCATCATTTGTTATGACTTTGCAGGAAAACTATATTAATTACAGGCCAAGTGTCGCTGGTAAGGATGAACTGAAACATATGAGGTTGATTGCTCGTGCTGCCGAATCTATAGCTGATGGGGATATAGTCAATGTGCAAATTCGGAGATATCGACAATGGCAGCTCTCTCAAACTAGTTCACTTTCTTCCTGTATTATTCCGTATGTGTTAACGCTATAGATGTAAATAATGACGGGATCAATGTTATTATTATTATTTTTTTCCTGTTGTTTTTATGAGATCTCACCTTACTAATTACTATTATTTTCATCAGTGCTGCGCTAATGCATGGACAAAGGGTGACACTTGAAGAGGTGTAGCTTTGAGTTGACATACTATTTTTATTATAATGATCCCATTTGCATCAGTTCCAAATGGAGACAGCATAAGCATATCATGATCGACAAACTGTTAATATTGTCGACTTGATAGGTCTCTTTAATTGCATTAACAGAAGCTAGCCTCACATTTACAGGGAGAAAGAAACTTCAACCGATTTGGTGGGTGGCTAGGAAAGAATTCAACGACTGGGAAAAACATGAGGCTTCTGGAAGATTTGCATGTTCATATGCTTGCTTCTCGTGAATCTAGTTCTGGAAGGTAATCCAAAATGCTTATTTTCGTACATGGTCTCTTTCATACATCATAAACCAGTCAATCACTGCTCAGTAGTTGGGTTTTATTATATTGTTGCCCTTCTCTTTGCAACGTGATAAATTCTTTTTTTGGTTCTTTGACAGGGCTACCCTTCGATTAGAATATCTTACACCGATGTTGAAACAATTGACCATTCCACTTCGTACACTGCCCAAGGTTCAATCTAATTCTTGTTTGTGCATAAGGATTCTTAGTTTATAACTTTATTCACTTTAGACAAAAGCAAGTTCATCACTTTATTAGCTCCCATGGTGAGCTTCTTCAGTGCTTTGACAAAGGAGTTCTAAGGATTCTTGCTTTTATTGTCCAAAATAAATAGATTAGTGCTGAAAGTCGGATCAGTATCAAATTAATGATTGGTAAATTAGAGCTATCCTTGATATTAAATTTAGAATTGGATTATAGCTAATAGACTTGACTTGTGCATGTGGACACTTAGTACTTGTTACTCGATTACTCTTTTAACAGGTTTTCTTGGAATGGTACTGAATGCTTATTCTCTTGATTTCATTATCAGGATGAAGCTGTTAAGAAGGTTGTGGAGTTTATGAATGTTTACTCAATAAGCCAGGAGGACTTTGATACTGTAGTAGAGTTATCAAAGTTTAAGGTGCTATATCCCCTTAATCTATGATATCTACCTGACTCCAGTTCTTTACCAACATTATTTTATTTGTTCCTTGTGCGTCAGGGGCAACCAAATCCGCTGGAAGGTGTTGCACCACCTGTAAAATCAGCTCTCACTCGAGCATATAATGAAGGGAGCAAAACTAGGATGGTACGAGCTGCAGATTTAGTTTCATTTCCTGGAATAAAAAAGGCACCTAAGAAGCGAATTGCTGCAATCCTTGAACCTCCTGAAGAAAAATTAGGAGAGGAGAATGGTGATGATGCTGTGGAAGATGACGATGAAGAGAATACATCAGATACAGAAGACCAAGGTAATGTATTTTTTGTGTTGGTCCACCCCATATTTTATCATCACAAAAGTGCTTTGTTTAACTTCAGTAGTTAAATAACTTACCCCTCTAACTGATCTGGAGTTTGATGTCTGAAAAACAAATTATTAGCTGTTGGATTGACTCTAGTTTCTTATGTTAGATGATGCTACAAAAAGTGAGAAGCTGAAGTCAGAACTTCAGTCCCTGAATTCAAAAGGCAAGCAACAAACTATATCTTGTATTTGAACCTTCTCTGCTTGTACATCATATAATTGCTTGTGTTGATTACTTCGTGATTACACTTTCTAATCTAATCTTAATGTTCTCCAGGAGTTCAAGTACAATTAGAACTGAAGGGAACAGAAAAATCAAGTGCAAAGAAGAAGCCGGCTGGGAGAGGAAAAGGCGGTTCTGCTGCATCAGCCGAAAAGAAAGGTGGGCGTGGTTCTGGCAGTGCCACAAAGAGAAAGAGATGAATGAGAATGGTGATGGTGGGTTTAATGATTTTGTTGTTTATAGCAGTGTTACCCTCTGAAGTCTGTACTGCATTTCCTTTCCGTACATGATTAGGGTAATATCTTTCTCTAGCTAGGTAAGTTTGAGTTTGTTTACAGTCACTCTTTCAAACAATGCCAAGGCTTTTTGCATCTATGCTGGCTGGCAGTAGAGGAAGTTTCTTATTTCAAGTTGCAATCTATTGCCTGATTTTGAACCATTATAATTGAGTTTCAAGCATTGCTTAGCAATTGGAAAATGTGATAAAATGTTCAGAGTTTAATAAGGCAAAACCATATTTACAATTACAACTTAGTATTTCTGAGCACGTAATTCTCTATTAGCATTCACTACTCAATCAGAGTCTACCTATTCGGTGCAATGCGAGCCCCTTGATAAAAACAGACTGGTTTTTGGAATCATCTACCTAGTAAAAGCCACAATTACAGGTAAAATCAATACTGTCACCAGGTATTGATCTTTAAGACGCCTCGTCCAGAGTTTTTCGCGTCATAATAGTTGACATGTTCTTCTAAATCATCTTAATTTGTAGACAAGTTCTTCGAAAGCATCTTAATTCATTGATGGGTATCGTCCTCCTCATCATCAAGTTCATCTGCTTCATCTATATCATCAAGGGGTATTTCTTCAGAGTTGAAGTCTGGATCTACATGAAAATGCAACTCAAAATAATCAGCTTCAGATGCTAATTCAGTCATCACCATAATTGAATCTCCATAACAGTATCATATACATAAAAGGTAGACAATTAGGCATGGTAATTTCCGTAGTTTTCAAAGGAGACTGCATATGGATTATGTAGCACCATTGATAGAGGTTAGATTTAAGGACACGAGGTTCAGGATAACTACCTCTATGATCGATTGAAGAAAGCTTTTCTGCTGTCTCCCTTGATTTCAGTGCATTATCAAGAAGATAAGGGAGTTCTAGAAACTGCAGGAAAGACTCTGTTTGAGGATTCCGATTATTTCCTGCAGAAAACAGATGACAAGGTTTGTAGATCATAAACAAGGGTGATAGCATATTTTACTACATTAAATATTTTCTGATGTTTAGAGATAACAATAGAGTTGAAGTATACCCGAGAAGGAATCAACAGAGACAAATTCAGCAGGATCATGACAGGGAGCTGTGCGCGCAAACACAAAAGGTTTGGCTCCTCTTTCTGCTAGTCTTCCCCGGACCCATTGCTGACATTCTTGCTTGTCAAGTTTTACAGCACTGTAATATATAAGAACATGATTACTTGGTTATTTGTAAACAAAACCAAAATGAAAAACTGGAAAACATAGCAAGAATACCGCAAGTCTGCCCTAGCTGATGTTGAAGGGAAGATAGAGTTGAACTGCCTTGTAATAGCTAGCCATTCTTCATCATACTGAATCTCATAAGGTCCTGGTCCTGATTCTACTTCCAAAACCTAGCTCAGCCAAAATCAATCGTAGCAAAATCAACCTGCAGTTTCCAACTTTGGTAATGGGAAGGAATTGGAAATAAATTATAACCAGTACCTGTAAAAATCTACGGCCTGGAAGACACTTATCAAGGGCAAGAAATCTTGTTAATGGACCACCTTCTCCATGTTGGACAAGAGCAGAGAATTTGCAGTGTAGGTGAGCTGAGAACCAATAAGATGGTTTCAATTTTTCCAATAGTTCAGCAGCAGCTTTACTCCCAAGTGTTCCACTTTGAACCTGTGTCGCAAACAAAAACATGATCAACTCAGACGATAATATCTAAATCTAAAGTGAATGATACTGGACCAAAAATTAAAAAGTAATAATAAAATACAAAATGTAAAAAGTTGAAGGATTGAAACAATCAACATCACCACAACCTTATTTCTTCGACTCAAACTACAAATCCTAGAGTGATTGAAAATAAGAGCAGAGCGATAAGCAACACTTTATATATCTTTTGACACTAAGAGTATTATATCTAGTTTTTTCCCCTTTCTCTAACCAAAGGATCATTTTCTAAATCACTTATGATATAAATGCATACGATCAACAACACCACAACATCATTTCCTTTAAAAAAAATTTTAAACATTTGCATAATCACCTCTTCTTCAAAATGTTTTTTATTTCGAACCAGTTGCTTCCAGTTCCCATGCTCAGTGATTCCACGAGGCCAATCATGCGAAAGAAAAATATCAATGGGTTCCTCCACTTGCTTGAGTTTGTGAACATCATATTCACGAACATGGTACACAGACCTAATAGTGCTATCATTATAAGGTGGCCTCTCAAAGTGTCCTTCACACAAGAATAAAGCAACTCTTTTTGAACATCCAAACTAAATCATTCAAGTCATAATGCACAAAAGCCTATAGAACCAACCTAAGTGATAACTTCTTGCATTGTAAATCCCTGAAAGTCCACCAATACGAAGATCACCAAACTTGACCACCCCAGCATATCCCATGAAATAAATATTTGGAGCAGCCCATCCTCCATGGTACCTTACAAATCACAAACCATAGCAAATTGTATTAAAACCCAACCAAACATAACTGCTACCAATAAAATCATCAAAGCAATCCATACACTCACATTCAAGATATTAACACTTACAATTCCCACAAATAATTTGAAGCTTCATGATTCCCACCGATGAAAATGGTGGGAATCGGAGCCACTTCCCGGCCCGAATAGTATTTCCAGAACGACTTCATTTCCCGAAACTTCTTAGGCACACTCATGCTCTCCATATCCATCTTATTTCTCACTGCCTAAACCAAAAACAAAAACAAATTCACTCACTACACCACTTCACAAACATTAACACACACACATAACCAAGCATTAACATACACACATAACCATGCAAAATCGCGTCTTTTACATACGCTATATATTAAGACAACCACATTAACAGAAAGAGAAGTGCTTCCAATACCTGAAAATCACCACAGCAGAGGAGGAGATCGATTTTGTAATTGTTGATTTTCTCCATGTATTGGAGGGTATTGTAGACGGTTTCCAAATCGCCATGCATACATCCTTCCACTGCAATTCTCATTTTCTCGATTGAATTCGATCGGATTGTTTCAATATTTAGGGGTTTAGGGTTTTAGCGGGTAATCGTGATTTCAATTTGGAGCGAATATGGTTGCCTTATGAACCGTATCCGAAACTCATGAAAAATGGATCGGGTTGTCATTATTACCTTTCTGTTATATGTAATAAATAATTACTAATAATTTTTAAAGCAAATATTTTAAAATTAAAAAAATAAATTATAATTTAATTGAATCATTATTTATGTATTTATTTTTATTTAAATTTTTTAATTTATTTAAAATGTATATGTTTAAATTAATTTATAATTAAATTTATTAATTTATTTAGTGAATGGCCTTTTAAATATATGAACATGAAGTTTTATATAAAATTTAAGATAGTTTTAAAATTTTAAAATTTTTCCAATTTTAATTTTAAATTACCACAATTACCATTAAAATTATGAGCTAATTCTATGTTTATTATTATATAAAAAAAATTGTACTTTCAATTAACTAAAATAGTATAACTATTTTTGGTTAATTTAAATGAAAAATTATAAAATTTTACATCTAAATGATGTATATATGTTTTTATTTGCTGTAATATCAAATTAAGTTATAATATTTATTTGATCTTTTGTTGAATAAGTACTTTTCAGGATGGGGACAATTTTTTCAAAACAAGAAACATGTGGTCATTATTGATGAACGCATCAAACAAGCAACTCTTCCTTCCTACACTACATTTCCTCCAAACTTGGTCTTCTCTCTGAGTCTCTCCACTCTCTCTACCACATTCATGTCTCTTCTTCCCTTCTAAACAATCAACAATGTCTTCCTTAACCTTCCACAACCCATTTCTTCTAAACCCGACATCACCAAAAACCAGAACATTACTACACATAAAACAACACAGAACAACAACAACAAGAACAACAGCAGCAACAGTCCTAACCAAGTTGCAAGCAGTGACTGATCATCATGTATCCCCTTCTACAGTGATCAGTCATGTTGGTGATGGAGAAGAGAAGGTGGTACTGGAATCAACAAAGGAAGAGGAAAAAGTTGCAGAGTATGATTGGACAGAAGAATGGTACCCACTTTACCTTACAAAGGATGTTCCTGATGATGCTCCTTTGGGACTCACTGTGTTTGATAAGCAAATTGTGTTGTACAAAGATGGAAATGGTGTTCTTCATTGTTACCAAGATAGGTGTCCTCACAGGTACTTTCTGAATCTGATCAATTCTCTGTGATATAGTTTCTGACTTTGGAGATTTATATATTTCATGGCTAGAGAAGTGATTAATAATCGGAAGTAGTTGTAAACGTAGCCTAGATAGATTGGACATGATGGTTTAGGAGGGCATATGTATTAGAAGATAAACCCTAAAAAATATAGACAAAGATTGCTATAGATTATGTATATACAGGTCTGTGTGATGTGATGCAGGTTGGCAAAATTGTCCGAAGGACAGTTGGTAGATGGGAGGCTTGAATGTTTATATCATGGTTGGCAATTTGAAGAGGGTAAATGTGTTAAGATACCTCAGGTGAGTATTCTTTTTCACATAGTTTCTGGTAAATTTTCACTGTGGAGTATTGATAGGTGAGGTTTTGATGAATTTGTTCATTTCAGCTTCCTGCTGGTGCGAAGATTCCGCGAACAGCTTGTGTACAAACTTATGAAGTGAAGGACTCTCAAGGAGTTGTGTGGGTTTGGATGTCACAGAAGACACCTCCAAAGCCAGAAAAGATTCCGTGGTTTGAAAATTTTGCAAGGCCAGGGTTTCAGGATGTTTCAACTATTCATGAACTTCCCTATGATCACTCTATACTTCTTGAGAACCTAATGGATCCGGCACATATACCTATCTCTCATGATAGAACAGATTGGACTGCTAAAAGGGAGGACGCGCAGCCACTTCTTTTCAAAGTGACTGAACGGACTGATAGAGGATTTGCAGGTTGGTGGGGAAAGGAAAGTGAAGAATCCATGCCTAACTTCTTACGATTTGAAGCTCCTTGTGTGCTTCAAAACAATCGAGAATTTACTGATGACAAAGGAGTGAAGCAGTATTTCACAGGTTTGTTTCTATGCAGACCTACTGGACAAGGAAAATCTATGCTTATTGTAAGATTTGGAGGGACTAGACGGTCACCATTAGTCAAAATCTTCCCTAAATGGTACTTCCATCAGAATGCAAGTAAGGTTTTCGAGCAAGATATGGGTTTCCTATCGTCCCAAAATGAAGTTTTGATGAAGGAAAAAGTTCCTACCAAAGATCTTTATCTTAATCTAAGGTCTCAAGATACTTGGGTTGCTGAGTACAGAAAATGGATGGATAAAGTTGGGCATGGAATGCCTTACCATTTTGGGCACAGGACCATTTCTCTTCCGAAGCTCCCTGCAGTCGTAGAACATGCACCAGCTGGCCTTGTTGCCGGAGCTTCAGCTTCCTCTCCTGCCAAAGGTGGGGTTGGAGCATTGCATGCTCCAAACTTGGCAAACAGGTATTTTCGACATGTAATACATTGCAAGGGTTGCAGCAGTGTTGTTAGAGCTTTCACTGCTTGGAAAAATGCCCTTTCAGCCATGGCTCTTGCACTTGCTGCATTGGCCATTCTAGCATCTGCTCGGCAATGGAAAACGATCTATTTAGTCTCAGCAGCTTTGTGTTTGGCTGGAGTACAGGTTTGTTCAACTGCCATTGCAATGAACACAACAAACTTCATTAGAACACACAGAAGATTGTGAACCTGCATATGATACTCTTGTATTTCTTACTCTTCTGTACACGTAATATGCATACTTGGGGACATTCTTAGTGCTAGATGTAAACGAAGAGTTTATGGAAAGTAAGGATCGTGGGAAAGTCCTTCCTGCCTGCATCACAAGACTATGGGTTTGAACACACTCCCATAGCTCAATTGATGACGATACAATAGCTCAATCCTTAATATTATCCACCAGTTCTAACAAACTAATCTGCCATTTATTTACTAAAGCCGCATAAGTAATAAAACCTTTCTGCAACATGGAACACAAAATTTCAGCCTATTTTCAGAACCCAAAAAAGAAGAGAATGAACACAGCAAGTCATGAATATTTTTTTTTTTAACCAAAGTAAAAAGTCTCATAATTTGAAGATATTGGAACATAAAGTACACATATTTTACATTAGATAATTGCACTCACTCTGAAATCCATATCCAGGCATCTCCATTTAGGAGAAAGAATCACAGAGAAACCAAAACAAACCCAAGAATTGGGCGTAAGAATCGAGAAAATAATAATCTTTCTTATGATCGAACTGTTCATCCATGCAATCTACCACTGCATGACACCTCTTACTGTTCCAGCCTACCTTCTCTGCTTGTTAGAGTCTGTTTTCATGCTCTTCCCGAATGTCTGTAGAATGCCACGATTCAGAAGAACTTCCTGGATTTTTTTTTTCACAAGAGAATGGAGCAAATTAATCTTTGTAGTAAAATCAAAAATGAAAAGAAATTAAAAAATCTACTGATCATAGAACAGAACCGTCTTTTCCAAGCAGTACCACTCTGTGACGGCGATGATAATATTCAACCATTTGACTTGCGAGAGAATGATTGTTCTTCAGAATGGAATAATCTAAGGTCTTTGGAATTATTAGACAATGAACCAAAAGTCAACCTACTTTCACCATTTGTTCTTGATTGATGGAATGGCAACAACTTTGAGGTCCTTGTTGATCCAGAAGTATCAAGATGGAAGTTTGGATTTGAATTTCTGGAAGAAACGTCAGATACAACCTGGTCTAGAGTCTGAAACAAAGCATGCAAAGGTGGTTAGAATTTTTGAAATGTGATGCAGATAGATGTTCTTAGTACAAACGAAGTGTAAGATATCAGATTGAAAATACATAGAGGAAACAAAAGAAAGTTCTACTCTCCTCTCATTTCAAGCATTTGATGAATGGCATGGAGCTTTACCATTTAAATTAAAAATATTGATACCTGGACAGCCTTCTCCAGAACACGGTAAACTTCGAGAGTATCTTTTCTGTATGTGAGAATCTCCTCCTGCTCCTCTAAAAGTTCTTCGACATCATTTTCTCTGCACAATCCAATAAACAACGTAAATAGATTTGTGCTTACTGTTCTGGTGTCCGAACTGAAGGTAGATCCGCAGAATTAAACACAAAAAAGGAAAAGCTAAAAATAATATAACAGGTATGAAAATCTTTTAGATAAGCGATAAATGTTATTTCAAAACGTACCTATACAGCTTCTGGATAAAGGTTTTATGAAGTTCTCTTTTTGTATAATTGACCTGGAGCAGTGAAAAAGATACAGAAATTTTCATTTCAATGCTCCTGAGAAATTTTTGCAGATACAGGCAACCAAGTGGGCAGTTAAATAAAACTGTTTTAACATTACCAGAAAAAGCATTATAATTTTTTGAACATATTCTTGAACACTCTTTCTGACAATGTAGTGGTAAGATCGCAACATCAATTTGATTACAACAACTTCCACTACATCATTCTCCGTCAATTCATGAGGCTTTAATTTCAATGGGGGCTGTAAAGAAATTCAGAAGGAGACACAAAGCAAGTCATTTTCAAAATTGTGGAATACAGGAAAGGAGAGATTAAAATTCTTGTTTAGCCAATTAGATTACCTCTTGCAATTGAATTACTGGTGCTGATGATAGCCTTTCCGTGCTATGAGATTCATACAGATTTCTGTTTGCTGAAATTTCTCCAGACTGAGTCCTGCTCCCAAATATTGATGAAATTCCCCAACTTCTAAAAGATGTGCTACCACCTAGATAACAAGTTCCCCAACAGACAATTAGATGATCCTTCCAGAGTCTATCAACAGACAATCATTATGCTTAATAATGGTAAACCCATGTACTCAAATACTATACACGATGAAACTTACCGTTTGATGCAGCTTTCTGATTACTGGATTGAGAAAGAATTCCCTGTCACATGCAAACATAGAATAAAGATAGCATATAATCTCGAGTCAAAAAGTGTGGCACGAGATTTCCAATTATGTATCACTCCAAATCAAATATGAATATAGTCAATCAAGAACATATTGACGTGATACACATTCTTCAGAAGGATATTTTGTTGCACACTTTAACATGGTACTATAAAGAATAAAAACTTCAACACAAAGCTTAAAAATGTATATATAGTCGCCATCTTTCCCATTTTTCCTGAAAAATGTTTACTAGAAAATCAGGTATGCAAGGAAGGGAAAAAAAAGAAAGTAAACCTAGATGCTCAAACCTTTTCTATGGATAATTATGCTGAAGCAACCTCCAAATATAGAAGACAAAGTAATGGTTTAGCAGGGATTAAGTATTTTGGTTTTCCCTGAAACACAAGTCGAGTCTTATGTATTACAAGATAAAGGGCTCAATATGGAAATTTGACTCTCTTCTGCATTCCCGAAATCAGGTTGTCTGTATTTATTAATTTCTTTTTGCTACAACTACTTCCGTATTAATAAGATTCACCTTTGAAACAGAACTTCTTTAATATTTACCAAGTATAATGTAATGCTATATTTAGTACCATGAGAACAGATCGAGATTTCTGGCCACTCTCAGTTGCTGCTGCTACCTTTTCCGTATCTGCACCATCCTAATCATACAAAGACATTGTAAGAAACCTGGTTATCAACCATATTGATCAAGATTCATTAGCACACTAGATTAAGATTTCTTGTCCTTGAATCACCTGAAGTAGGAAAATTAACAAAAAAGCATTTGAAACACCATTAAGGATTCTGTACACAAAGATTATTTGTTCAGACTATCCAGCCTAAAGTTGGTATTCAAATAAAAACAATTACTATTTTCTTTCTTCCAATCAAAAATGTTTTTACCTGCAATGTCTTCACCTCCTGCATAGCAAGTTCAACCGCTTTTTTCCCTCCAATAAAATCTGGGTGTGAGAAATTGATAAATTCCAGCTGAAATTTCGGAAAGTGGTTCATTAATCAGAGAAAGATCAAATCAATCAGAAAAAAGAATGAACTGAAAAACAAAAAGAATCCCAACAACACAGTTGCTTTATTCGTTAGACCACTCTTAGAAGCATGTACATTTATTATGGCATACAAATTAAGGCTACCTTTTAAAAATGGATATAGTGTGTTGTTTGTTT
Source organism: Cardiospermum halicacabum (assembly GCA_031304145.1). Lineage (NCBI taxonomy): Eukaryota > Viridiplantae > Streptophyta > Magnoliopsida > Sapindales > Sapindaceae > Cardiospermum > Cardiospermum halicacabum. The sequence goes on from CM062396.1 coordinate 25,558,590, forward strand.
TCATATCCAATAAGACTTATAAGCAAATCCATTTTTTTCTACCAAAAATTTTTCTATATATTTTTCCATTCGTAATTAAATCAAAATCTCAAAGAAAGCCACAATATCAATATGCTTTTTATCAAAGTAGAGAGATTTTGTTACCTCCAGTGCAATAATATTTTCTATCATAGTCTTAGCAGGCTTTTCACCTTCCCGAAGAAACTGTTCTATGATAACATCCAGCCGTCTTTTCAAAACAGGAAACCTCTGTAGTGCCGTCACCTCACATGCACGACTAATCTACAGGAAACTAAATAACCTTAAGAAAATAAAGAAGATATACAATAATCCAACTGAAATTGTATGTTTCTCACCCTTATCAGTTCATCATACACAAATCTTAGACATTGCAGGCAAGGGTCTAGGAACCGAGCAATCTGCCTCTTAACTAGAAGTTCAAATGGAATCTGAAAATAAATTCCAACAGTTGTCACACCCCCAATACCAAAATTTATCTATGACAATTATCAAGATCAAGGAGATATATTTGCTAAGGAGAGGTGTGTCAAATATAGCATAACAATTGATATTATATTAATAAAGCTAACCTCTGGTACAAATAAGGCATCTCTAGTACCATTGGAATTTTTAATGGCAGTTAGAATATCCTCATCAGTCAGATCTTGGCACGGATCCACCTCCTAAGATCATTACATTTTTTAAAAGATTAACTTATTCGAAATGAGTTTTAGAAAATAAGAAGGGAAAAATACATAAGGATGCTAGTCAACAACAGAATATAAATCGGAGCAGATTAAATTACATGAGCTTACACAAATAAGAGAGCAAAAGAAAGAGGTAGAAGATATAACGAATTTTAAGAAATTATGTGCAAGTATGCTTTGTAAGGAAAGGGAAGTTAAGGAAGTGAAAGAATCACAAACTACATTTGATAATATTAAATCTGCACTAAACTTAATTCAGAACCTCCAAAGTCTTCACAAAAATTGACTGAAAAATGAAGTGGATCCTTGCTCCTGCAGAAAGCTCTTCAGTTAACATCTCCAGACTTTTTCCATCCAGCATCGCAGAAAATGCTGTTACTCAAAATTAAATAACCAAAAAGGGATATCAGTTCAGTGGTAGCTAACTATTAATTTAACATTAAACATCAAAGGCTTGAAACAAAAAGAGAGGTGGATTAACTTCCAACAGAGTCAAATTACAGAATATTAAATATAACTGTGGAGAAGTCATAATTCAAGTATCGAATTCAACAAAGTTCATCGGTTAAGGATTAAAACTAACAATAAAGAAGTATTATTTATCATCTACACATGCAACATCTATTAGCCACAAGTTTACATCCTTTACAACCACAGCAATGCACATGTTCAAAATAGAAAAATATAGATCAAGGAAAGTGGTAAAATAATGTCACATGAAGACATTGATGTTCATGTGTTGGAATGAAATTTGATGAAGTTTATAACAATACAAGCCACAGGGGAAACAAGCATGGATGAATTTTATATAGACATATCTATATATGTGTGTGTGTACGCGCTCACTCATGTATGATGGAAGGATGAACAAAGCAAAATTCACCTTCACAGTATCTTGTTAGAATGTTCAACAAAGTCACTTCTTGTTCAGCCTAGAAAAGGCAAGTGGAAGATAATTAGGAACAGAAGAATAGCAAAGTATTTAGCTCTGATCAGCTGTTTGTTGTGCATTATAGAATAAGGTGGAGAACTCAAAAAAAATAAAAATAAAATTCCTTGGTAGTCCCTCTTTATCCAATTCGATCATCAGAAAAAGATTGTGATATTATAACATAAAATATGAATCAAAACTTACTTTTGGTACCATTTCTCCATATTTCTTCAACTCTTTAGCAACGGCAATCATGCGTGAATTTAGCTCAGACTTCAAATCTGGAAGCACTATTCTGATGTGTTGCTCTAGAATCTTAAACAGCAAAAGACATACATAGCAGAAAAATAAAACAATTGGTAAATGAGTAATAATCTATCACTGAGATAGTTGTACACTGCAGTTTTGACAACTAGGTAAATCTGTTCCGAGAAAAACGTAGCCTACGACGAAGTCAAGTTGTAGTATATTGTGATGTTGGTTCCAACACAATGATATCAACGAATGAACTATTAGTAACCAATTTCTCTGGTATTGATTAGAAGAATACTTGATCAATGTGAAAAAAAATTTGATTATCCAATTACCAAGGACAAGAGGAGCAGTGAAACTAGAAAGTTTTGATGTTGCTCTAACAAATACAAATAGTAAGACCAAAAGCATATGGATACAATTAAACCAACCTGGTTCAGCTTCTTAGCTAACTGAGGAATACCACAACGATCAGTGAGAGCATTGTACACCTGCAGATACTTTATTGGATCACATAGAAAAGTATGCGAGATTATGAAATTAAAACTATCAAAAGAAATGTAAAATACAGGATGATCACGAAAAAATTGTGCTTCATATGCAAGTGCATCTTGAATACTTCGATTTTGGTTGATATCCTGCGACAGGAAAATAATAATACATGTGAACAAGCTTACTCAAGCCCCACAAAATAAGAGTACAAAACTAAAAACAGAGCTTACATTCAGTATACTGACTTTATATTAGCATAACTTCAATAATGGTATTCAAAAATATAAACTAACAAAACTTCTTCAATCAACCTTAATGATGGGCATCATTTCGGTTGCAATTTGGAGCTGAGATTATAACCATGCATACCTGCTGACAACGATTCACAACTCCAACATAACCCAGGCGGAGTGGAACAACTTCCCCAAGAAGAAAATTACAAGCATTGGTGCCCCTGTCCATTATATCAAGCTACAGATAGAAGGATGCAATATGGCATTACATTCAAGCACGAACAGAATGGCAATAAATATGGAAACAAAATATTGAAACATATGATTTAAGAATGCAAACCTTGGTGATTACTCCAATAGTACGAGAACCTAATTTAAAGTGCATGTCAGCAGAGTAGTAAACACAAAACAAAACCTTTATATTGAGAACAAACAACTTGAGTCTAGAATTTACCAGACGGATCAGCTTCTTTAGCCATCTGAAGTGCATCAGAAGTAGCCAAATCAGAATTTGCCGGACTAACTGCCAATATGATGCAATTTTCCTGCTTAATATAAGCCATAATCATTTTTCGTATTCTATCCTCTATATCAGTTGGTTGGTCCCCAACCGGCACCTTAGTGACACCAGGTAAATCAACGAGGCTCATGTTCAAAACATTTGGAGATGATATCTTCAATCGAATTTGTTTATCTGAAATCCCTTTCTTCAAACCAGCTTTTCTGTTAGTCTCAGCCTACATAAATTGAAACAAACCATCATTAAATGAACAAATATTACCAACAATCGCACAAGACTTTCATTATTGTTAAAGAAATCAAAGAAGTAAATAACACAAATACACTTGGATTTAAACTACATGGTTAACAGATACTGCTTATTTTCACATCACACAGAACTAATAGTTAACGGGTAACAAACTGATACTAATAGCAAACTACCAAAGCTACTAAGATTTTTGCTACTTTCCTCTAAAACATATCAATAATAGTCACTTCCTTAAACTAAAGATAATACCGATTTGCTCCAAAAACTACATCAAATCGTCAAACGCTTCCATTCATACACATTCATCACAAAATAGTAAGTTATATCTACAAATAACCAAAACTAATAATGTCACATTTTTAAAGAAACAAACTAACCACGACCATGAACTCAAAATATTCAGAATCAATCTACTTATTGAAACCGAAATTGATTTCAACCAAACACTCAATCCACAATTTCACTATTTCACTAACCAAAGCTACTAAACAACTTCCAACATCTTCATTATCTCCAAAACACTACAATCTAAAACAACTACGACAATGCACTTAAAAACTCGCAACGAAAACAACAGTACGTACCATAATCTCTTCCCTCACTTTAACAAAATCATAAAACCGTTTTCCAGGCAAGTGAAGAAACTCAGCCCACTCTCGTCCATCGTCATCGACTCCAGAGACTTTCCGATTCTCCAACATCAAAGCCAACGGACTCCGCGTACAGATATCACATCCACGCGGAAGAAAATCACGGCCTACGAGAGCCTCCAACACACTAGACTTACCGCTACTCTGACTGCCAACAACTGCCACTAACGGCAACGATATCTTCTCCAACTCGCCGCCAAACGGCGTCAGTATGTCCTGCAACCTGTTGATTATCGGTATCAACGACGAACCGATCGTCGTCGTCGTAGTAGTCCGACTTGCTTCTTTTTCTCCTCCAGTCATGCTGTTCTGTTTACTTAATCTTAATCTCAAATTTCGAAGTAAAATCAAATAATCAAAATGAATAGCCAACAGTAACAGAATCAGTGACTGCAGTGGTGATAGTGGGGACAGAGACTCTGAATTTGAATTTTTATCAGTGTAGAAGTAGAAGATGGAGCTTTTCATTTGTATGTTTTGAAAGTCGTGAAACTTTCTATTTGACGCCAATTTTATTGGTGACGTTGGCGGTTACATCAGAGCCGTTCAATTAAGGTGAGTATATGGTTAATCACCGTTAATTAATACAGGGAATTGATACTCCGTTTTGATTAGTGACGTGCATCTTAAGCTAGCAGGAACTTATTAACGAAGGTGTCATCGCATCGTATATTTCTGAGAGAGAAAATTATAATGTTTATCTAATTAAGTTATTATCCATTAAAAACGGTTTAATTTAAACATATTATCCTTGGCGACGTGGATTTTTTTTTACTTTTATTTTTTTACAATTATACTTTTAATTTTTATTTTTAATATTTAAATTTGTTAATACGAAAAATTAATATATAATTTTATTTTTATTTTAATATATATAATTGCTTATTTTAATATTTTAATTTCTCATTAAAAATAAATAATAATTATTATTATTATTATTATTATTTTATCCGTTTATAAATATTTTTTTTAATAAAAAATTTTAAAATTCTATATTTTTTCCATATACTATTATTTTGAAAGAAAATAAAATAACAATTTTTAATATTATATTATTTTTATTTTAGTTTAAATAAATAATTTATAAAAATTAAATAATAAACAATTTTGTAACTATAAAATCGTTTTCCATAATTTTTTTTCTATTTTAAAATTTTTTAAAAAGATATATTTTTTGATAATAGAAAATTGTTTATAACTATAATCCATAATATAATTATTCTTTTTACACATTATAATAATGGAATAAATTATCTAAAACATTATTCTAAATTTGTTTAGGAATCTTGTTCTTTATAGATAGTTATAGAATAAACTATCTAAGACAATTTCAACCTTGCTAAGAAACAACTGCAAATGGAACCCAAGCCTAGTAAACCTGTAATATCAGAATGAATTACATTAAACAACTTCAAAACTTAAGCCACTTTTTCTCTTTCTCTCTATTTGAAACTGTATTTGTTGCAGATGCATGAACTGCTTCAGCTTCTGCTAAAGCTTTTCTTGTTTCATTTAGCTTCCTCATTGCAGCATCATACACAACTTTTTCCTTCCTGTTTCTGTTTACCATCTCTTCCAGCTTCTGCACTTGTTTTCTTAACTCCCGCACTTCATCATCAAAAGCAACCAGATCCTTTCTGCTTACCTTCTTATCCTCTCCTGGATTGTCGTACCGCAGTTTCTTCGCTGACCTACTGTGCATTGCTAGCTGATTGTTGATGAGGGTGAAAACATCTGGTCTTGATTCCTCTTCTGCTTTAGCGGCCCGGGCTGCTTCTGCAAACTTCTTTTCGCGTTTTCTCTTACCGCCTCTGCTTCGTTTCTTCTTTTGACTCTCTGTGCCATCATTGTTGTCTGGTGCCTTGCAGGCATGATCTAGAGATTGCTTTGGTGGAAGGACTTTAACTGGGATTGGGTTCAACATTCCTTGCCCTGTTGCGCCTAAACCCATACCTTCGTGATAACCCATATTGGCCATCATCTTGGAAGCTATACCTCGGGTATGATTTTCCCACTTAGCGAAAATAATAGTGTCTTTCTGTATTCCCCCTTTAGACGCAGTGCTGTCAGTGAAGCCTAAACCCTGTGGGCTGTCATCTTCGTAGTCACTGGAATCAGATAGCTCTGAGCTTGGATCACTGTCTTCGTCGTCACTTATTTGGGCATACTCAGATAATGCCATGGCTTCAGTTCCAAGCTTTGTAGAGCTTCCATCATCACTGAAAACAACCTGTCCCAATTTTAGTTCATTGTTCCATGATTCAAGCTCAGCCTTTCTCCAAATGCCAGATTTCTTATCCGAGAGTGCCCAAATAGTAGATCCCACCAGTGACTGGTCCCAAATTGTCGGAGTGTACATCCTCAAGGAAGACAATGGAACATCAAATCCTGTACAAGGATGCATCAATTTTCAAGGTGGTAGAACAACCAAGCAAATGGTAAATAAGAAAAATGATGGTACTCTTATCAGAAATGTACAAAGAACAGCACACAGCATACACATATCATATATGTTAAGTAGATAGAACAATAACAGGCATTAGGGAAGAGACCAGGACAAAAGCTTTCATGAGACCTAAAAATTTAGGTGTAGTCTCATTTCAGAAAAGCTGAGATAGTAGCTACAGTGAGAAAACGGTAGCAGCGCTCTAAGAAAGGAACATATGGTTTGTAATTGGTTTCAGGCCACTAACAAAAAGGTATGTAGCGACAATCAGAGAACAGTGGTGGCTCTGACAATAGATAAGCCACTGCAACTGGCCTCCCAAAGCGGAAGAACAAACAACTCAAAGAAAGACGAAAGTTGAGGACATTTTCTAGGATTTACAACCTATTGAAGAGAATAGTTGCAGCATACCATGCGATAACCGGCAGGTAGCACCAAATCGACATCGTTGTTGCAGAAAGAACTTGCATATCTGCACTAGGTGATCTTGTATGAGTATTGAAACTGACAAAAAAAGACTAAATTTTGCACTCTAACAAAAGAAAAATAGTTACTGATCAATCAAACCATACAAGGGGAGGTCAATGGTTAATGCATACGCATTTACCAGACCGAAATCAAATATAACAAACCCAAGCAAGTAGTATTAAGAAGTCCAGCTACGAGTAAGAATGATAAAACATGCAATACTCACAATTGTTAGAATTCAATGTCAGAGAAAGTTTCTATCCTATGAGTAAAAATTATAGCAATCAGAATTCACAATTGTCAGAGAAAAGAATAGATATCACATTCTGCCGAAATCAATGTCAATAGCAAGTTTCAATCCTACAAATGAATCCTTAAATGTTCCACATACCAACATATTCTCCGAAGTAGGTGTGAGGAAAGCAATCTTTGCAAAGCTAGGTTCATCCAAAGCAACAACTATACCATCATACCACCGTCCATCAGTGTGACGAAACTTGCATTTCGACCCCACATAGTAGCTTCCTTCTTCCTCTAGAGATTCTGGCTCAACCTCATCCAAATCAAGAGGTTCCACCTCAACCTCAGCAGCATTTTCAACACTAGCACTTAAACCTTCCGCTACCGAATCTACTTCCCTCAACAACCTTGCTCGTTTAAGTTGAAAAAGCCCATCCTCAGCATCTTTAATCGCCTCAACAAGCTCCTCTTGAACCTGCAAATAAAACCAATACCTTAAAAATCAACCCAACAAAACCATATCTCTAATTCCTCCTATCCACATCATACACACTCACCAGGCACAAAATATCAACGCAAAACATAAAATTTCAACAGATATACAAAACATGTGGATGTATCTATAACATGAGAACAACGAACATTGTAATTGGTGCAAAATTGGAAGTGAAAATGAAATCAGATAGTCAGACAATGCAATTATGATAACACTATCAAATCAAAATTCACAAAAATCAGCAAAACGATGGGGTATTGAAGCAAGATTCTGTAGGTCTAATAAACATTGAAAGAAAGAGAAAGCTATATAAAAATTTACCGCGAGAAGCTCGGGATTGGTAGGATCGGATTGCAAGGCATGACATATTGAAGAGAGGGAAGTTTTTTGTTCATCCAAGTGCTCTTCTAGCTGCTGCTCTAGAATTCTCTCTTCGTCGTCCGCCATTATTGTTCTCTGTTGTAGGACACAGTCCTGAATCCTGATCGACGAAAGGAGGCACTGGCGATTTTATAAGGATATTTGCTAAATAGTCCTTAAGCTTTTGTGTTTTATCAAAACTGTCCTGGATATAGTTAGCTATAAAAAAGTGAAAATTACATTTACTGCTCAGAGTTATGTTTAGCTACGGAGTTCGAATCATAAATCAAGGTCAAACATACTAAAACCATTTCCAATGGTTTAGTGAATTCAGTCAGATGTGGTATAGAGGGCGTAGATAATGACGTGTCAAAAATAATATTTCTGGAGAAAAAAAATTAAAAATTGTCCACAGTGGTTATTGTTTATTCAGATTTTCTTAATTTATAATCCATTAAAATTAAGTTTTTATTTCCTTTTTAATTTATAATTTAAATAGAAATATGGTAATTATAATTTTAAAATATTAAAATTGTTGATTGACACCGTCAACTAGAACGTGGAAAATAGAAGCCCTACTCCACACCCTCTATTATTTTTTCTGCCACATCAACAGCACATTGTAAATTCACATTGTCATCCGAGTGGATTTTTTAAATAAAAAATCCAGAATGTACACGTAGATGTACAAACCAATAAATTCACATTTCAGCGGAAATGCTCTAATACTACCAAACATGCCAACACTGCCTTCATTCTAATCTGGTATTGAAGAACTAATAATATTGTAGTCTGTATCGAAGAACTAATAATATTGAAGAAGTCTGCTCTTGAAGAACTAATAATTATAATATTGACTGAAACCGTTGCTGTCCTTTATATAGGAATAAATTAGTTGCAAATTCTATTAGGATTTGTGTTAATATTTTATAATTTTTAATTAAATCTTATTAGGGTTCGTATTAATATTTATAATTTTTAATTTTAATTAATGATTATAAAAAATTGTTGTTTCAAAATTATAAATAAAATAATTCTTAAAGAAGAAGAAATAGATTCCCTCCTAGTATAAATATAACTCAAACTAAAATTTTTAAAATAATCCTAATACAAGTAGAAGTAGGAAAGCACTCATTTTAATAGAATGATTTATTAGGATTTTCTTTAAAATTTATTTATATTAGAATTATTTTTCAATTGTATTATAAATTCTACTTGCATTAAAATTATTATTTTATATAATAAATTTTATAATTATTTTTAATTTGTATTATTACTTGAATTAGATTTATTATTATTATGTTTACTTTTATTTTTATAATAAAAGTGTAATTAAAACTTTTACTAAAAATATTCAAAATAAAAAATTAATAATTAATCTGAATGAATTTTTTTAATAAAAATTATTATGGATTTTTTATTTGTGTCAGACAATAAATTTTTTAAAATACACTATTAAACATAATCATATAAAGATTATTAATTGTACCATGACCCCTAATGATATTAAAATTAGTTCTATTAAAATTATTTATTTTTTAATAATAAATTCAGAATTAATAAAATTTTATTAGGAATTGTATTAAGGAGTAATGTAAATGTGAATAAAATACTACTTCTAGTTGTATTAAAAATTGTATTAAGAGAATTATATTTGTAATATTATTTTTTTTAGTCTATTAATAATCTCCCCAGTATTAGGATTTATATTCAGATAATTCTATTTATATTAGGATTACTTTGTAATAGGAATAGTAGCCTTATTATCAATGATCTAAGGGCTTACGAAGGTTTTGTGGGTTTGTTGAGCTACGAACATAAAGCCCATTAGAAATCTAATTATCAATTTTAATTTCTAAACAAATTGTTTCTTAATTTTAAATGAGTGAATTAAGAAAAAAAGTAAACAGTTCAAATTATCACAGGCCATAACTGCTAAGGGCATTCCATCCACTATAATCATCTGGATAATCCATAATTGAAAGAAACAAATAGAAAGCAGGCACTGAGAACATTCAACAGAGAAAAATATACGGATAATAAAAAATATAAAATATTTTATTAATAAAATAAGGTAAACAATTGAAGGAGGAAAAAAAAAAATCCTAGGCCAAAAAATTATAAAATAGAAAATCCTAAAATTAATCTATCTACCATCCTTTGTTGGAGCAGAGACTATCAATAACATAACGTATATTTCGATCTATGGACATATGAGCATCAATGCAATCTTTATCCAGAGTTCTATATAGTCGGCAACAATTATCATCCAACATTCCCCTAGCAAGTTGTGGATAACATCGAAGAATACTATTATACTCTTCAAGACATTTGGACATTAAATCTAACTCGGGAGGCTGCCACCAAAGTAGTGACGGTGGTGGTGGAGGGTTTTGCTCTGGCACTGATGGCGGCGGTGGAGGATTTTGCACGGGCTGTGATGACGGTGGTGGTGTAAGGTATTGAATAGGTGGTGATGGTGGAGGGTTTTGTACAGGTGGAGATGGTGGTGGAGGATTTTGTTGTGTTGGATTTGGTGGGTCGGGAACAGAATTTTGGTCTGGTGGAGTGCAGCTACAATAGCTGAATTTTCCGTAGCTGAATTTTCCGTCAGATATGGGCATTATAATTCCGTGTATAAGTTGACCATTCACGTAACATTGACAATGACTGTACAGCGCTTGAGTATTCGCTAGAGAGACCGTAGAAAGAAATATGCATAGAACTAGTAGCATGAGTTTCGACATCATATTCCTCTTATTGGAGCAAGATGTTAACTGATTTCTTATGATAAGATCAGTGAAAAGTAAGGTGAGATGATTATTGTTGTTCACAACATGGGTATATATAGTATTAGCAAGATGAATTTCTATACTAAAAGTATTTGGAATTCCAAATTGTATATAAATTTTAAAAATAAATAAAGGAATTCTATTTCTACTGGAAAAAGGCAATCAAATTTTTTATACTTAATAAATAATAAAGATATTAAAACTACTTTTTGATTATTCTAAAAATTCTACTCCTACTGGTAATATATTAATTATTTTTAAATTGTATAATGGATTTAGGTCCATTAAAATGAGTGCGATTTTACTTGTATTGTTATTTTAAATTTATAATGTAAATTTTATACTTATTAAAACTAGTAAAATTTTATGGTTAAAATAAATTTATTTATATTACAATATATTTTACTTTATCCAATTTACCTTAAATAATAATAATAATAATAATAATAATAATAATAATATTATTATTATTATTATTATTATTATTATTTATTATTATTATTATTATTATTATTATTATTATTATTCTTCAAAGAAAAAGAGAGTGCATGCTTGGTACAGCGTTGACTATTTTACTGAGTCTAAGATAGGGTTTATGGGTTCGTTTACGAACATAAAACCCATTAGAAAACTGATTATAATTATAATTTCTAGGTAAATTATTTCTTAATTTTATAAATATTTTAGATATAAGTGAATTAGAAAAAAAGTCCCGACGGACGAACTTTTTCATTCAATTAAAAAAATAAAAATAAAAAATCATTTTAATTTGGTAAAGTGAGAAAATTCGTTTAAACACAAACATTTTATTTTCTGATACTTACAAAAATAATATATATTTTATTATAAAAAATTCAGGACCTATTTGGTAATTAGCTGTTAGCGGTTAACAAATTCAGTAGCGGTTAGCAATTGGCAGATTCAATTAGCAGTTTGACCAACAATTAGCGGTTTAGTGGATTAATGATTCAATGTTTGATAATTAGTTGTTTAATAATAACACTATTAGCGGACGTTTCCACAGATCATATTTTCCGGTACTATCTTCAAATAGATAATACATTGAGTTAAATAATACTTATAAGTAATAATTTTAATAATATTATTAATTATTAATTAAAATAATATATAAAAAATAATATACTTGCTAACAATATTATAAAAAAATTTAATTATAAAATATTATAATAAAAAATATTACGGAAAGTATTAACTATTTATTATAATATATTTCAATTATTTTTTTAACATATCATTAATATAATTATAGAGTTAATTGCACTTACACCATTTTGGTATTAATGCACACTCACACTCCCTTACCCAATAATAAAACATTGTTTAATTAATAAAATTATTAATATAATAATAAAATTAACAGTTCTGAATATATCCGATGTAGTGTTCATCTAAAGTTAATATTATTTTATATTTTCACTAATTTGTATGGATAGAAGAGGTGTAATTGCATATTAATACCAAAATGTTCATATATGTGTAATTTGTCATTGATCAGGGGTGTGAATGTAATTGTTCAAAAATTAAAAGTTTAAGTTATGTCAAATCTCTATAACTTTTAGAAACAATAATCTCTAATCGATAATGTTGTTGACCAATGACGCTCTCAATATCAATCTTGATAATATTATGAATCTCTACGTGAAATGCGAAGTTCAATTTTTATTAATACAAGTATCTATCTCCCCACCACCATATATGAATACAATACAAGTACATGAGCAAACCAACATCCCAGTAACTAGAAAACATGGTACCTATGTTGTACAAGCAGAAGGGGACAAAGAAGAGTCAAAATCGATATGAGACTATAAACCAGACCAAACAATTTCACAACAAATACTCCATCAGAGATGTTTCTTGCAGAAGAAGCCAACGAACGAGTTAGGTCTGGTCTGGATGTGATTGGGTCGTGTCTGTGTTGGATACTATTCTGCTGTCAACGAGGAAGGGATATGCTCGAATCGAATACCTAGATGACAGAAAAATTGTTCCAAATATGGTATGGGTACCAAAATCAAAGCTGTCTTTATATAATCAAAATCTTGATTATTTTTTTAATTATTATTTTTTATTTAAATAGAATAAATATAATTAGTTAGGAATAAAGATTAGTATGAATAAGAATTATACAAGAAATAAATTTAATTTCTTTAATGTCACTTGTGACATTTTTCATGAAGTTTAAGAGAATTATAATTATACTATTATAATCCCTATCATGTGTGAATAAGTTAACTATAATTTATGTGATACAATTTTACTAATAACAACAATTGGAGCATTTCGATTTAATTTTCAATTTTAAGTTTAATTATACAAAAAATAATTAAAATAAAATTTAAAAATATTATATTGACAGATTAAAAATTATGTATGATAATATATTTAAATATATTTTATATTAAATAAAAAATGAAATACTAATTAAATAATAATATATATTAAATAAAAACAAAATTCGAATTAAATAATATATTTTATTATAAAAAATATCTTTACTTGTTTTATTATTTATCAATAAAATAAAATAAACTAGAAGCCAAGTTTTTATTATTTTTTAATCATTATATTTAAGTGTAATGGTTTTTCAATTAAAAAAAATGAAAAAGGAATATTAAAATTATATTATATTTTAATAATTATTTTCCAATCACATCCGAAAATAATAAGCACTTGATACAAATAAAATATAAAATATAAACAGATTATTTATTTAATTTTGATTTACAATCTTAGTTATTAGGATAACTAACTATTTAACATATCTATTAGATGGTAATTATAATATATTAAATATAAAATTACATAAATAAATATAAATATTAAATATAATAATACTAAAAAATAAATTAGCAAATTTAAATAGTATCTCTTTAAACAGAATTAAATAAAATTTATTATACTTATCCATAATAATTAAAATTAATAATTAAAAATTTAAATAAATAATTAAATCAATCAAATTGCTAAGTACTCACTCATAGCAAAATATGTGGTAAAAAATTGCAAGTAAGTAAAAATTAAATTACCAATAAATAAATAAATAAACAAACTATGTATAACGGAGTCATTATTCACACTTCACAAATATTAACCAACAGAATTTGTTTTGCTCATAACAGAAGGACAAAGAAGTTGATACTCCAAACTACTCTAATATACATCGTATGCACTTTTTAAGTTCTTATAACAACATACATAAACTACAACTGTTCTTTCCTAGAAAACTTGTCTGAAAGATTGGCTATAATGAACCCAGCAAAAACCTGAAACACCAGAACAGCCAAATGGTTATAATAAAACTGTATAAATAGCTAGGCACCCAAAAAACAAACACGACAGTACCTGAATGCAACCGAGAATGTATATAGCTGAGTAGCGCCGATGGTGTAGAAACATGTCTGCTACCATCGCCAGTGGTATGGTTAATGACATCCCTAATGTTGTCACTAGCGGCGTTGTCCAGACCACAGACACAGCCCTGAGATCATGAACAGATAGATACAGTTCAAGTATATAGGCACGAGGTGGTTTCAATTGTTTTTGGGGCTTGAAATTGAGGTATGTTCGTACCAGAAGTAGTCGGAGAGGACACTGCCAACCAAGCCATTGATAAGTACAATATCTGCAGTGGATGCTGAATCCGGAAACTTGAATTGGGGTTCTATACCTACTGCATTTAGTGGCCAAGCTGCAATGGAAATGGTATATATAGATGTTAGATATATGTTTAGTGAGCCGAAATGTGGATGCTGCTATAGCTGTAGAGCTGTATTTGATCATTAGTACTTACTGAGCCACCAGAGACCGATGAGGGTAAACAAACCGATGTACCCGAAGGATTTTTGCACGTCAACTTTGTCTCCTTCGGATCCAGTTGATTTCTTGAACATGACTGAGATAGAATAATATATTGAAACTAAAAAATGGACCGAAACTTTAGGCCTTATATATATTTTCAGGTATAAGAGATCTTACCTGTAAATAAGCCATATGAAATTGCTGAGAGAAGGCCGAAAATGTCTCCCATAATGGAATGCCTTGTAGCCCTTTATAATGTAAACAATTGCAAGTTTCAGGAACTTGTAGAACATCTTAAAATCAAATGTGCAAGTTAGGACACAAATGAGTTCATTACTTACTCAGACGCACTTAGAAGTTCATTGGCTGCCCAAGTTTTTCCAACAGTGGTCATGGCAACACCAGCCATGCTTATGAAAACAGCAACAACTTTCATGATAGTTATTGAATCCTGACCAAGAAGCGATCCAAAAAAAAGTGTAAAGAGACCTGATGTAGACGTAATGACCGTTGTGCTTGCAACACTAGTGTTGGCTAATGCAGAGTTCGATAAGTACTGCACATTGACAAGTTACAACTCATATCAGCCTAATACGCAATACATAATTCTCAAAACTTAAATCCTTTCAAAAATCTAACAAGATACGACTATTTGGATAATTTTAATATGAGTTATAATGTTTGTTACCTCAGTCATAAACCATAACGGGGCAAGAACCAAGCTACATTTAGCAGTCTCCCAAGCATTAAGATTTCTACTTTTTCCAATCAAGCGAGTCTCATCCTCCTCACTCTTTAAAAGCAAAGGCCACCCCTCTTCCCTTTCGCTTAAATGTTCATCACTGCTTCGAAAATCAGCTTCAGGACTGCAATTGAACTCGTTAATCCGAAGAGGAATATCAAGTCCAGCAGATGAACCAGAACCAAAATCAGGGGTAGCTCTCCCACCACATAATCTCTTTAATAGATTAATGTCAAGCGTATTGCATATACAGTCTTTCAAATATGCTATAGGCAGATATATAACCATAAGAGACACACCAAGATAAGTGATTGCAAATGGTTGTTTATACACTGTGAATATACTCTGCAGGAAAGAAATGAATCAGTCACAATTATCCAACAATTCTGGACAAACTCAAAGCCAAAATTTGATACTTTATAAACATCACTTATATCCTCGAACATCACCGCATATTAAACCATAAAAGGAAAGCTACTAGTAGCCTATTAATCCATCTAAGTTTCAATTTGATAGATAACATAAGAAAACTACACCCCAAATGCTAACTCACTCATCGGACAAGACTACTATAGTCTATAATTCCCACACCAATACCCCATATCACCTATATGACCAATATAGAATTTTTTAAGTTTCATGTATTCGAGTCAAGTCAAGCTCATACCAAATGGTTGGCATCAAATTAAATATCAACTTGACTGAAATTTGATACATTTATAAATATTAAATAAATATTAATGAAAATTTATATAGTAAATTCTTCCAAACTTTTAATTCTCAACTTCTTCCTCAAAATCGATTCATTTAAGTTCAAACTTGGCTCTTTTAGAACCTAAAACAAACTGAAACAGAACTTGAATTTTAGACTCACTGATCCCGAACCATTTGCGAGCTGGTTGAGGTTATTTACAGCCCTACCTAAAGGCAATCAAATGAATATCCAGAAAATAAAACAATGACACCTAAAAAATGGCTAAATCATACTAACAAGCTCACTAATACCCATTTTCACATTACAAGCCCTACACAACAAACATTGGATTCTAAATCACATTCCGTCCAAATCCGACACACACATGTACGTATATATATAAAACTTCTAACAGAACCACAGAAAAGAAAAATAGTAATTCAACAAAATCCAATCAACTTACATATAAAACAGTAATTCAACAAAATCCATAAAATTACCTGAGTGATCTCAGCAGATGCGACCCATATAAGAACAACAAGACCTATCAAACCTAAACCAGCGTTGTATCTCCAGCCATCCATCACAAACCAAACCAGACCAAACTAAACTATTGTGTAAGAAGAATTGGAAAGTGTTTTGTTTTGAAGTGATATGTTAGCAACACAACAGAATCCATGAAATCAAAGGCATATCGAAACTGGCCTGAATCTGGGAAATTGAAAGTCCCGAGGTTTGACATTTTTAAATGTCCTTCCTTCGGTGGTTGCTACGTTTGTTTTTTTGGGAAATTTTCAGCTTCCGATTCGAAGATGGTTGAAGTCAAATGCTAGCTTCTGATGTTGACACGTGGTGTTGATCTTGTCTGCATCGCTTTCATAAGCTTTTTGTGTACCTTACCGTGCATGGACATCTAATATCATTAAATGACCAAAAAATTTGATACTTATGAGGAGTCATGCATGTAGTTGGTCCAAAGAAAATTGATTTTTTGTGAAATGAAGGAATCAAGAGTTTAGAGGAGGAGTTTCAACTGTATTTAGAAAAAAAAAAAAACTATGTTATTTGATTAACCGTTTAATTCGCATTTAGCGATTTTATTTAGCTTGCATGATGAGTTAAGAACAATCACCTCCTAATTCGATCCACAAGGAATCTAACTGTGGAGTTTCCTCAAGAGGTGTAAGAAATTGAGCAAATAAAATTTGACAAGAGAGCATGAATTTTCTTCGGAAAATTATGATATTCAAACAATGGAAGAAAAGGGTTGGCCTATATTACCCCCAATTATAACAATGAGTGAGAAGAATCCTAATACCAAAATTGTTAAACAGTGAATGATATCAAATCAAGATACACATGAATACTGAGGTACCAAGTTTCTTTGTCTAACCAGCTCATGAAGATCATGAACAATCTTAAAAACAGCATCTGGTCTTGCTAGCTTCAATGCGTTTTCCGACATGATCTTCAGCTCGTCGATTTTTGGACCAAACCATTCAGCAACTATGTTTGAGATCTCCTTCGGAGACTTCGAAAACTTCCCACATCCATTTTCCACCACGTATGGTACGTTTCCAACTTCCTGTAAGATCAAGATATCAGGAATGCAGGGCAGCAGTGGTTGAAATGAAACAACAGTCCACTTGTTAGAGTTTATAAGGCTTCTGTTTCAAAGATCATCAAATCGAATAGCCAAAAAAAGCTTTTATGGATACATATACTATCTAAAGTAGATACACAGTCCTAATTAGGAAGTTATTATCAAAATCCAGCAACAAAATAATTGGAAAATTTGAACAGTATAGAACGAGAGCTTGATGAAATGATCGAGGGTCTATCAGTTTGACAGAGAACTTACTTGTCCAGCAATGTAACCATTCAAAATTATAGGGAGGCCACGAATCATAGCTTCTGCTATAGTACCAGGCCCGGCCTACACAGAGAGATACACAATAATAATAAGTTGGTGAATAAGCATTTAAAGAGATACAGGCTATGCTACAAGTATATTACCTTTGTAATAATGCAGTCACAAGCACCCATGCATTCCTCCATTTTAGTGACAAAACCCTTCACCTACGCACTCAGATTATAGCTATCAGATTATAGCTATGGCAGTTATGAGCATTTTTACAGGTGAGTATATTTGAAAGAATAGAAACTTATGGAGACAGTGAAATACCTGGACAGGAATCTTCCAATCAATTGAACTCAACTTGCTCACAAGCTTCTTGTTTCGCCCACATATGACAAGGACCTGACCTATCGGCTCACCAAGATTCTCATCATATAGTGCATTTCCAAGTGCACGAGCAGTAGCCTCAATTGGACCCATGCCTTCACCTCCTCCCATCAGCAACACAGCAGGGAGAGCCTCATCCATGCCTAGTTCTCTTCTCAATTCGACCTATAGTTATTGAGTATGGAGTAAAAGACTTAAGCAACAGAGAAACTCAAAAGCTTAGACTTTGCATGATTCTAAGTAGAAGAAACACAAGCAAACAAAAAAAGATCAGTTGTAGACTAATAAACCTTCGGCCGAACAGGTTTCACGAAGGAAGGTCGTACAGGGAGGCCATAAACCTTAATTTGGGAAGCTTGCAAACCAGCTTTCATGGCTCGCTTTGAAACCTCTGCTGTAGGGCAATAGCATCTAGTTACAAGTTTATGGAACCTACAGATCAAAGATTTCTACAGTTAGAACTACAAAAGGAAATGGAAAAAAATACTCACTTTAACCAAAGTACTCACCATGTAGGGTGGCAAGTGCTTAAATCAGTAACTACTGTAGTAAAAACTATCTTCTCAAGTAGGCCTTTAGCCCTCAAGACGCGAAGTGGAACATGCTGCATTAGTGGATGTACACTTATAATGATATCTGGCTGGTATTTCATCAATCCTTTGGCAACCTCTCTATTAGGAAAAAGAAAAGGGCAACAGTATAAGAAGAGCCAAACAAACTATTTAAACAGCACAGACATGCTCTCCAACTACTGTATAAACAGATTCATTTTCGACCTTCTCCTCTTAAATCTTAAATCAATTGGAGCCCAACCCTTATGGGTAGTTATTAAAAATATATCAGGAGATGTACCACCAGAATTTATGTTTCTTTGAACTTATAAATCTTATACAGATCACTCCAAGCCGACAAACTTGACTTTTATAGAGTTACATTTCCTCTCTGCCCCCATCAATGAAAAACCAGTCAACACCAATCAGCTATTAACAAAATAACCAAGTAAACCACATGATCGCAACACTAAACCGAAACAAACCAATTAAAACCCCTTACCGGGCAATGAACGTTCCAGTAGCTGCAAAATTAGTCCTATGTATGACACGAGGAGCAGTTCCATAGTAAGTCATCTTCCACAATGGCCCATGTTTCACCAAGAAATTATAACTCCTCGGCAACTGATTAAATGGCCATGGCGTATGATCCGTCCATAAATCAGTAATAGAAACCTGCAACACCACACCACAACATACCACATGATTAATAAAGCACACATATGACATCACACGCTCACCGCACATAAAGCAGTATCTAGCCTAAGTTATCAAGTAGCTTTTGGAACACCGTTTTAGCTTTTGTTCTAAAAGTTGTACAAAATCAACACAAACTCTACAAAGATCAATCAAATTCTTATGAGAATGACAAGAAACAACAGACCTGATATTCATCACCAAACTTATCATGAAAAGCAGCTTTAATAGCTTCAGCAGAAGCTCTATGACCACCACCAGTATCACTCATCAAAATCAAAACTTTCTTCTGATTCTCACTCTCAACAACACTACTCAAAACCCCACTTTCACCTTCCAAAACAACTCCACCACCATTCAACCCATTATCCTCCCCTGACCCAACTCTAACCGAAGCAAATCCAATTGGAATCTTCTCGCAGTGAAACTTCACAACCCTATTAAACTCACTCACAAATCTACTCAAATTCGACGAAACACTCCCAAAACCACCCCAACTCACCACCGCCGCTCTACTCCCACCACCACTATTCCTCCTCCTCCTCCTTGTAGTCTCAAAGTTAAGAAAATTCGACTTAAACGAAACACACCCATTAGAAGTGGGACTCAAAAACCGTGAATTCAAACTGAATCGACCTAAATCGATTACAGGAACGGTTTCTTGAGAAACCGTTGAAGGGTTTTGCATATTGGAGGCCGTAGTTTGATTAACAAAAGACGAAGAAGATTACTAATCCATACTGGCTATCAAAATTACTTGAGAGATTATACATAAACAAAGAGCGAAAAAAGACAAAAACTGAAGAGAGAAACACAAGTGTTTGATAAAATGCTTATGTAGGAGTACTGGCAGTAGTAGTAGAGGAGAAAATTTGGATTGAGATAATAGTGGCCACAGAGAAGAGAAGAAGCGATTGGAATCTGGGTTTTGTAGGAAATAATATGCTGTTTAGTGATGGAATCAAAATTGAAACTTGAGTGAAATTGAGTAAAAAAATAGAATGATGTTGAAATTTGAATTGGATTTGGGGTTTTATTGGTGGATCACGATGTTGGTGAAGGACCATCACATGCACTCACTTTGAATTGTATTGTATTTTATTATTACAAAACATGTGTTTGTTTACCTCGCGTGGTGCACTTCCCAGTTCCATGTTGTGTTTTTAATATTGCTTTCTAGTACTAGTAGCCGTATTTAGCCATGGATGAATCTCTTTTGTATACATGCTTTTCAATTTTAATTTCAATTGTGATGATGGGTAGGGCTTGCTTTAGTTCTAATTTCTGGTTTTTCAAAAATAATAATAATAATAATAATAATAATAATTAATTTTACATTACACTTTTTAATGCGTCGATATCTATTATTTTCTCTTTACAATTCGAATAATATACATTTGAGCAACAATGATACCGTAACTCAAAATATATATATATATATATATATATGAATAATAGTTATACTCGAATGTTCATGTTTCTGCTAAAGTAATATAGTTGTAGTTGTTCAAAAACTTCAGCCATAGTCTGGATAAAAAAAATAATAAAATCGAACCAAGTTGGCAATATAGAATGATCCAAGCAAAGGTATCCTGCAAAAGCAAAGAGAAATATCTTACTAGACGTTGGGAATATCGATGTGGTGTCTACCGTAGGCACTCTAATGCTAAGTTAGTTCTAAACGTAAATAAAGTAATGAAAGAAGGAAAGTAGAAGAGAATTACTTCTTGTATCACCACATTCCTTTCAAAGCTTGAGGGGGCTATGTGGCAGCACTGAGGAGACTTTGACCCAATCAATAGCAACCGAAGTTGGGATCCAGACCGTGTAATAGCACTAAAGTGCAAGATTAGACTTGAGAGCAGTGAGTGTTGATTTTAGTAGAATTTTGATAAGTGAAAAGCGGTGCTCAAAAGAATATCAAGTTCCTAAATAGAAACTTGGGAGAGACATTAGCCAAAATTATTGAGATCCTCGCGGAAGGATCTCCATAAAATCCTAAATTCACTCTGACTACATATTTGGCAGTTAAGGGCATCAAATGAGCTTTGGGCCTCATAGGCCGTTCGGAAGCTTGAACTCAAGTCTTTGGGCTTGAGCCAGAATTGTTGGGCTTAGGTCAAACTCAAAGTGGTTGGACCGGATCTATTTGGAAACAACCCATTACAGATTCCCTCATTTATTCGAGCGGATGCATGTAGATAAAAATCACAGGTGAGTCGGTTGAGTTCCATTATGTCATATCACATTTATAACCATCGCGGTTTCACGATAAATCAGTGTCATATAGACCGACACATGGAGAATCTTCATCTACTCACCTACCGATGCCTATAAATAGGCATCACCTCTTTCACTTTCTCATTTTCGTCTCTCTTTATAGCTCTTTTCCTCTTCAAACTCTTAATTTTTCAAATTTCATTTATGCTCTTCTTTAAATTTTAGAGGACTTTCAATTTCATCTTCCTTCAGGTATGATTTCCGAAACTCTTATCCCTTATTATTCCCATTTCTTCTTTGGGTTGTTACTATTTGTTGCTATTGTTTTGTTTTTTATTTTCATTGGGGAAGATAAATTGTTTGACAGAACCAAGAGAAAAGATTTGACTTTTAAGCCTGAAATGAGGTTTTGGGAGATATGATATTTTTCTCACCATTTTGGGTTTTTTCGGTGGATTGTAAACCAAAAATAGATTTTCGACTTATTGTAATAAGATTTTTTTTTTTTTAAGCTGATTGTTATAATTTTCTAGTAAGGTATGTCGAGGGAGATAACTGAATCAAATCCCTGTGAGATGTTTGAATTGTCTCCTTCGTATTCTTTGTGTTTCTCTATTGTTTCTCGACATAGTAGCATTTGCATAGATCTTTGAATTTTTTTTTTTTTTTAATTCTTTTGAAGCTTGTAGTAGTTTGGATACCCATGTATCTTGAGAGATGTATCCTTGGCGTGTCCTAAAATAGTGTGTACATTTCTTTCCACATTTTTAAAAATCCTTTTCTTATTTTTGTAATAAGATAAAACTAAAGCCGGATGATAGACCTAACATACTAGACAAGGTTTTCAAGGTTAAACTGGATCAGATGATCAAAGACGTAAAGAACAATAAAATTTTTGATAGGGTGAAGTCAGGTAAGTTTACTCATAGAACTCGTATCGAATCACTAAAATTATTTTGGAATATATTTTACAAAGTCATTTCAAATAAATTACAAATAAGTTCCATTTTATGGGACAATTATATTCATCATTGAGTTCCATAAAAGTGGACTTCCCCAAGCGGACATATTAGTGTTCTTGCATAAGGAATATAAGTATGGATGGAAAAACTTTATAGATCGAGTTATTTCCGCAGAGATATCAGACGAGAGCATGAATCTGGAATACACGAAGTTGTGAAGAACTTCATGTTACATGGACCATGTGATTAGGGATATGAGGTGTCTATATATGGAAAGTGGTAAATGCACGAAGCGATGTCCAAAACCGTAGGTGGAAACAGTGACTCGGGTCCAAAATTCTAGTATATATATATAAGAGAATAAACAATTATTTAGCAATATAGAGAAAAATACGTAAATAGTAACATATATGTATTTAATCTCGAATGTAAAATTCCACAAATTCAAATGTGCATTAGATTAATTGGTAGATGGCAGGCTGCATTCACAAAATTTTAGTTCGTTGTTTCTGAGAATTTGAAGTGCTACTTTTCTCAAAAGAAAATGATTGAAGACGGGAAGACATTTGCTAAAAGAGAAAATCTAATTATCACTGTAGTAGGGAGAAAATTGTCTCAAGGTCAAAGAATCAAAATTTGTCCTCCACTCAAATAATTTGTTTTTTTTTCATCTCTAACTTTATTTTTGAGTTTATATTTAATAAAATCTTATAATTTTATATAATTGGTTTATTATTTAATTAAGCATATAATTATATTTTTATAAAATAAAAAATAAACACTATTCCTGTAAGATCATATGCGCGGTCTTACGAGTCTCTATTCTGACCGAATCAAATATTTTATTGATTGATATAGGAGAGAACGTTTGAGACTTTGTTGTAGTGATAGTCTTCCAACATTTGATGGTGGTGCAGCTACCACGATCATGTCTGTGTGTGTCCAATTGTGTCGTATGTAATGTAAGTGTATATATAATCAATAATAATAAAACTAACCAACATACCAGGATTATTCGAAAGCACAAGCACCATGAAGACGAGCCCAACCAGCACCCCATTCATATTCTTAGCCATCGATGAGTGATTATCTGTATACTCTCGTGATGATGATTATTCCATCGAAGTCACTACTTATATATATCTCTGCTTCGCTTTTTCGGAATTTGCATTCTAAGTCCCTGTTGACTTATATAATTGCTCTATATACATTTATTTATGATTATTTCTCCATCAATCGATATTATATTATTAATCGACTATGCCACGTACGTGATATATGGCCATTAAAAAAAAAAAACCAACCTAACTCTTGATTTAAATAATTGTTAATGTGGGATAAACGTGACATATAATGGATTTGTATATGATTTCGTATGGTTTTTGTACACGGAGGATTTAGTTAATATTAAATCATCTATCTTTAACCTAAATAGTCTGGTGTGGTGTGGTGTGGATAGGATCATTCATATTATGATTTGTACATGATTTTGATATGGGTTATTTCGAGAAAAAAAAAATATTTTAGGATATTGTTTTTATTTGAATACTGAATAATAAAAATATTTGTTGTTTAAAGTCAGAATTTATTTAGAAGGTAATAAATTTTAATTAAAATAATAAATTAATCAAATTAAATTGAAACAAATATTAGTATTATGACATAAATATTTAGTAATATTTATAATAAAGTTTATTTAAAAATGATATATATTAATAAATTTTAAATAAAATAATTAAATTAAATCAAAATAAATATTAGTATTATGCATTAAATTTAATAATATTAATAACAAAGCATACTTTTAAAAAAAATAATAAAATAGCCAAATAAGTTTGAAATAAATATTAGAATTATTTCCAAAAAAAAACCCTCCACTTTTTTCAAACATTTCACTTTAAGTCTCTGATTTTGAAAAGTTTTGCAAAACCACTAGTGGTTTTGGCGTTTTTGTGAGTGATTTCAGTGTTGTATGAGTATTTTTTATTTTAGAAAATTTCGCGAATCTCTAAATTAAAACATATAGAATTTCAAAACCACTCATACTTACTTCTTCTGGCATCAGAGCTTTGGTTTAGAGATGGAGCCCATGCTTGGTGGAAAGACTGCACACACGACATTTTCCATTCTAATGACTCCCATTGAAGATTCAACATGTAACATCCCTCTTTGGAAGCTACAAGGTCGAGTTTCTAATAAAAACAAAACTACTCATATGAGATGAGGCATTGATGGCACAAGTATTGCTTCGAGGTAGTAGACATAACAATGAATGACTTGATGAGAACAATTGACCCCAAAAATGAAAATCTATCGTTCAATGGCGAGGCTGTTGTTTTACATAAGATCTCAGGCAGATTATGTCCGTCATATCAAAAGGTAGTAGAAATTAAGTGGTTAATGCAGTGATAAATTCTTCATTTCTTTAGGAGTACTGCACGATTTTGAGACAGGGTAAGAATATGAAACTCCAATCAATGTTATCATCTATAGAGTCTTTGCTCTTTAAAACTTTACAGGCTGGATTTTAAACGTTGGTGATGGTACTATTAGAGAATAAAATACAATAATCACCGAAATTGATATGTTTGGAGATCTATTGATAAAGAATATCCTAATCCACTATGTTCCATAATGGAAGCAACATATCCTTGTTCCATCGACACTTTAAAGATCCTACATACTTGCAAGAGTGTGCTATACTAGTTATGATGCTGGATTTGGTGGGTAAATAATTACATGACATCAATAAATATTAATGACAAAAGGATTTACCACAGTTTGGATTTGGTGTGCCAATTGGATAAGGTGACCGATATATTTACTAACCTCCACACTGCAGAATTCTTGAATAACATCAAGTACTCAGGTTTACCCTTCACGAACTTAAACTCAAAAATTGTATACCGGTGATGCTATTATGAAATATTAATCACTTGGTAGAATCATGCAATGGTATAAGGTTGATCCTTACAAGATTAGAAATAATAGTCTTAAAAGCTTAGGTCATTCAAGGTCCAACAGGGTAGAAGATGTTGATATCTAGACTTACATTAACGGTGTTAGATTTGAGATTATCATTCAAATTTAAGATGAAACAATTTCCTAGCCCAGCATCATTTACAATGACCATAAATAAGAGTTAGAGACAATCTCTGAGTAATGTAGGTCTTTATCTCAAAAGACTTATTTTCAGTCACGATCAACTATATGTCTTTGTATCCAGAGTAACTAATTATAATGGTCTAAAAATACTTATTTTAGACGAGCATGACATAGTAAACAAACAAAAAAAAAACAAAACAAAACCAATTGCGTATAATTCATATAATTTATCTTAAGCATAAGGGTTCGAGGAGCCTCGGAACTTGACTATATTTTTCAAGTTAACCTCCAGTTTCACACGAGGTCAATTCAGCCCATTAACTTGTAAATTTTGGATTAATTAAGCCATTTTTGCTGATGTGGAGAGCTTGATTGACTTATCAAGTTAACCATTTTTATTGTCAGTTCAACATCCATATCAACCAATGTAGCTTAATTGATTTAACATTTAGAAGTTGAGGGATTTAATTGACCCTTTGTACGTTGAAGGGTTAACTTGAAAATTATAGTTAAGTTCAAGAGCTTTTGAGGCATTTACACCTTTATCTGATAAGTTAAATAATCACATTTTCTTTTTTTTAGAGAAATAAAACCGCAAACACTAATACATGTATTGATTTTGATGAATGGTACTTCACCGCGAGATGCACCAAAGGAGTTGATAATAAGTTAAATTCATGATAATCTTGCTCAATTTTATATGATTTGATCTCTACAATACAAATGACTAAGAGTGAAAAAAGATTCGTATCTAATTAGTTTTGGTTAGTCATTTTTTTCCATCTCTCGAATTTCATTTACTTTTATTATTATTTTTTTATTTCATTGTCGGTTAATCTGAACATTCTGAGATATATTATTCGTCTTATAAGAGACTTTACGTTTGATTATTTATTAGTTACGAGAATTTTCAAAAATTCATATTTATTTCCTATTTTAACAGTCGTGTACCGCACGAGTTCAAGATTTTAGTTATTATTATTATTATTAATTTTTTTTTAAATTTTAAAAAATACAATTTCTACCCACTATTCAAATGCCTTGTCCAACACCACTAGTATACAATAAGAACATGTGAAATTCATGAGCTAATAACATATGGATAATGTTTTATTGGCTAGTGTATGCCTCTATCACCGTCCACTTTTCTAGTTTATAGCACTAACATTTTTTCTTCCCTTTCTTTAACAAGTTCATAGAGAAGCCATGTCACCACCAAGTGATTTTAATAAAAATAAATAATAACAATTCTAAAAATGTGATTTATTCGGAAAAGTTTAGACTATTATTGTCAAAATGACTATAGAATACCTTTTATATATATATGGAATATACTAAAATATTATTATGGAGAATGATTATTATAGAGAAATTAATAGTTGCTTTTACAAACCATATGATTAAAAAGAGAAAAAGTTGGGCTTTTCTCAACTACAAAAGCAAATAAAAACTAATGCTTATAAATATTTTTCTTCTAGTACTTGTTTGGCTTTTCCTTTTATTTAGAAGAGAAAAAAATGATGATGAATATCCACTCTCTCCAAAACAAAACTATTTATTCAAAAGGGCTTCTGATTTTCTTAAAGAAAATAATGTGTGTATACACATCTAAAAGCTATGAATATGAACAATAATCGTGTTTGTTTCAAACTTTTGTGAAAGCAGCTTTTAAGAATTGGCTTGACTTATGGGAGAAATCATTGTTGGTGACTTAGGCCATCTCCAACCCAACTACCCTATCTCAAATATAGGGTAGAAAAATTTGAAAAACCAAATCCAACCCATCAACCCTATCACAAATTTCAAGATTTTTTTAGGGTATTTGCATAGAGGTCCTTCACTATTAATAGTGTTCTACTTTCCTCCACACCCTATTGGACCTATTTGCAATTTTACAAAATTAAATTTACATTTGAATCCTTTTCACCATATATTTGATAGTTATAAAATATTAATTATAAAGTAAACATTAATTATATGATATTTAAAATAATAAATTATTAAAATTTAAATTATTAATTTTTTTAAATTAAATATTTAAATTAATTATTTTTTATGATAATAATAATAATATAATGTAAAAATATAAATAATAACACTAAATAATAATAAAATAAGTAATCATAAATTAACTTGTACATGAATTTAAAACACCACATTCATACATAAACTATGAACTACAATTAAAAAGATACATATAATTTAAAATTGCGGATAATAGTAATCATCTTCTCCAAGACCACCAAAATGTGGGTTGCTATTGTTGGATGTGTTGGAAACATCATCTTGTTGTTCTTGAATCCTTTTTGCAATGTAATTGATCATTTGTGGGATCGATATGGTAACTCGGAAAATTAAATAGATATCTACTTTTAATATTTAATTTTGTTACGACAATGTAATCGTTATTTAACGTGTTATTAAAATTATATATCTATGTTTTATGTTATTTTTATTTCAATTTATTTATTAATAAATATAAAAAAATAAACTATTTAATTATATTAATAATATTAATTAATATTTAATTTGTTAATTATTATATTTTAATAATATTATTAATTTAATTTAATTTATAATTATTAATATACCATCTATAATTATTAATCTTTTATATTAATAATGAATTCAAAATTTAACCACAAAAAATAAAATAATTACAATTTGACCCCAAAATGAATATAGGGTATGGGTAGGGTTGGAATGAAAATCAGGATAGAGTAATAGGGTCTGCCTTATATTTGAGATAGGGTATGGATGTGGGTTGAAGATGACCTTAGGAATGGGCATTTCAGGTCCGGATAGGTTCTAGACCCGACCCAGACATCAGGGTGGGTCCAGACCCAGACATCAAAATTTCATGGTCCGTGAATTTAGATCTGGACTTGAACTTTAGGGTCCAATAAGTACAGGCCCAAAAACGAAAAAACATAGGGCCCAATAAAAAATAAACGTGGGCCCAACAAGCCCATGTTAGGTCAACCAATCAAAACCAGACAAGTAACAGTTATCTTCTTCAACTTCGCTTCGAAAACGAGGGAAAAAAATTTCTAAGTTGCCTTTATCGACCGAGTCTCTGATCTCTCGATTCAATTTTCTATTTCTCATTTTCAAAAAGTTTCAACAAAATTGTGTAATGACGAATACCTGTTGTTGTCTCTCCACTGTAATCGCACAAAGCATGAGGTATCCGCCGTCGACGGCGGCGGTGATGAGCCGTGGAGTCGGAGTTGTACCTCGCGGTACAAGTGTGGTAAATACGAGAAGGTTTCGAGGAGCTAGAGCTTCTGTGGTTGATTCCTATGAAAGCTCGTCTGATTTCACTAGGAGGATTGAACAAGCTTGGTTGATTTCTCAGGTACTGTACTTTCGTTAATTCTTGTTTTTAAATTTGTGGTTTTTGTTAAGGTCTTGTTTGTAATTGAATTTTTGATAGGAAATATTGTTTTTGCTAGTTAGATTAATTTGGATTATTAGGTTTGATTTCATGAGTCTGAACCTAATTGGTCTACAAGGATCCACACAATCTGCATTCACATGGTATAGCAATTTTCTCTTTTCAATCAATACATGAGTTGATAGTGTATGCAATTAGTATATATGAGCCTGAGCGAGCTCAATAAGGTCACAAAAATTGTGGACTAGCTTGTGGTGAGTTCGAGTTTTGAATCTTGGAGTAGTTTGATTGTTGTTTGTATGCTAATGCAATTTGACT
This sequence comes from Cardiospermum halicacabum, assembly GCA_031304145.1. Classification (NCBI taxonomy): domain Eukaryota; kingdom Viridiplantae; phylum Streptophyta; class Magnoliopsida; order Sapindales; family Sapindaceae; genus Cardiospermum; species Cardiospermum halicacabum. Next base: position 25,588,178 of record CM062396.1, read on the forward strand.
ATGAGTACTAGTTTGAGCTCAATGAACCCGAATATGATACAATTTTGATGGTATTGATATGGTCTAACATTTCTCTTCATGTTTATGTATAGTATGAGTAGAGCTCAAAAAGATCACAGAAATGTTGGATGAGTTTGTGTTGAGTTAAGCTTTGAGTATGTTGGAGTAATTTGATTAGTGTTGTCTGCTAATGCAATTGGATAATGAATATCAGTTTGAGCTCAATGAATCAGACTAATCCTTATGTTTTCTGGACATTATGTTGTGAAATGTGATCACAACAATTGTATCTTATGTTTCCTGGACATAAATGCTGTGAAAAAAATGTGACCACAACAATTATATTGCATCATATAACATATGAGTTCATACTAAATGTGAGTTGAGCTGAAGATCACCAAAATGCTTGACAGGCTTGTCGTAGTTGAGCTTCTGAGTATCTTGGAGTTAGTCTGATGATAGCATAATGAGTTACAAATAGTGGCATTAATGAAAAGGTCAAAACGGAAGATTGGTTATGATGGACACTAAGCTAAGCTTATAACATCGACAACAATATCTTGAATATCATGTGAACTTTAAGTAGAAGTATGACGAGCATATTTCAGGGTGATTTAATTTAGTGATATATATTAAATCAGATGAGGTACATTGACTTTATTCGTCATTCAGATCATAGGGTAGATGCAGAAACTCCAGCTATAAGGTACTATTCTGATGATGTTGTGTCTGGTAGTACTAACCATGTGTTTTGGTTTCTGTATTTAGTTTTGTTCTTTGAAGTTTTAGTTATGCGATAGTTTCAGGATCAAAGTGTGTTTACAGATTGATGATATCTGTGCGATAGTTTTTAGGCATTAAGCAGTGAAAGGTGATTCATTGATTATGTTTACTTACAGCAACCAAGGCCAGTTGCCTGTTCATCTTGTGACTCAAAGGGGCATATTGAGTGCAAATGGTGTGGGGGTACAGGCTTCTTTATTCTGGGAGATAACATGCTCTGTCAAGTCCCATCGAAAAACACCGGTTGTGTAATATGTTCAGGAAAGGTAAACTAGGTTTCAAAAGTGTTTATTTGTAGTTTTTTTTTATGATCCATTTTTTGTCCTAAAGAGCATGATTTTTATAGGGTTCTACATGCTGCTCAGATTGTAAGGGAACTGGTTTTCGTGCTAAGTGGTTGAGCAAGCCACCGATATCTAAATAATTCTAGCAAGACGGAATATCGTATACGAATGACCTCCCAGTTAGGATGGTATCCTGTTTGATAACGAAATAGTAAATATTATGTTCATAAGCTTACAGCAATGTAGTCACATTTTTCTGTTCTCTGATGGTTAACTGCTTATGGTTTCAGTGCCATTTTTATTCCATTAGCAACAATATATAGAATTCATTCTCGATTGTTTAGTTTAAAATTGTAAATTGTTATTAATATATAATAATAAATTGTTTAGTTCAAAATTATACATTGTGTACTAAGAAATTGACAGGTAGGAAATAGCAATGCCCAAAATAAATTTGAAATTTATAAAGTTAAATTTTACTAAAAAAAATAAATTTGCCCAAAATAGCAATGTCCATTAGAGCTGTTTCTTGCAAAAGAAGCAAACGAAACGAACGAGTAAGGTTGCATACTATTCTGCTGTCTGAAAGGATGAAGTAGCTTCTATCAAAATCAATGCCAACCTACTGAATATAAAATATTATACAGAATATAATTACTTATTTATTATTATATTAATTTGTTTTGAATTTAATTAGTAACTTGTACAAGGATATCGGCCATAGCCAAGATTACAAAGGCCTTGACTGTAGGGAACATCTCTCGCAAATTTAGCAATGCCACCAACACCCCAACTGGGACCCCATGAATTTTTTACCAACCAATACTTTTGTCCATTGGGTTCCATTCCATATCCGATTGCCACCACGGCATGAGTTATACTAAAACCACAAGGCCCATCATATACTCCATCTCCTATGAACTGGAAATTGGGATCGGCAGTTGAAATCTGGATCAACACCGGTTGTTGAGCCACCGCTCTTTTTAAAGCTTCTTCATTGTTGGTCTCTACCAATACGTATCCGTTTATAGGGCGTAACAGTATTTACTTTGGTTGTTAATGTATGGGTAGGTATCGTTTGTACTTAGTCCCTTGTTTTTGATAATGAACTCATAGGCCGCGGTGGGATTATTTCCGGCGCAATTTCCGGTGGACCAGTAGGGTGTTACACAGTCTACTAGCTCTTGTGGAGAGAGTGATTCGACTTGACCAGTTCTGATTTTTGTTATCCCTTCTACGGCAGCCGTTGTTGCAAATGCCCAACAGCTACCACACTGTAGTTGGTTTTTTACGGGAGTGACGGCGCCATATTGTCTCCAATCGATACTTGTGGGAAGTGGTGAACCGTTGGAGATCATAGTGGTTTGGAACGATGCCGTAGTCGGGGGTAGTTTGATGTCTGGTGCATAAAATTCACGGAACTCTTCGTGCGTGAGATCGGCGAATTCATTGACATTGAGTTGGTAAGAAATGTTAGGTCGGCTGTTGAAAGCTTTGATGTGAGCCAGATTTTTGTAGTAAATAGCAGCTCGTTCTTCTCTATACTTCTGGCTTTCGTATGTTCGACTATGTCGTCTCATCCATTCTTCATGAGTTTCAAATTTGTTCATGCCAGTGTCTTCAGATAACACTCCAATCGTCAAACACAAGAATACTACCAAACATGCCAACACTGACTTCATTGTAGTCTCAAGTATCTTGTATTGAACAAACAATTAATTAACTAATAACTACAATACTGAATGGGTGGACTGTAGTGCTCTTTATATAGGGTAAATTTGTTCAAATCCTAATAGGATTTGTCTTAGTTTCTATAAATTTTAATATTAATTTCAGTACAACTCATCCTAAAATTCTTAAAATAATCCTAATACAAGTAGAAGTAGGATTAATGGAATGACCCACACAAGACTGTTCTTTGTTGTAAAATTACCTGAATCTCGACTTTGACTGTTTTCTGTCCCTGCTTGTATGTAATCCAATCCCTACTGAAATATGATGTTGAATTGAGAATGGGAGTCTTATATTATATTCGCCGATTGGTGAAGTTCGGATCTGATTCCCCTAATGGACTTTATGTTCGTAGGCCCAACAAACCCATAAACCCACCCTTGGATATTTGAGTAAAATAGTCAACGATCCACCAAGCATGCACTCCCTTTTGCTTTGAAAAATAATAATGATAATAAAATAATAATAATAATTTAAAATAAATAAAATAACAAATATTGTAATATAAGTAGAATTGTTTAAACAATAAAATTCTACTAATTTTGATAAAAATAGGATTTACACTATAAATTTAAAACAATAATACAAGTAGGATTGTATTAATTTTAATGGAATTAAATTCATAATACAAGTTAAAAATACTCATATAAATAATAAACTTATTACACGTAGGAGTAGAATTCTCAGAATAATGAAATATTAATTTTAATGTTTTTATTATTAATTTATTAAGAATTTGATTACCTTTTTTATTTAAAATAAAACTTTGTTTTTAATGTACGTACAATTTGGAATTCCAAAGAATTTTAGGATAGAAATTCATCTTGCTACTACTATATATATCCATCTTGCGAACATCTATAAACATCTCACTTTTATCTGATTTTATTATTGAAAATCAGTTAACATCTCGCTCCAACTAGAGAAATACGATGATGTCGAAACTCATATTATTAATTTTGGGCATATTTTTTTCCACAGCCTCTCTAGCAAACGCCCAAGAGCTGTATAGTCATTGTGAATGTCACGTGAATGGTCAACTTATTCACGGAATTATGATGCCCACGCCTGATGGAAAATTCAGCTATTGTAGCTGCACTCCACCGGATCAAATTCCGACACAACAAAATCCTCCACCACCATCCCTACCGGTGCAAAACCCTCCACCACCACCATCTCAGCCAGACCAAAATCCTCCACCTCCACCATCATCGCCTTGGTGGCAGCCTCCAGATTTGGATGTAATGTCCAAATGTCTGGAAGAGTATAACAGCATTCTTCAATGTTATCCACAACTTATTTCGGGGATGTTGGATGATAATTGTTGTAAACTGTATAGAGCTCTGGACAAAGATTGCACTGATGCTCATATGTCTATCGACCGAAATATACGTTATGTGATTGATAATCTCTGCTCCAACAAAGGATGGTAGATAAATTAGTTTTAGGATTTTCTGTTTATAATCTTTTTAGATTAGAGATTTATTTGTTCCTTCACTTATTTGTTCCTTCAATTACATGAAATCAAACCATTAATTATTGTTAAGTTTAAAAAGATGCTTGAATTGGCATAAAAGGAACAAAAAATATATATATATATATAT